>CM053503.1:83574613-83740924 GCA_028627145.1 Eidolon dupreanum | reverse complement strand
CTGCTGCTCCAGCGTACCGGACTCCGCCTTCCACGAAGCTGCTGCCATCAGTGTAGAGTGTAGCTTCAGCGTCTGTGAGTGGGATGTCAGTTAGGTCCGGCCGAAGAGAAGTAAGAGTTGTTAGAATTTCTCCACAGTCATGTAGTACCTGGTCGGGGTCTGATTCAGGTAGGAGAGTGGCTGGGTTTAGAGCCGCAGTCGGGTGAAAAGTCACTTGCGGTGGATTTAAAAGCAGGACTTGGTACTGGGTAATGCGAGCATTTGACAACCACCTTTCAGGAGGGGAGCGGAGCAGACTCTCTACATTGTAGGGGGCCGTAATGGTGAGGTTTTGGCTAAAGGTTAACTTTGTGGCTTCTTGAACAAGTACGGCCGTAGCCGCAATCGAGCAGAGGCACTTTGGCCATCCCGCAGCCACGGGATCAAGCCTATTTGACAAGTAGGCTACCGGTCGCTTCCATGGCCCGAGGGTCTGAGTGAGTACTCCTTTTGCTACCCCGTTGGATTCATCTACAAACAGGTGAAAAGGCTTGTCTAAGTCAGGTAGGGCTAGCACCGGGGCACTCACCAAAGCAGCCTTTAGAGAGCGGAATGCAGTCTCTTCCTTTTCATTCCACTCAAAGTGGTCACTTTTTCCACCTGTGGCTGCGTACAGGGGCTTAGCAATCTCTGCGAACCCAAGAATCCACAGTCTGCAGTACCCTACCGCCCCGAGGAATTCTCGTACCTGTCTCTTGGTGGTGGGCGAAAATTAATTATTACAGTATTGTTTGGGACAGAGCAGGTGTTTCTGATTTCCCTGCTATAATACTGTCTAATGGCAGTCCACATTCTACTCCTCTAACACTTGTCTGTTCTCTTAAGAAGCTGTTTTAGCCTGTCCTGACCCACACAAAGAGGCAAAGAGACATACCCATAGATGATGCTTTCCTGGATATGTGTTTCATGACCCAGAAGTTGACTCTCTTAAAGGCACATAAAGTTTAAGAAAAAACCTTGCCATATTCCATTACATGGTTGTTAAATGAGTAGGGAAGTACCTGAACAACTTTTATTTCCGTAATCAATGCTAGATCTTTTATACAGGACTTTTACTAGGTAATTCTTTAACTTACTTATATTTCAGCCTACCTAAATATATCACCTGGTAGAAACTATTTAGCAACTGATGGATAAACTAGAAATTTATTTCATTGGTTGCACACTATTTTTCTTAAATTTTGAGCTCCGCCTTAACCTATCAAACTTAGGGGAGGAATCCTGGAAATTAGCTAACAGATCTGTTTCTCCACTTTTCTACTGTTTTCTAGGTTTCATCTTTCCAAACTCAAGGAGGAAATGAAGATATTTTTAGCCTATATTTCTAGAGCAAAGAACTAGCATATTCTATCACACACTCACACATACACACACACACACACACACACACACCATTATTTAATTATCCATATTTATCACATCTTTTTGGAGGATGGGACCAATAACTAGAATTGTATCAGACATCGCATTCCATAGATGCCAATGTCAATGATATTTCTTATTAATTGGTGGCTGAGACTTAGAATCCTCAGTTTCCATCCCTTTAAGAAGAGGCTGTATTGCATTGCTTGGTACATTTATTTGCCACTAGCTTTGCATTTCATTTAAAAATACCTATGTTTTCTTCAAAATTAATTTCAAGCTTTTTTTTTTATTGGTAGGCAATATAGTTTATATTTAACATTACCTCAAATACTTTCCATATTATAGGAGCAGGAGAAAATATTTGTTAAATATGTGAACATTTGATAGATGGAAATTATTAATTACCTCAAGAAGAGTTAATTCATAGCTAGGATTATTAACATTTTTACATGCTCTTATTCCAAAGCTTATTTTTATTACGACTTTGAATATAGGGTGGTAATTTACATATTGATAACTTCCAAAAAATAATCTCAATTGATTGTTTGCTATCAATAAACTAAAACTCAAACTATTATTTATTTTTCTTTAAACAATTCTTTTCTCACATGCATTCTATAGAATACAGTTTGAATGTCAAGAGAAAGTCTATTCAAGTGAAACAGCAAATTAAATCTCTGACATAATGAACCACAAAAGCAGGGAAAATATGAAATAAGATAAAATAGATCAACTGGTAGAAGTAAAATTGAGAGAGAGAGAGAGGGCACTATATTTTGATGTGGACTTTGCGTTAATCTTGGAAAAAGCTGCTTATTTTCAGAATAGGTTAGAATAATTCAATAAAATATAAAATAGAACTGAGGAGCAATAAGAAGTTATGTACAATGGAGAAGTTAAACTTCTACTTTTTATTAAATTTATTGGAGCAACATTGGTTAATAAAATTTTAACGGTTTCAAGTGTGTAATTCAATAATATATCATATGTATATTGCATTATGTGTTCACTACCCAAAGTTAAATTTACTTTCATCACCATATATTTGACCCCCTGTTACCCTTACTTACTTATAAAGATGCATTTTCAGAGTTCTCAGGATATGTCACATGCATTTTAATTAATAAATGCCAAACATCCTCCAAAACCAAAAGTAAAGAATTTATTCCTCTTCTGGATACCAGAACACCCCTCACATAGTATGAAACAAACTGTGTGTTGACTGCATTGTCAGTGGTATTTCTTCTTGCCTGGAGAGGTTCAATAGAACATACAATAACTTAGGAGATCAAGACCCCTGAACATCCAGACAGAAAAACTACAGCTGAGAGAGGAGTGAGATGTCCACCTGATATCAAGCTCTTGCTAAGGGAAGAACATATGCGTAAGTGTAGACCCATCTGTTCAGTGTAGAAGGGATTTACCTACCCTAGAAATTATTTTGGTAGCTGCTCTCATTTATGTCAGGGCATCTCGGTGCATATATGCCTTTTAGTGATAGAGAATTTGTTTATCTCTTATATAATTTACAACTACAATAAATATGCTATAATTGTAGGAAGGAGCAGAAAGTGAAATACAGGTTTGTTTGTTTGTTTGTTTTTAATTAGATATACAAAGTGTTGACAACATGTCAGAACTCCGGCATTAAACACAGGGCACGCTCAGTGGGATTCTTCAAAAAAACTTTTTAATAAGTTGAATTTTAGTAAGGTGTGATCAAAGTTTGGGAACCCACAATGCATATATAGACACCAAGAGACTAGTAACAGTAAGAAGACTTTTCTACCCCTAGCTCTAATGGAGCAAAGGGAGGAAAAAGTGTTATTAGAGTATGATTAAGATCCAGGTGTAAAGCATGAGCTACCCCCAGTGCTATAATCCTAGTTCTGCAGACTTGGCTAGTCTTGACCGAAGCAGGGAGAGAATGGGGGAATTAAGTGCTTTGGTCTTTCTGTTTTCCACCCTCTAATCTCTTTCCCATGCTTTCCACCAGCCTAGTGTTACTGGAGCCAAAGGGCAAGGGATCTCAATTGATGCTTTCCTAGATGATCAGCCTCCAGAAAACACAAAATAGGAAAGAATAACACCACAACGAGTGATGCTTTTATCTAATTAAATATTGCAAAGGAAAAATAAGTTACACTCAGCAGCATTTTTTCTGCTGAAAGGACAGTTGATATTTGAATTCAAGTTTCAAGTCTGCCCTTGGTTCTCTGAGAGCCTTCAAAATTATTCCTTAAATACTATGTGCTTTAATTCATAACAATATTTTTATTTACCTTTTTTTAAAATAAAAGGGTTTGTTCAGCTATGTGTGACAAGAGTTGCAATAAACCACGTTTCTTTGGAACAGGATGTGGTGTAAATCCAGAGCTTTCTAGTAGTCTTGGCATAGGAGGCGAATCTTATAGTGATGAGAAAGTACAATGCAAACTTTGGTGTATTTGAGGCCTATGAACTTTATGAACTGAAGTTGGGCCATACTTTAAGAAACAAGAAAATGTCTCAGCTGAGATTAAGTTGTTGAATATTGAAGCTCTGGGGTTGGAGCTGAAGAAGTGGGGTCCTGGTTTCACTGTGCCCATTAATGGAATGGTGGCTTTTGAAATTCTTTAAATTTCCAAATAGTGTTTCAAAAGGCAATTTGAGTCGAAGTTACACAGTAGAGTGTTCCTTTTCACATGGTTTTCTATTCATCTACAAATGTTCTTGGTCTACAATTTGCCTTAGGAAAATGCATATAATTTTCTTTGATAAACTAAAAATTCCAACTTCATGCTGCTCTTTTGGGGAAAATCATAAGGCTTCTATAAGAACTGGTAAACAGAACTGTAACTTGTCAAAAGTGCTAACATTTGAAAAATTAGAATTACAGTAATTGGATACATCTATTTTAAGGGTTCTTGTGAAAATAATACCCTAACACTATTTAACTCTAAAGGTTTTAATAACTCAGCTCTGGTGCTTCAGTTCTACCATGCAGGGCCAAATATACATCCAAGACAATGGAATAGAGAATTTCTAGAGAAAAACTGAAGAGCATAAACAACAGCACTTGCCTGGTAGAGGGTGATTAATAGTAAGGGAGCATAAGTGGGACTTTAAGCCTCTCCAAAATAGCACATAAATAAGACATGATGTACATGGCAACATGTGAATATTTCTTATTTCCATCTTTAACTTTGTTTGTTTCATGTTTCTTTCACTAGAATTCTCCCTTAAAAACTTGCAGGTCTTAAAACTTGCAGGTTATTAAATAGTACAGGTATTTTTACCTTAACCTTTGAAATTTTTTTCCTCATTGTTATTATCTATATAATTGTTTTACTCTATAAATAGTAAATAAAATAAAATATAGTACTGAAATAAAATATAGTATGACCAAAAATAAAAAAATAAATAAATAAAGGTTTGTTAAGGCATAAGCTTTTAAGAGACTCTTATTTGATTTTATTAAATCTGAGCTCCAAAATCTTCACAGGTATGGTCTTCTGGCTAAAAGCATTGAATAAAGCTATTTCTGTTTCACTTCTCAGCCTATGAAACTTGCTAGAATCTACAAAAACAACCACAACAAAAATCAAGAACAAAGCTGCCTTTTGACTCAATGTGAATATGATCCAACTCCAAATTTCATGCTTTGAACATTATTTGTTAAATATAATGAATCTGTAAATAAAATGAGGTAGAAAGTTGATAGAAAGTGCTTAACCAGACCTTGGGCAGAATTCAGATGTCCCTGAAAGTGAGAATATTGGTGCTCAAATAGTCATGCAACATGTGAGGAGGGATGAGGAGTTTGAAGGGAAAGTGGAGAATGTTCACATGCAGACCACATTTTAAAACAGATGGAGGCGAAGGATGAAACACTTCTGCATATCAACTCATGTCTTTAGCCTACCTTCTGGCTCAGAAACTATTGGTAGTAAAGTTAGAAAGAGGGAAAATAAACTAAGAAATGGAAATCATGAGATCTCAATGCAGAGAACTTGTAACCAATGGATATCACTCATAAAGAGACATATTCCCAGGACAGAGGACAACAGTGTCCCACATTCTAGCCTTAATGACTTAAAGAAGACAAGAAATTGTTGATGGCTGAAATAATACTCTATCATAATTCTATAATTTTAATTCTACTGAATATGTATGCATACATATATATGTATACAACCATATATATACATGTGTGTGTATATATACATGGAGAGAGCAAGAGAGAGAGAGAGAGAGAGAGAGAGAGAGAGAGAGAGAGAAAGAGAGAACAAGCAAAAGAGAGGTTTCTCCTCCTTGGTGGTGTTTTGGGTCAGTGATACTGAGGTACTGAAGAGATGAGTGGTTTTTGTATTTCTGCTACCTGGATTCTCCTCATGCTCAAAATCTGACCGGTCACCTAGAAACGTCTATATTTGGATTCAGAGTGTTGACTAGTAGTCACAGAGCTTTCTTAATTTTGGCGTGCTGTGTCTTTCGTTGTTTCTGTGGGGTAGAATCCAACCTGATAAATGGAACTTCTGTTGATTCCTTTAAAAATATGTCCCCTCAATTCCATATTAACTATCTCACATCAAAAGTAAGAAATTGTTCTACCATCATTTACCACCATCTCAAACTCAATACTAAGAAAAAATAACATTGTCATTCCCTAGATCACTTTGCCTATATAACAATTGGTCTTCATTTTCTTTTAATTCATAGAATTGTAAACTATTTGAGACTAAAGGAATGGAAGAAGGAGAATGAGTTAATTTTGCTGAGCTCTATTCATGCAGCATGCTATGTCAGGTTTCTCATTTCACTTAGTACTAAAAACAGTTTCTTTGAGATAGAGATCATTGCCCACATTTCAAAGATGAGATAATTAGACTTAAATGGTTTGAATAACTTGCATGTGGAGTCTGAACTAATCCATAGTAAACCAGATATTTTAGCTGTGACCATAACCTCTGAAGACTTACTGCATTTAACACACTGTGCTACTTCAGCTGAGAATATCTTGTCTAATGCTTCATTTTAAATATGAGGAAGCTGAAACCCAGAGTGGATATGTGAATTAAACTAATTCATAAGGCTAATTAGGGATAACACTAAGCCAAGTCTCCTGAATCTTGTCTCAGTGCTTTTGTATAAGCAAGCTAGCTACCTGTTCCCCACAGCAAACAGAGCGAGAGTCAAGCACTGTCCTGGCCCCACCAGAACATAAGTGATTTTATTTAGCCATGATACTCCCCTGGTACCTCTGCTTTGTCTTTTTAATCTTTAAGTCATTCTTGTTCTTGTCTATCTTGTCTACACAGTTCTTGAACACCGTAATCATGCAGGAGCTAGGTTCTTTTTGATGGTCTCACAAGTGCAGCCCAATAATTGAAGATAAGTGAGAATTAGCACTCTCTTATAACCTAGCTACCAGGAAATTTCAAAATCAAGCCCCAAACCAAATTTTGCCACACATACAAACATTAACAAGAAAGTGTACAGCCTCAATGAAATTGCATTGTTCTATTTTGAGTCTCTGAAAATGTCCCACCTGGATGGTTTTTTTTTTTTTTAAAGAGATGTTACAATAGTCTAATTGTGTATTTCAGGGGATTATCTCTTGAAATAGTGTGACCTAGACTCTTCTTAATAAGCTCACTTATTAATCAAACAGTTGTATTATCTCAAAGAGTATTCAGTGACATAGACATAGACTGTAAAGCCCTTTTCCTTAAAAAGCAGGTAATGTTTTAAAAATATTTTACCTAATCTACATGTATTGAATACCAAAAATGCTCCAATGGAAGCACATTTCTAACACCCACTATTCCTGATCAACAACTTTCTAACATCCATCAAACTTTCTAGTTGTTTTTCTGATATTATTTGGTGAGAAAGTAAGCAGAAGACTTATAGTAGCCATCCTTGGAGTTCAAGCTTTCTGAATAAAAGTTATCAGATCTCCCTGGTACGATTAGGGCAACAGATTGACCTTGGCATGAGATGGAAACAAACTAATATCCACATTTATTTCTCATGGCCTAGGATAAAGATGTTTAAAATAAAATTACTACTTCAGACTTACTGACTCACCACTACCCTTGGCTTGGGACCACTTATTCACTTAACTCCTTCTTAACTGTCTTGTTTCTGGGATATTCTATGACACTGGACTTCAATACAGGTATGTTTCTAGGACTCTTACCTCATCTCTTCTCATGACCCTCTACCAGCCTTGCTACTCTAGGCCTGGGGCTATGGCTCTAGAGAATTTCTGCACCTGCTTGGCCTTGCTTTCTCCCCATTTCTGTGGTTCACTCCCAGTTTTTGTATATACTGTGCTTCCTAAGAGTCTGTGCTTTTCTGCATGGTCAAAATAACAAAGTGCCAGACTTCAGCTGGACCTCCACCTTAGCAGCCATGAAAGCACACTCTGGAGGCAAATTTAGAGGAAAAGTGAGTTTATCTCTCTTTGTAATCTGGACTTAAGTGGGAGTTCACCTCTCAGAGTGTATCATCACTCCAAATCTTACATCATTAACACCCTTCCTCCCTTTTATAACAGTGAACTTTGGAATAATAGATGTTCTCATTTTGTTGTTACTCTTGACTATAAACAAAATTCTCAAAATACAGGAGGAAGAAATTTTAGGTGGTTCTAAAATTGAATGAAAATTTGCATCAAATATAATCTTATTATTTTAAAATATTTTGAGTAATTTTTGAGTAATTTTAATTTAAAGAAATACTGTGTAAATGAAATATCATCATTCCTATGCATTTGCTGGTGTAGCTAGAACATTGGACTTCTTAGATAATCTTAGGTCAGTAACAATAGTTGAAGAATACTAACTATGAGGACACATGTGTGAGCCACTCTATTTGGGCAATAAAATATTTCTTATAAAATGTGGAATAAAAAAACTGTTTTATATTAAATCCTTTAAAAGGCTACTCTATGAAAGACACAATAGCCACTTTCTCCAATTTTATCCCATAGTAACCCAGGAGGCAGATGTTTTTATTTCTATTTTACAGATAAAGAAAGTGAGAAACTCTAATGGGTAACTTTTTCAACAATACACAAACAATCTGTATTAGCATTTGAACTAAAGTTATATTTGGATCTATGCCCTTAACTCAAGATCTGACTCACTAACTTAAAGTTATTTAGATAGCACTTGTTTTTGACATTTCCTTAATCAATAATTACTACCATGTGCCAGCACCTGCAATTTTTACTTTTCTTCCAGAGAGGTCATTAGGTATTCCTGTCATGCCTTCCTGGAAAGAAGGCACATGGGGAGAAAACCAGTCACCTATATGTTAAACTAGATCTACATAAAAAATATGGAGAAGTCATTTCTATTATATTCCTTTCATTGGAACTTTTTTTTTAATATTAAAACCTAGAATAAATAGAGTCTGGTTAATTTACTTACTTTAATTTGAGCCTATGAAAATATCAAAGTATTCTTCCAAAGAGGGGAAGAAATTTCAAGTAGTGTAGTCACTTAAAAAAATTCAAGAATATTTGCTTTAAAGTGTTGATGAAATGACTGATGCTCCTGTTGTTACAAGGTTTGAAACGACTTTGAAAAGACAGAGGAAAAAGGCAATTCTAAACTCAGAACACTGAATTATCCATAGTGAGATTCCGGTCATCACTGAGAACATGAGAAACATGTTTCAGGAAAGCATTTCCTGTCCTGGACACCTCAAGTCATTTCTCTGGGAGATAGTAACTCCCTTCTTGCATTTAGTCATAATGTTATCTCACCTAGTGGAGGAAAGGAAATAGAGGGAGTCTAAGAGGACACACTGAATACATAATAAGGATTCCAATGTTTTTAAAGAGAACCAAGCGCTTTATGTGATTTCTTAGGAAGAAATTTTGATTTGGGGTCAGAGGAACTGACTCCATTTCTCTCACTAGCTACTATGTGACCTTCCATAAGAACTCATTTTTTTCTCTGTTCATTGAGAGGAATGGATAAAACAACAATAATAATAACAGTTACACTAAATGATATGGTAACTATGATTTACCTGTCATTTTGTGCATATTACTTAGCTAATCTTAATAAGAACAATAAGAATGAAGTGTCATTCCCCCTATATTATAAGGGTTTAAATTAGTAGCCCAGAATTCGCAATAAATACTAATTACAAATCTTGTGATCTTTCCACTCAGCTTACCATTAAAGTGCAGTCCAACTCTTCATAGGATTCTATTTTTCTACCATCTACCCAAAGGTCATTTCATTTCCACTGTTGTTTTTCTAAGAATCATTATATTGTTAAAGAAAGATGAATCATATCAATTTAATAAGGTTCATAGTTCAGAGCTACAATGCCAGCTGTATAAATGTGCCTTCCTGGACCTATTAGCACAGACTAAAATACCTGTGGTAAAATGTTCCAAAAGGGGAAAAAAGTCACCCAGATAACTGATAAAAAAGGGATGATGTATTAATAACTTCATGTGATAAAAAGGCAATTTGTGGCACATAGTTTGAGTCTCTCACATAGCTCATTTATTTTGTAAGAGAAGTCACAGCAATTCTAAAATTTGCTTCCATTTAAAGTAGTTAAGTAAACACGCACATACAGGCACATATGAATAATGAGACTTAAAAAGTAATGTTCTTTTTTTTTAATCCTGGTGATTTCAACAGCCATTATTTACACATATTTATATAACATCTGGAAGATAGTCTTGGAATGTCTACTTTGATCTTCATTTGTTATTCATTAAAAAAAATGAAAGCACAAAGATAGATAGAGATTAGGTGTGGGAGGCACGCTGAGGCTATACTTTATGGAGTTGTAGAGTAGCTGCAAAGATGAATAACCGCATCAAACCTCTCTCCAGTCCCCACTTCACAACCACCCATCGTACCCTGCTCTTTAGCCCACTGAACACTCCCAATATCCTGAGCCTGTATTTTCACCAGGAAGGCTGCTTTGCCACAGCTTCATCTGTAGTGTGTGAGGGGTTCTTGCCCCTCATCCTGCCTTGCTCCTTCTCTGGAGTGAGTACTAATCTTTCAGGACTTGATTTAGCCTGTCCTACTCCAGTCTGGGTCTCCTCCTCACTCAGCCAGATTAAGTGAATTTCTTCCATGAATTAGGAAGCATCAACTGACCCTCCCAGTAGTCACCATGCTTTGTGTTAATTTGTGTAAGTGAGCTGAGGATAGTGACTGTGACTGTGTCTTATTTTTGTTTGTTTTCTTTCTTTTACCTTGAGACCTAGTATGGCTCTCCACCATACAAGAAAGCTCAAAATAAAACATTTTGAATGCATAAAGAAAGGAATAGGTCAGGTAATAATAGACTAATGGTAGAGACAGGCAATGATTAAGCAGAATAAAATATGATAAGTTCTCTAGGCACTCATGGAGGAAGCATCCCACCCACAGCATGAGAGAAATTTCACTCCCCTTGTCTTCACTCCCATTTTACCCAGGTATGCTGCTCACCTCCAGCCCTCAGGAAAAAAACTCAATATTGGTTTCTGTTCCAACAGGACATAAAATGTAAATCAAAGTGCAGAGGAGAAAATAATTTTACAAAGGAAACTAGTAGGGAGAGATCACACAGGATATTTCTGCTGTAAAGACTGGCTTCAAAATACACATTGCATAAAAATATAGAGACAAGTTAGGAAAAAAGGAATAATATATTGGAGAGGGGAGCAGAGCAATGTTGGAGTGTGTCAGAGGAGTATTCTAGGCAGAACTTAAACTGTGCTCTTGTGTCTTAAGAAGGAGGATGAGGAAGGTCTTTACCACCGTAAAAATTTCCCTTCTGGCTATTTCAAGTTGAGAACGTCTCCATGAGGCTGCTTAATGTCTCTTCCTACATGAATCAGCTAAGCTACCCACAGCCAGAATAGGTAGGAGCCAACAAAATAAGGTTACTATTAATGGCGCTGTGTGAGGCTGGGTTATGGGGGCACACATTCTACCACTCACTCCATCTTTTCACAGTTTCATAAGGAAGAAACTATATTTGCACAGACACTATATATTCATAGACACAAGCACAATAGCCAAATGAAAACTGAAACAAACAAAACATTTGCTATTAGTAGCTGGGCCAGAATATAATTATTGTACTGTGGCAATCCTGGGCAGATCTTTTTCCAAAAGCTCTCAAGACTTAGGTTCAAGAACATATGGAAGGCTTTCTGCTTTTCTGTCCTTCATATCTAGAAGAACTACATGTAAGAAACCATTTCCAAGACCAACAGCCTGTGGAAAGGCTAGTCAGGCATCTTGTTCCCACACTTGAAAGAATGGAACAGAATGTACAGCTTTAGCTGGGCTTTCAGAAGACAGGTACCACCAAAAGTCTTTTCTCATGGAGCCAAGGAACACAAGGTGGAGGCGCATAGGACAAGAAGTGAGTCAGAGGGTCAGCCTCTTCTGTGTGCTGCTCATACAAAGTGTATCTACAGCTGAATAAAACATTGTTTAATATCTCAGGCTCCACCCGTTCAGATCAGGAGTTCTTACTTTTTTGGGCATGATGGCTAGGAGAGTGAATAACAGTATAGAGTTTATTTGTGTTTCTTTCCCTAAGGACTCAGGCAGAAATATGAAGAGAGGAAAAAAGATGTCTCTGTCAGAACTTGAGGGTACCTTATGGACAAGTATGTAACATTTTTAGGACTTGTTTTCCTGAAATGTGATATGAGGAAAATAAATTTTCTTACAGAGTTGTTGAGCATATTAAATGAGATAATTTACTGAACAATTATAATACAAACTCAATAAATGTTAGTTTTGTGGCAATATACAGCAATACCTAAAGCTGGTGCCTCTAACCAACCTTAACCCTTCTCTTTATGTAACAACATTTTGTGAACACTATTTTTGAATCTGGCCTCTTGGTTCTCTGATTTCTACCAGTGTACACTCCTGAGACATGTATGTAAACTTTTTACAGTACTACCTCTGTGCTCTAGAAATCATGCTGGCTTTGTACTAATGTGGCACATGATTCAGAAGTGTCAGGGTGAGGAAATTAGCATAAAAATTAACTTTCTAGGTGTATTACTAATTCTCATTTACAGCAATAGCTTAGGCAAAAAAATAAGATAGATAAATAAAAACTGACCATGTAGTCAGTGACACAAACTTGCAGGGCTGAGTACACACACAATATAAACATATATCAAGAAACTGGAACAAAGAACTGCAAGATCTGTGCAATTTGGCAATGGCCCATACTTGCTCAAAAAGTAAAGGCAAAACAATCAGGTGATTACTATAGGCATATACTCTCCCAAATAAAGGTGATGATTATTTCACTGTGTTCAGTAAAATGTTGATTAAATTAAGAACACTGTGGCCTGTCTTGGGAAGATCATTCAGGAGGAATCATCACAATTGCCTGGAGCAAGTGCCAGGAAATTGTGTTACATGAGAACACAGAGCCCTTAGCCCAATAGAAGAATGTCTAAGAGGACCTGGGTGACTCCCTTAAAATGTAAAATTGCCATATAATCAAGAGGCCATACTTTTTCTGTTTCTCCAAGGGGCAGAGCAAGAATCAATGGCTAGATTCATAAAGAAAAATGAGTGCAGTTCACCTATTAGAGAAAAAAAAAAAAGTTTGGCAGTCTAACAACAGAATGGGCTAGCTTTCAAAATTATTGGCTTCACAGCATGAAAAATAGACAAGTAGCCATATTGGGCCTACACCCTTATATATTTTAGTCGCTGAAGATGTGTTGTAGTAAAACATTTGAAAATGGCTTTAAAAGAGGTAGCTTCAAAGAAATTTAAAACTCAGTGGAAGAAAAGCATGTTCAAAATAATGATATTGTCATGTAGAAAGCAACATAAACATGGTATACATAAAGTCCTCTGAAAATTAGAATTTAAATAAGAATGGACAAATCAGCTTATATTTTCCCTGTAATAAGAACCAGAATAAAAGGAAATTTGAAGTAAATTGCTTCTCATTTGCAAGAACATAAATGTAGTCCAAAGTAGGTTGAATCAGAGAAATGAGAAAGAAAAAATTTAGAAAATGTTCTCTTTTTTGTTTTCTCTCTCTCATGTTATAAACCTTATTGAATCTCATGTTAGGGCTGGACATCCCAAAATACATTTTTTAAATTGTTACAAATATCTTCCTATTAAAGGTCATTTTTACTTAATTTAAGTAGGACAGGTTTATTGAATAGTAGAAATTAATATTTAAAAATAAATCATAAACTATAACTCTATTATTTATCGTAAATATAACTTTTTTCAATATCTAAATGTGAATTAATATGTATTTACATACATACATACACATAACAAATAATAAACAATGAATAATTTAAACTTTCTTTTTGTGGTATAATTTATACATGTATAGAAATACCTTTTTCCACTAATAAAAATGCCTTGTGACTTTATCCTTAATGGCTCATTTCTTTCTTAGATGCACTATAACACACTTTTAGAAGCCTCAATTGTTGGACACTTAGTTTTGTTTTCAATTTATTATTGCAAATAATGTCACAATGAACATATCAATAAATATTCATATTTCTAACTATTTTATTATAAATTTTTTCACCATTTGTGTGCTAGTGTATAGATAAGTACCTAGCTCTTCACATGGTTGCAAACAGCATTAGTACTTTGCTTTCTTTATGTATCCGACAAGAAAAAAAATGTTATCTCAGTGCTATATGATTTACATTTCATTATTTTTAAATAATGTTCAATGTTTTTGTGTATTTGTAAATCATAATCAAATGAACTGATTACCTTTTTAAAGTTATCTACTTACAATACATTATCCATCCATTTCCAATGAGATGTTTTATTTTTTGATAACAGCATGTTATTTTTGTTGATTTGTAGAAGTTATTCTATATTCAAGATGTTAGTCTTTAACTGGTTTTAGTTGTTGCAAATGTCCTCTTTCAATCTGCCATGTGATTGCTAACATTATATTTTCCTTCTTGAATATTTTTTTAAATGTAATGAAACCCATTAATTTTTATCCTTAAAGTTTTGGGTTTGGAGATCTGAGATATTCTCTCTTTTTCCCACATTTACTCCAGATGCCAGTGATATTTACCTACATTTTCTCCCTTTAGCTTTATACTGCTTAAGATTTTTGAGCATTCTGTATTTCACTTTTATATATTGAATGAGAGGAATCCAACTCCACTTTTCTCCATTCAGTGGGCCTATATTCATAACATTTTCTGACTATTTTGACATGCCAGTTGTATCTACTATAAATACACAGTTATGTTTCTGAACTTTTTATCTTAATCTCTCAGTCAATTGTGAATCAGTAGTATAATGGTCACAGTAGTATAATGATTGATTTTTTACAAATCTTATGTATATTGAAAATATACTTACTCTAAATTCATAAAATGAGCTGGAAAATATTCCTACTTTTTTTTCTTTTTTTATTTCCTGGGAAAAATTTCTAAGTTAATAATACCTATTTCTTGAAAGTTTGTAGAATTTATTGGTTAATCCTTTGCTGACCACATCAATTACTTTAACACATAATAAAAGGTTCATGTTCCTTATTTCATTGACAGTTTTTGATATTTCATGTTTTTTTAAGACTATTATTTCATCTATGTTTTCAAATGTATTCCCATAATACTCTTACTCATCAAAATCTTTGTGGCATTTTTTAGTTATCTAAAATAGAATTTTGAGGTGTCTCTTTTATTATGATTACCAATTACAAGTATTCTAGCCAGATGGCTTAGTCTACATGATTTTATGTTTTCAAAATTTGTGAAACTTCATTTCTGGTCTATATCTGGTAATTTTATGAGTATTACCTTATCAACTTAATTTTTTATTTTTGGTGGTACGCATCTATCTATACATATATTATACATATACATAATGTATTAATTGGGTGTGTATATCTATATAAATTGATTATAGTTTGATTGCTTGACCTGTTAGTTTCTGAAAATTATATATTAAATTATTTGACTACAACTTTTAGCTTGCCTACTTGTTCCCCAACTTTGTCAGTTGCCATTTCATACATTTCAGGACTACAAGCTTAGGCTCATGTATATTCATGACTGTTATTATCTTCTTGATCTATTGACCTTATTAAGTCCTCTTATGATCATTTAAAACTCTTTCTACCTTTACTAATACAAAATTATAAACATTATCCAGATTAAAAATATTGAAAATAACAATCGTCTCATTGCAGCCATAGTTCCTCTTGAGATATCTCATATAAATTTGATTCTTTATTCCAGAAGTTTTTAAAATCCCCCTTTGTAATTTATTTGGTCTACCTAAATTTCACTGTAATGTCAAGGATTTTTTTTTTTCTTATTTACCTTGTGATGTCCATGAACCACTTCAATGAAAAGTCATCATCTTCCATTAATTATGAGAAATATCTTAGACTAACTTATTTAAGTTCTTGCTTTTTTCTCCATTTCCTTTATTTTGTATTCTGGATCTATTTTTTAGTCACTTCTTCCCTTCTCTTTCTATTTATTAACTTATTTTTAATGTATATTTCTGATAAGTTCTGGGAAAAAGATCTCCAAATCACTATTTTTTCTTTGTGGAGTTTTTTATTCACCTATATATCAATTATTTCAATTATTATAATGTTCTTATTTAGTATTTTAACTTGATTATTTTCTATGTAACCATTGTTACTTTCTTATTTTCTTATTACCAATATTACCTTCTCTGTCTTTGAATATTATTTTAAATCCTCATTCTCAATGGGTCATTAGAAAGAGATTAATTTATTGTTTTTCTTTTCAAGGTTTCTATCACTCAAATGATTTGTTATTTTTTCATTATTTCATAATTCCTTGTGGTGCTCAGCTACTTTAGTAGTTGATATATTTCTGAGAAAAGGCAAATCCTAGGCTTCAGCGTATGCCATACTTAGAGTCTGGGACAGTCCTGAATGGGGGTCAGAGATTGTCTATATTGGGAAAGAGACACATCCCAATGTGTATATCCACTCTTTGCCACATCTTCCTTCAACTCCCTGTTCCTCAGGATACTTACTCATCTCTCTTCCCTGGTTTGTGCTTTTTAAATGTAATTGCTTAACTCTTGAAGTTACATGCTATATGGGTGAACAAGGAATTTATTGTGTACCAGCTCTCCTTCCTCAAATGTATTGAGATCTACCTTCCATCAGCATTTCTCAATGGCTGTTCTGTTGATACCCTCAGCATTCCTGGACAGCGTGTTGGTAGTGCTGCTGTTCCTGACCAACCATGTTGGATCAAAAGATGGTCAACAGTCTATTCTGAGAAACATTAGGGAGAAAAGGTCACAGTAAAAAGAGTATCCCAACACATTCTCTGACCATCCTTCGGTAGCTTTTTACTCCAAGCTGTTACTTTCCCCTCAATGGGACTTAATCACCTCTGTCTTCATAATATTTTCTCACAGATTTTATATTAATTTCTCTCATTTCTCTTTATCTTTGCATCATGCATCTTAACATTTAGGTTAGTATGTAATATTCTCTGGAAGAACTCAGAAAAAATATTTTCATCTCCATTTCAAACATGTGTAAACTTAAGTTTAGAGAGTTTAAATAATTTGTTCTGCATTACTGGTTCAGTAAGCAGCAGAGAGGGAAAAAACATTGTTAGATCTGACTTTAAATACCATGTTTTTTTCTTAAAATTTGTATCATATATGATGTAAATACTGGAATCACTTCTAAGAACATAATTTGCTCAATCAATAAAAAAATCACCTTGCTTTTAACAACACTGACACTCTAAAATCATTTCAAATCTCCTTAGCAATAACAAACACAAAGAAGACATTTTCAGACCCAAAAGTTCATTCCCACTGAATGAAGATGAGAAAAGTCTGTTAAATAAACATAAAAATAATTTACATTTATCAAGACAATTCATATGGAAATTCTGCATGTAAACCTCATAAATGTCCACTGAGCTGTTTGCAATTTTGAACCTCTCCAGTGGCATGCACAGGGCAAATGAAATCGGCCATTGTTTTCTACCAAAAAGAGAACATTATTTTTCTTTTCAAGTCAGTGTTTTTCTGTGTAATGCCCTGAACAACAGCTCTTGAATCAATACAAAACATTTCATTTTTAATCGCCACATAGTTGCTTGCTATGGGATGAGATATGCTAGTGCCGACTACTAAAATATAAGCTAGTTGAATAGAAAATACCAACTGTTGTCATTTCCGTGAATCACTTATGGCAACATTGAAAAACTTCCTGCAGTGTTTTATAATTTTGTAGGGTTTTTGTCTTCTTATCATGGAGTATTTTAATTTGGGGAGAAAAAAAATACTCATTTAAAGGTAAAGGAGATTATTTTGAGTAAGTCTTGTGATCCAAATGGCAGTGAGCTTTCTCTTTGTAAGGCACCATAATATGTCTTTGGATGACAAAACAAAGACTTCTTACTCATAGATAGAATAACCAGATAGTAATCAAAGCTCCAAGCCAACAGTCCTGTCACTTCTCCATCCTGGATAATTTCTTTTCTATGACCAACACTCTATAGCTTTAACTAAATCATGTCACCAGTTTGATAGATACAGGAGTCAAAACAGAGACCGCCAATCTATTTACTTTTTTATTTGGATGAAAATATTGTTATAAAAAGAAGAGGAGAAAAATACTACATGGAGCATCTTGTGTGCTAAATATTTTGCCAGGTTAGTACAAGTCTATGATCTTGTTATTAAAAATTAACTTCCTCCTCCAAGTATCTCCATCTTTTTCTGAGATTGCTGAAGGGAATAGTCTCACAGTGTTCAGAAAGAATGGCCTTTACTATTACTACTACAGCCTGCTTGCACTACAGTAATAGCACTGACTCTCTAGCTGATGACTCTAGCAATACTCCACTGGACAAAATTCTCCTCCACTAGGACCACACTATTATTGTTACTCTGGAAATTAAAGACGAAACATCATTAATCCATATCACATTGTATCCTAATTATAGGTATAGCTTTTACCTACCTCCCTACAGATAACTGACGACAGGTGATAACTTCTTATGAGAACTGTCAGAAATATCAAGACTAAACTTTTACTCAGAGGCTAACTTATTCCACTGCTAAAAATGAAACCTACCATAATGTCTTACTGGGGACCCCTTTGCCTCACTTCAGGCTGCTCTAAATTTTAGAACCCCAGTCTGCTAAGATGAGAGATTAAAATAAAAGAAGAGGAATTCACCTTTTAATATTTATGTAATATACTAGACATGATTCTATAGAAAGGGAATTTAATCTTTCTAACACCCGAGGAATAAATATTATTAGCCATCTTTTAACAGATGGGAAACTATACCTTAAGGAAGTTAATAGCTTGCCTAAGGTCACAGAGACTCAAGTTTGGCCAACCCCACAATAAACGCTTTCCAGACAGTGCCCTGCTTTTCTACAAATTATAAAGATCATAGGGTACTGCTAAAGAAGGAAACTTGTAAACATATCTTTTATAAGTTGTTCACAAAAAAATAGAACATCCTTCATGTGGTTATCTTTCTTTTATGAGATGTTGGTTTGGATTCCCATTATCTGGTGAAAGAATATGTCTAAAAATACTTTGGAAAGTTTATAACCCTATTAAAAGACACAATATTGTTATTAATTTTTAAGGTTTAATGGTTTCTGAATAAAGCATATTATATTTATATAATAATTTCAAATCTGGAAAAAATAATATGAATTTTCTGATTACTTTGCACATATTCTAAGAGCTATGAACGATGAACATTCTAAAGATGATTGATTTGGGTGAGGTCTTTTATGCAAAATATTCAGGAATTATGTACATGATTTATACAGTGTTACTTCTTTAGAAACCTCTTGCTATTGGCAAAATGGAGCAGTGATCTGGTTTTTTTTTCAAGAATACTATTATTTACCTATATTATGAATATATTGTGAGTTAATGCTTATGAATGCATGTATAAAACATTAAAAATTAGGTATTATTATCACCAATAAAATGATGCTAGTAATTTAAGTGGAAGTATAGCTAAAATAATACTAGCTATTTTTATGTGAACGACTTATAAAAGATGATGTTTTATATGCCAGGAGGTATATTAGATGTTCTATCTGCATCCTCTCACTGTATTTCTTCCTTTCGGTAGTTCTAAGAGGTAGGATGCTGAATCTCAAAGTAATGTACCCGAAGTTACAGATTCATAAGCTATGTAGTGCAGAAAATTTGAATTCAGGCCTACCCACATCTGAAATTCCATTTGGCAGTCTCAGAGTTCCTCACATGTAAAAGATTTGAACCAAGACCAATAAGTGCTCACTCTGCTCACAGCTGTGACATAGTTTTGTTTTGTTTTTGTTATTGCTTTTGTTTTTACTCTTTTATCATTCCATGTTCCCTCAAGAGAAACTATACAAAATAAAGCTTCCTCTTTTAGACTACATGTGTTTATTTCTTTTACTCTATGTCATATAAACAGCAATAACCCAATGAATGAAAACCTGTGCATAGTGTTACCCAAGGTCATTGATAGGCACAGAATCATTTGGACATGTTAAACCAAAATCTCTTTCTTAGAGATTTTCTGGGCTAATGGTCAACTTACTAGAACATCTCAGCCAGTGGCACAGTCACTAAAACAGAGTGAAATTATAAGTTATATGTCCACTATAGGCTGTGAGCCAAAAGGTACCTTAATAAATTGTCTTATAATTTGTTTTTAGAAATGTAGACCTTAAGGGCTGCTGTGGTGAATGGATGGTCTCAAGTACTTAGCACAGAGGCATAGCTAGAAATAGATCCTTCAGACTTTCACATTTACATTCTTCATTCTGTTAAATTCATATTTTTTATATACTAAAAAATTCGAGAATATAAAAACACACATGTATCCACAATCAAAATGCTCTGATCTCCTATTTCAAATCATACTTCTCACCCCAGATACAGCTACCATTATGAATGTAGGTATATGGTTAGTACATTTTCTGTTTTTACTGCTTATATACATATGTCAATAAACTAAAGGACTTGTGATTCTAGCTTATGTAAATGGAATCATGCAGTGCATTATGTTGAATAGCATGATTTGTTCATTCAAAATTGTATTTTAGCAACTTGTGTTTACACATATTGACATATTTTACCTATTTTTACTGCTCTAGGCTACCACATCATACACATATAACATAGTGTATTTGACTATTTCTCAACTGCTAGAAATGTATTATTGTTTCCCATCAACTCCCCCCATTTTTTTGCTATCTTAAATCATGCTGTTTATTTCCTATGTATCCCAAAGCATATATTACTTTGTTTTGTTTATTTTTGTTTTTATAAAAATGTTATAATTTGGTATGCCATCTTCTGTTTCTTGGTATATTTCTAAGAGTGAGCCATGCTTACTCACAAAATGTATTTTATTTATTTTTACTTCTGTTTAGTGCTCTGTTATATTAGTATACACAAATTATCCATTCTATTATAGATGGACATTTAAGCTATGTCCCACTTTTTGCTGTTATGAACAATGGCGCTACAAATATTCATATACATTTATCCTGGTACATGTTTGAGTAAGTTTCCCTAGGAGAGGAACTGGTGATGCATGAAATATTTATGTTCAACTTGGAAGACTTTGATGAAACACTGAATGAGTTTCTTTACATCACGAGCTCAATAACATGTTATTTTTCATGTTTTATAAAAAGAAGTTATATAAATATAAAAATTCCTGTTTGTCAGGATTCTTAGATTCTGCACATTTAATGGATCTAAAAATGCCTTTCATCGTGGTCTTAGTTTGCATTACCCAGTTTATTAAAGAAACTGTGCAGCTTTATCTATATCTACCATTTATTCTTCTGTGAAATGTTCATGCATATCTTTTGTTCAGGTTTCTTTTTATGATAGTTACCATATATCTAACATATTTATGTGTCTCTAACTTTTTGTAATAGGGTCTAATTTTATTAAATATCTTGATTTTTCTACCAAAATGAGATAGGAAACAGCAGATTTTAAATACTATTTTAATCTCTTTGCTTTCCTCCCATAAAAACTTCTCTGTAATTTTTGCCCAGAATTATAGTTCAAAGTTTTTATTCTATTAAATGACTGTATTTGTTTTTATTGTTTTCTATCATTTTTAAGTAAATTTTACCACATTTGATGCTCATCTTTATTTATCGTATTCCATTTTTTGCCTTAGATTCATTTATATACCCAATGGAGTACTTATCCTTGGTAGTATTTTCAGTAAGTTTTAGAATTTACTGAAAAATTCTCCTCATTTGTGAATGCTTGAAAATATCTTTATTTTTCTTGAGCTATGATTAGGCATCTCTATTGATAGTTATAGTTTATACTCATTTTGGAATGATTTTTTAAATATTTTAATGCAGTGTATCTCAGGCAATGACAAATCAGAATGCTCAGCAGTCACAACATTTGACCTCATGTTGCTGTGCCAGAAGCAGCTCTTTCAGGTGCTGAATCTTAGAGAAACCCAACATGTTGTGATGGAGGAGTTAATAGGTCAGAAAGGGAAGTTGTAAGGATAATCTGAGGCTCAGTCTAGAGCAGTTTACAAACTGTTTAGAAAGTGTCTTAATATGTGACAACAGGTACTGCTGCAACACTGTAGACCAGAGGAATGCTTCCAACATGCTTTTTGTTTATCCAGGATTTTTCCCCTTATTAAAAAATATGCTTATATGCTTTTATTCTTAATGTTCTTTAGTTTTTCTATGATTTTTTTAAGTGAGGGAATTTTTAAAATTTTGTTTAGTGCTCAGAGTGTATTTTCATATGCATATACTTGTCTTTCAATTCTAGAAAATTCTCAGTCACTATCATTTTGAATACTGCTTCTCCACTCTTGCTTTTTTATCCTTTCCTTCTGGAACTTATATCAGGTGTGTATTGGTTTGTATAAATAGGTACCCCATACCCCTTAATTGCTCTTTCATAGTTTTCATGTTTTTATCATCTGTGATGTATTCTAGGTAAATGTTCACTATCATTGTCCACTTTCCCAATTTGCTCTTTCTGCTCAGCCAAGAGTGTATCCCATCTATTGACTTTTTCAAATTTCAATAACATTTTTTATTGTTAAAATGTCCAATTAGATCTTTTCCCCCTATCTATTTTGATCTATTACTTACATTTATAGATATTATTTTTTCACTATTTAAAGATTTCATAAAGATCTTTGTTAAAGACATTTTAAAGTTGCTCTATCACTTTTAATTATCTTCTTGATTGTACAAATACTAGCTGTCTTTCTCCACATTAAAACTAACACAGAAAAGCATGTGCCAAAGTTTTAAATTTAAATAATAAATTTCACTAAATTAACTTTCATCTGAGAATTGCAGAATAATGGCCATAATTTAATTTTAAGAATAGAATGCACTGATTCTGTATCACATAATCCACCTGTCACTCCAGTCAGTAATATACTGATTCTTATTTTACAGGTGGAGAGTGAAAGCACCATGAAACTATCACCATCTCTCATCTGTACTACAACAGTAGCCTACTAAATATTGTAACCCCTTCCTAAGCTTTATTTTCCACAAGCCAGAGTAGTTTTTAAAAATGTAAGTCAAGTCATTAGTGCATTTCTTAAACTTTTCATCAATAATAATAAAAACTAAGATATCTCACAATGCTCTTTATCTGTAGTCAGTGTTTCTGAAACATTACATGCAAATGAATCACTTGAGAATCTTGTTAAATTGCACATTATGACTCAGCAGGCCTGAAAAGAAGCCTGAAATTCTGTATTTCTTACAAGCTTCCAACTGATGCTGATGTTGTCAGTCACACTGAGTTTCAGGTTTCTACCAAATCTGGCCTTAGCTCCCCTCTCTTTCCTCATTGCTCACTACCTACCTCTTATTCATTTAGTCATTTAGTCACTTCTGCATAAGCCTCCTTGCTGTCTTTAAAAAGGCCAAGATTGTTACAGACTTGGACTTTTGCACTAATTTCTTGTCTACCCTCTCATTTTGTTCAGCAATTTGTACCAATATCACCTCATCAGAAGTCCTTCTCTGAATAGTTTACCTAATATACTCCCCATTCTAAATTATATCATTCTTTTCTGTATCTTACTTTCTATTCATAGTACTTACCTTTAATTTAAATTATATTTAAATATGTGATATATATGTGTATATGCTGTAGCTATAATTTAAAACAATAAGTGTTATAAAGAGAAATATATATATTTAATCATTTTTTCTTTGCCTTATTAAAACCTGTATTCCATGAGAACCTCTAATCTTCTACTCCTGCTGTTCACTAAAGACAAAACTCTAATGTTCTAGAAATCAGTTGTCTTATTCAATAGCATATTGTCTCTTGTAAATAAAATTGTACTTAGCAAACATAATGTGGAAAAAATTTATTTGGTGAATAAAAGAATAAATATAAGTACTTTATGATCTTGCTGTATAGTCTGCTAAGTTCCAACATGGGGAAATTTCAGAAGCAGTGTTGATTCCCATTCTAAGTGAAAACCTTCTTTTAACTTAGAAGGTTTATTAAGCAGAATTCTAAGATAGTTCCCCAAATTCCTGGCCACTGGTGTACACAGATCTTTTTCCCAGTTATTCAACTGAATGCTAATCCAGGGACTGCTGTAAAGGGAATTTTGCATATGTGATTAAGATCCCAGATAAATTTGATTTAAGATAGAGAGATTATCCTCTAGTGGACCAACCACAGTTAGGTGAGTCCTTAATATGGACAAGCCTTTTCTAGCAGGAGAAAAATCTGAAGCAAAAGTGTAATCTAACATGAAGGATTCTCTGTTGCTAGCTTTGAAGAAGGAGAAGGCCAAATGTCAAGAGATCATATATATACGCATTAAAGATTGAGAAGCATTGATTTGTAGAATATATGTGAGATCAGAGTCAAGGGATGAGGAAATTCTTTAAGTCTAGCCTTTCTGTTGTGGCTGAAAGAAAAATAATGTTATGATAGCCATTAAGTCTGAGGAAGAAGAGAGTTGTAAAACATGAGCAAGGAGGCTCTAACTATACCTGTAATTATTTGCTTTAAAAATAAGTAACTATATAAAGTATGCAAAATATATGGAAGAAAATACATATAGCATTCAATAATTCTACCTAGCAGATGTGCATCAGGTATATTTCATTTAAAAATTAAAGTATAAATTAATTTTAAATAAAAAATTGATATGTGCCAAAAAAATCTATATGAATTTTATACCTAGCTTCAGAAAATACGATAAAAAGAACCTCCCTGATGTTTCTATTCCAGAGAATATCAACTTCAAATCCCATCTATGTAAATTAGATATTTGTCTTTCTGCTGTTATGTCAATTTCCAGTAGAAGAAAATTTTAACAAACTCTCAGGTTTAAAGGAAGCCACAACCAATCTTCAGTGCTCTTGTTATTGTTACTGTTCACCTAATATTTTAGTAGGGGAGACATATAAACAGATAGTTGGATAAACAGACAAGTTAGTTGAAGGAAAAAAAAGTGACAGCTGACTTAATTGTGGTGGTCAGGAAAGATCTTCTGAAGATATATAATTTTAGTTAAGAACAAAAATATTAGGAAGAGGTAGTTCTTCAGCATCCTGGGGAAAGTGTTCTTGGTAGAGAAAAAGACAAGTGCAGCCTCTATGATGGAAGATGTGAGTTGGCTTATAAAGCAGAAAGAAGACCCATGTGACTAAAAGCTGTGTAAAAGGTGGATGATTATGTATTAGGAGTTAAAAACACTAGGCAATATCAGATCATGTAAGAAATAGTTTTTAAGAAGAAATTTCAGTAGTATTTTAAAGGTGGTAGAAACTAAAGATTTTTATCAAAGTAGTTAAATGACATAATTTGTTTTAAAATCTTCACTCTTTACAGTGCTGGAGTGTTAGACTAGCAAACCCCAGGCTCTTGTTTTTTCACAGTACATTAAATAATTTATAGACAGACTAAAATAAGTTCATATCAATCAAATATCTATAATAATCAAGCAAATATATGATCACAAAAAAGTCAAGTTAAAAATGGTAGAAAGTTTCTGGTGATTATAACCACCTGCCCCACCTCCTTTCTGGGACAGTACAGCATAGTCAGGAGGCTTAATTCTGGATTTCTTACATTAGGATAAAAGGAGCTGAGTGGAATTTGTCTGCAATGTCTCTGTGAGCAGCCTGGGGGACTGTTTTCTGTCTCACCTAACTTGTAGGTCAGACAGAGAACAATGGCATAGTTTGGATTTCAGGCTACAGAAACTATGGAAGACAGTGATGTGTAACAGGGCATGTGAAAATTGCAAGGAGATTACAGACCTAAGGACAAAAGGAAGCAAGATACTATGAGCAAAGAAATATAATACAATACTTAAGGCTCCCAAGAAGCTGAAGTGAGATACTTTGGAAATTGAGACATTTAAAATAGTGGCCTCCCAACCTGCCCCACCCCCACCAAAAAAGCAAGCACACACACCGGCCCAGACAATACGTGCACAGAAAACAAAGAACACAGAAAAGATGTGAGAATACATTAAGCCTCCACCAAGGTTGATCCTAAGACTCAGGATCCCACTTATTAGTAAAAGTTGTTCATGCCAGTCTGTAAAGATTGAAAGAAGTAGCTGATTTTTTAAATGACCAATTTTCAACAAATTTGGCAAGGCAAATAAAGAAAAGAAAAAAAATTATGTCTCATTCAAAGAAACAAAATAAATCTCCAGAAATCATCTCTGAAGAAATACATGCATCAGAATAGTAGATAAAGATTTTAAAACAACTGTCTCCAATATGCTCAAAAGTCAAGGAAACCACAGACAACAAGTAAAGGAAATCAGGAAAAAGGACATATGAATAAAAATAGCAAAATAACAAAGAAATAAAAACTATAAAGAAAACACAATAATTTGGAGGTAAAAAAGAAAACAAAACATTGAATTAAAAATTTTACTAGAAGAGTTCAACAGTATAATTTAACAGGCAGAATAAAGAATAAACAAGTTTTAAGACAGATTATTTGAAATTATCAAGTCTAAGAAGCAAAAAGAAAAAAAAAAGAATAATTAAACATAAACAGAGTCTAAGGGATTATGCGACCCATTAAGTAGACCAATATATGCATAATGAGAGTTTCAGATGAGAAGAAAGAAAGGGACAGAGAGCTTATTTGAAGAAATAATAGCTGAAAACTTCTCAAATTTAAGGAAATACATAAATATACAAATCCAAAAGCTCAAAAACTTCAATTTAGGTAAACCTAAAGAAATCAACATTCATGCACGTTATTATCAAATTTCCAAAAGTTAAAGAGAATTTTCAAAGTAGTAAGTAAAACGTGACTTGTCACTTAAAAGGCATCATCAATAAGATATCAGTATCAGTGTATTTTTCAGCTGAAACTGAGAAATACATGTCATAAGACAGTAGGATATAATTAAAGTGTAAATTAATAGGTTCTTGGAAGCTATGCCTTTGAGTAAAACAATGTGTAGTAAAACCAATTTTATCATATGCTAATTGATATAAATGAGAGTTAAGTTCTTATTTCTGACAACATATTTCTGGCAACAAAAACATCACTAAACTTCTAAACAATGACCCAAACTATTCTAATATAAAATGCTGAAATAAAAGTAAGCTATACATACATTTAAAAGAAGATTAATAAAAATTTTCAATCTGTTAATTCTAGTTGAGAATGGAATTAATGAGTAGCTAAAGCCTATCCCAGCAGCTCAAGGCAAAAGGCAAAAACCAACCCTGAAGAGATGATATTCCAGTGCAACATGCACACACACATTCATATACACATACACACACACACATTTATTTATTCTGAACAATTTAGACATGCCAACTAAACTATCACGCACATCTTTGGGATGTATGAGAAACTAGAGAAAACCTCTGTAGATGTAGGAGAGCATGCATACTCCATACAACAGTGTCCCCAGCTGAGAATCAAATTGTTCTTTCCTTATCAATATTACATCAAAATATCCTTAAACAAATCAACATTATAGAGCAGAGGTCTCCAATCCCCAAGCTGCAAACCACTACCTTCTGTGGCCTGTTGAGAACCAGGCCGCACAGCAAGAGGTGAGGCGCAGGTGAGTGAATGAATCTTCTTCTATATATTTTTGCAGCCTCTCCCCAGTGCTAGCATCACCATCTTAGCTCCACCTCAAATCATCGGGCAGTAGATTATCACAGGAGCAACCGTTCCTGGTGCCGAAAAGTTCAGGCACCCCTGTTACAGAGGACTTTCTGTATTGTCAAGCAAGAATACTATATATCTGGTGAACTATCCTTCAAAAATAAGAGAAAAAGTTAAGACATTCTGAAAAAAACAAAAGCATAGGATATTCATTACCACAAGACTTCCCTCCAATAAATACTAAAAAGATTCTTTCCACTGGAAGGTCTCAAGATTGTACCTAAAGGCCATATGTAAATATAAACTTCTCTGGTGCAAGTAAATGCATGGACAGATATAAAAATAAATCTAAGTCAACAGACATTTAATGTCTAAAAATGCAATATGTAACATTAATAACAAAATGGGGGTGAGGTTATAAAGAAATAAGTTTTTATAGGTGGCTAAAGTAAACTGTTATCAGTTTAAAATAGATTGTTGTAACTATAGGATGTTTTATGTAATCATCATGATCACCTCAAAGAAAGTAATTATAGAATATATACAAAAGAAAATGAGAAAGAAATAAAAAATGTTACTATAAAAATATCAACTAAACACAAAGGAAAGCATTAGAGGAGGAAATGAGAGACAAAAAAGCTATAAGATATATGGAAAACAATTAATAAAATGACAATCATATGTCCTTTTATATCTGTAATTAATTTAAAAGTAAATGGATCAAGCTCCTCAATGAAAAGCCGTAGAAGAACAGCATGGATTAAAACAAATAAACAAAATAACAACAACAAAACCCAGGATCCTATCATATTCTGTGTATGAGTGATTCATTTTATATCTAAGGTCATATATAGGTTGAAAAATAAAAAAATGAGAAAAGATGTTCCATGTAAATATTAACCAAAAGAAAGCAAAAGTAGCTTTAAAAATATCAGACAAAATAGATATAAGTAAAAAACTGTTTCTAGACAAAGAATGACACTGTAGAATAATAAAGGTGAAATTTAATATGAAGGTATAATGATTATAGGTACTTTGCATCAAACATCAGACTCCTAAAATCATCGTTAGAAGCAAATTTTGACAGAATCAAAGGGAGAAGTACACAGCTCTACAATAATAGTAGTCAGTCTACCAAAGCCAGACTTCAATACTCTACTTTCTATAATGGATAAAAAGCAGAGAGAGAGATCAACTAGGAAACAGAAGACATGAATAATGCTATAAATCAATTAAACCTAAGAAACACAAACAGAACACTCACCAAACAATAGTAGAATAGACATGTTTCTCAAGTGACCATAGATCATTCTCCAGAATTGATCATATGTTAGGTCACAAAACAAGTGTTAAGGAATTTTAAAAGTTTAAAATTATACAACATAATTTTTTTTCTTATCACAATGAAATAAAAGTAGAAATAGCAGAAGGAAAACTGTAAAATTCAAGGATATGTGGAAATTAAGCATCATCCTTTTAAACAACGAGTGGGGTCAAAGAAATAATCAAGGAGAAAATGAGAAAATTTCTTGAGACAAATCAGAATAACACAATATAGCTAAATTTATAAAATGCCATGAAAGCAGTGCAAAGATGTTCATTTATAGCTGTAAACTTACATTAAAAAATAGTTTCTACTCAACCACCTAATTGTATTCTTTATAGAACTAGAAAAAACTAAATGCGAAATTAGCAGAAGGATAAAAATATAAATAAATATTACAGCAGAGATAAGTGAAATAGAAATAGAAAATAATAGAAAAATAAACAAAACTAAGGGTAGAGTCTGTCAAAAAATAGTATAACATAACAAACTATTAACTAAATTGATTTTAAAAAAGACTAAATAACTAAAATCAGAGATGAACCATTTTTACAGAAATGAAAAGGATTATAAGAGAATACTATAATCAGTTGTACATTAATCAAATGACTAACTAGATGAAATGGACAAATTCCTAGAAATACAAAACCTACCAATGCTGAATCATGAAGAAATAGAAAATCTGAACATACATATAACTAGTAATGACATCGAATCAGTAATCAAAATTCTCCCAATAAACAAAAACCCAGGACCAAACAGCTTTACTGGTGAATTCTACCAAATATTTAAATAAGAATTAACATTAATGTTTCTAAAATTCTTCCAAAAACTTTAAGGAGGAAAGTACTTCCAAACTCATTCTATCAATCCAGAATTACCATGACATCAAATCCAAAGATACTACATATAAAAGAAAAATATAGACTATATCCTTGATGAATATTGATGCAAATATCCTTCAGAATATACTACCAAGCCAAATTCAGCAAGACATTAAAAGGACCATATTCTGTGACTAAATGAGATTTATTCCTGGAATACAAGATGGTTCAACACATGAAAATCAATCTTATATTGTATTAATAGAATGAAAGAGAAAAAAAAACATGATCTCAATTGATGCAGGAAAAGCATTTGACAAAATTCAATAGTCTTTCATGATAAAAAAAAAATATTCAAGAAACTAGGAATAAAAGGAAACTACCTCAACATAATAAAAGACATCTTTGAAAACAAACAAACAAACAAACATTGCCCTCAATAGTGAAAGACTAAAAGTTTTTCCTCTAAGATCAGGAATCAAACAAGAATGCTTAAAAATTCTAGACAGAACAATTAGGCAAGAAAAAAGGAAATAAAAAATATTCAATTGGTAAGAAAATATTTAAAAATATCTGTGCAGATTATGTGATCTTATACGTAAAAAAAGAAACAAAAAGGTGAATCAAGCCCGATATTAAACACCAATACTGTGTAATTCCACTTGTACGAAGTATCCAGAGTAGTCAAATTCATAGAAACAGAAAGTAGAATGTTTCTTGCCAGGGCCTGGATAATGGGAAAATTGAGAATTAGCATTTAATGATAAGAATTTTGATTTGGAATGATGAAGGAATTCTGCAGATTGATAGTGGTGATGGTTACAGAGCAATGTGAAAGTACATAGTGCCACAAAACTACCACTCAAATTTGGATAAAATGGTAAGTTTTGTTATATATATTTTACCACAATAAAAAAAAAAGATTTTAAAAATGTTTCATTTTGGTTGAGGGGTAGATAATGAATTGGAAAAAGATAAAAGCAAATATATAAATTATTAGTGCAAGCCTTATGTGATGGACATATAGATGTACCATCTAGATGGTACATTTAAAGTAATATTCCATCAGGGCATAGGGGATGGAAATAAGAGGAGGGATGGCATAAAGTAGTAGCACCTTAATGCTCTCCAAAGCTTATAAGATTGTTGGTGCAAAAAAAAACACCATTTGATCTCAGTTTGGTCTCTGTACAAACCAGACAGATCCAGAAGGAAGACATTAAACTATCACTACAAACTACAAACTAAACTACAATCTCAACCACGTAAGAACTCCAACTGCAGCCACAATGTCAAATGTTCATATTTATAAAAACACATCAGCATGGTTTTAGATACATATATATGGCCATTAATTTGATGAATACACTCTTTTCTATTCTTATCAAAAATTGTTCAGAAACAGTTTTTATCACAAAAAATGACCATCAGAACATTTCAAGTTTTGTCATAGGACTATGTTAAATACTCCAACTTCTGTTATAATGTAATCCAAAGAGATCCAGATCATCTTTACATCCTATTTAATGTCACATCAATGGCATCATGATAACTGACAAGAATGAGCAAGAAATGGGTAGCACATCAGAAACCTTAGTATAATATATGCACTTCTCAGTATAGAAGACAAATTCTATGTAGATTCAAGGGTTTTTTATATCAATAAATTTTAGAGGTTCATATACTAGGACATCTCATCCAATGTAAAAGACAAATGACTACATCTCCCACCTACCACCATGAAGAAACAATCATAAGAACTGATCTATTCTGCTCAGTCTGTCCTAACAAAAACACAAAGACCGAATGGCTTAAACAACAGAAATCTGTTTCTTATAGTTATAGAGGCTAGAATTATGAGATCAAGAGGCAAACATGATTAGTTTCTGCTGAGGGTTCTCCCCTTGGGTTGCAGATGGTTGTTTTCTTGCTGTGTGAATGCAAGGGAAGAGAGAGAAAGAGCAAGCTCACTTCTTATAAGAGAATCATGAGGGCCCCATATTCATGACCTCGCCTAACTCTCATTACTTCCCAAGGCCTGATCTCCAAATATCATCATAATGCAAGTCAAGATTTCAAAACAAAAATTTTAAAGGGGCACAAACATTTAGTCTATAACAATAAACATCTCCAGAATCTGAAGACAGCATTTTCCACATCTGAGAAAAGAGCTTTGGCCAAGAAGCAAGTCACATAAAAGGCTGCCAGATTTGAGAGTGACCCAGAACAGGAAAGGGTTCTATAGCAATCCATAATATAGTGCAAGCAGCCCTGCTACTTGAACTTTAAGACACAGGTAATTATAATATTTCAGGTAACACTGGTGGGGAACGATGCTGTCTATACAGCATGTTTTGTCACATCTCAATGAAAGAATCATGATTCAAGTGTTCTGAAGAAATGCCATATTATCATCAGAGGAAAATCACATACTCTTTGAAGACTATTCTTCTTGTGCTACTGGACCATGGTAGACAGAACATCTATCCGTAGAACACCAAGTGATCATGAATCTGAGACTAAGCATGAGCTAGGTTCTATACAGACTGAGTCCTAAAATGCACATACATATGATGCATGCCTAGTATACCACATAATGTAAGATGAGTGTAGTACATTAGTTGTCTGAGAAGAAAAGAGAGTACGAACAAGCTGCATGAGCAAGCAGCCAAGAAGCCCATGTCATTAACCACTGTTGACTCAACACTGACCACCTTTAGCCTACACATTTGGCCCCATGAGTGAGCCTTTACAACCAAGTTACAAAGAAGAAAAGAAAAATGTCCCAGTTTAGTTTATAGATGGTTTGATTGGATGTGTGGGTGTAAGGTAAAATAAGCCATAATTTTATTGCGCTCAGAGGGACTTTAAAATAAAGTGGGAAAGAAAACTCTTCCAATGAGCAGAGTTTCAAGTAGTGTAACTGGTCATTTACTGTGTGTGGAAAGAGAAATAGCCAGAGACTTGAATATACGTGAATTCATGAGCAGTGGTCAATGAACTATTCAGACAGCCAAGGGCCTGAATGGAGAAAGGATAGAAGACTGGGGACAAGGAGATATGAGGTGCAAACACATGGAAGTGGGCAAAGTATGAAGATCTTTGTATTATATGTTAATGCCCAATGGAGATAATTCACCACAGAAAAGGTACTAAACCACTAACTGACAAAATGTCCCAAGCAAATGACATTAGCCAGCCTCTGACATTGGGCATCCAGTGCTGGCATGATGGCAAAAGGGACAAAACAGCCATTTGGGCCTACATGTAGGTTATGCACAGGTTTATCTGAATGGAATCTTTCTAACCATGGCTAATTTATCTTCCTTCAATGTACAATTTCTTATAATGACTGACATTGGGAAGATCCACTTTTTATTGATTGATTCTACACTTATCTAGAGCAAAGCAACCTAGACTTGGGAACCATTAAAAATAAATAAATATGTAAGTTTGCTTTGTGTTTCTAAATAAAGCACCTTACAAGTAAATAAAGAAAATATCATTGAATTCAGGAAATAAGAAACTTTTTTCTAGGGGAAGCATAACTGAGGAGTTAGCAATTTAATTGGATTTCAAGAACTTTGCAAGCATTTTTTTTTTTTTTTTAATTTGACATTTAGATTTATTGTTCAAAATCTATGCCCTGGCTCTGAGTAAGAATGTGATCAATGAATGTGTGTTAAAGCACTCCAAAAAACATGATTATCACTGTTTTCAAAACATCCAGATCTTGACAATGTCTCTTCAGAGTTCTTTCACTTCAGGTAAAAAAAGTAATCAATTTCTTGACAGAAACAAATGACAAATACTCAGCGAGACCTTCTGACTTCCCCAAATGGGAGCAATTAACAACTCAAGTACTTAGTTCCTATTTCCTAATTTAAAGTATTTAAAAACATATTTCCAAGTGTCAAAATAAGTTGTTTTTTTTTCTTTTTGTTTTTTAAAAATATCTTGATTGTTCAAATAATTGCTATCTGAATGTCCATGAATCTTTTACTATCATAACACTCTAAAGATAGAGAAGGTGGTTACATTTGAGACTATCTGCATGTATTAGAAGTTTATTTGAACCAGAATATTCAGTAAAACAATCAATATCCTTTCTCAATGTCTTCACATGTTAATATTTTTTTTTAGTTCTGCATGAAACTTTTTATTTCAGGGTGTACTGTCAAAAGCAAAAGGTTCTTCCTCATATGCACATCAATAAATTTCTGTTTAATAAATAAAATTTCCCTTCATAGCCAAAGCCATGCCATAAAGTAAATAGTAGCTTTGAAGCTTATTAGCCCAAATGGGATTGCCAGGTGAAAGGAAAACTAGCTTCAGTATAGGATTCCTGAAATCCATGGGCAGAAGAAGACCCATAATTGGTTTGGCTATTTCCGTCTGCCAAAAGGACATCATTGGATGATTTACGAGTGCTTATACAAAGCTATGAAACTTCAAAGTTACTATCACTTCTCTCCTCTGCTCACCTCCTCATAACCAAATAGCCATCAAATCTCACCATACTATACCATTTTCATTCTCCCTTCCATTTCATCCACACTGCCTCTAACTCATTAGTCTCTGTTTTTCTTTAGCAGCCTAAGTGGTCTCTCTGTCTCTGGTCTCTGTTCCTTTGAGACTTCCTCTACCCAGCTGACTGGATTCTGTTTCCAAAAACAGTAATTCATTATTCCCTATTTAGAAAAGGTTAGATGGCTTCCTATCACTCATAAACATGAGTGAACATGATCACAAGTCCTCATGCTGATTTACAGCCTCAGTTCTGTTGGTTCTCACAAAACACTCTCTGTTCCAGCAGAACAAGATGATTTTAATGACCCAAATGTTTCTGGATTTTCATGCCTCTGTTTCTTTACGTTTCATGGTCTGCAGTTTAACTTCAACTCTTCCTATACACCTCATCTTTTGAGAGCCCTCTAGAATGTGAGATCTTTACCAATACCCACAAATGGATGCTTTCCTCTGTGCTGCATAGAAATTTGCACTTATTATTGGAAGACTCATCACAATTCATTGCCTCCAAAATGAAACTTTCATATGTGAACATGTAGAAGCTAAGATAAAGTATAGCATTAGCACATCTCCAATAAATACTTTTGAAATAATAAATAAATAAAATAATAATTATTACAGATCTCCCCTTTATTTTCTCTCCCATTCTCCAACTCAAACACTAACACAAAATAGATGAGCAATAAACAGAATTCTTCAGTGGTATTTATCCATGAGTATTATATTTTGGTTCCAGCATGACATGTGAACTTGCCTTACACAAGGTCTGGAGTTAATCTTTCATATGACCTTTCCAAATTGTTTTCTCAACACTCACAACTTCATAAGTCTCCCTATTTATCTCATCAATAAAAAAATTCTCCCATAAGATTTTCAATTTGTTAAATATTAAAAAATTAAATTATCAAATATAAAATCATGCCACCAAATTTAATATTTGCTTCATAATTTTAAAATAAAAATATTTTTACAGATAAAGTAAATTCCAATTTAGTGCCATACCCTATATTGTTCTTCTCCCCTACCCTTTTCCCATAGCTCATATCTCATCCCTGGTCAGAAACAACTTCTATCTGGAATCCAACCCATTTTTATAGTTTTAGACTCACATATGCACACACAAACCCATATACACAATTATTTCCAAGAATGATAGATAACATAAGTTTAAAAAATTAACATTTTGAATGTATGTTTTTTTAAAATATATATAAATGTCATGCTGAATTTAAAATATGTTTTGAAGGAGTTCTGGTTAAGATGACAGAGTAGGCAAATGCTGTGTTGACCTCCTCTCATGACCACATCAAAAGTAAAACTAACCTACAGAACAATCATCAATGAGAATCGCCTAATGTCTAATTGAACAAAAGTCCTATAACTAAGGCTATGTAGAAAAAAAACTACCTTGAAACTGCTGGGGAGGTAAAGACATAAAAAGAACTGGCTCCACACACATGAGTGACAGTTGAGAATCAGAAGAAATATCTTGACAGCAGGGGTCCCCTCAGAGGAGTAAAATTTCCAGCTCTACACTGGCCTTCCCAGCCTGGAGCACCATTGTCATGAAGAGAAGTCCCTACAACATCTGGCTGTGAAAATGAGAAGAGTTTGTGGCTGACAGAGACAGAGAGTGATAGGAGTCCTAGATGCTCCTTTGAAAGGCCCACACACAAACTGACTTCCTGAACTCACCCTGAGCTCCAACACTGGGGTAGCAGCTCAAAAGGCACCAGGAACATACAGGGAGAAACTGAATTGTCTGACTTCAGAATGAGGGCTGGAGAGGTAGCTTTCTCCCAGGCAGAAGTGCTGGCAAAAGGCATTGTTCCTTTGTTATGCCTGTTCTCTTTCTGGCTAGCATCATATCTGAGTCTACATCAACTGGTCTAATACCCATCACTCCACCCTGGTGATTTCCTGAGACTCTGCCCCACCCAACTTGTGGGGCAAACAAGCTGCTCCTGTGGCTTTTTCCATAAAAACAGCCTGTCTTGGCTCATGCTTCAGACCTTCTTGAATCTCTCAAATGTTCACAAACCCCAAACAAGTAACATCTGATCTTGTATGTTCTGTATCTCTTACTGAGCAACACCAACCAAACACTAGTGGCTTGGCCTCCCTCAGGTACCCTCCAAGCCCAGAGTGGATAGGTAAACCTCTGCAGATCACTTTGTGGCTCATGCCAAGTAGCCCTGGGCAAGGCACAGGCCGAAGTTGAGCTTGGCCTGTGGTAAAACTTCTGCCAGGAGATACCAGGCCTATATACCCAGTGGCTGTTTTGGACCTTCACACCAAACTAGAGTACTACCTGGTGCTTCCATAAAGGACACCCCCAAAGGGCAGATGGAGCAGACACCAGAGCCCTGTTAAAGCAAATTCTACTCAATAGGATCAGCCTCTGTACAACAGTTCCTCCACTATAATAACAGCCAATTCTCACAATCAATCAACCTGAGGGTCAATCCCTCCCACTGATGTGCAAATAACAACCAAGGCTCAACTACAATAAGAGGACACACACAAGGGACACAGACCAGGAGCACTCACCTCAGGTGACCAACGAGACTGTGTGACTGGGCCACATAGGACACCTGCTGCATAAGGCTACTCTGCTAAGACCAGGAGACATAAAAGCTCTACATAATACATAAAAACTAACACAGACAGGCAGTCAAAGTAGGGACACAAAGAAACACGTCTCATGTGAAGAGACAAAGCCCCAAAAAGAGAACTAAACAAAATGAAGACAAGCAATCTACCAGATGCAAAGTATAAAACACTGGCTATAAGCATGCTCAATAATCTCAGTGAGAAGTTCAACAAAGAGAAAGAAAATGAAAAAATGGAGATTAAAAAAAACATAAAAAAGAACCAGCCATAAATGAACACTGCACTAAATAAAAGAATATATTAGAGGAAATCAACAATAAATTAGATGAAGCAGAGAATTGAATCAGTGATTTGGAAGATAAGGTACCAGAAAACACCCAATCAGAACAGCAAAAAGAAAAAAAAATCCAAAAAAATTAAGATAGTTTAAGGACCCTCTGAGTTGTAAAGCATAACAACATTTGTATCATAGGGATATCAGAAGGAGAAGAAAATGAGCAAGGAATTGAAAATCTATTTGAAAAAATAATGTTAGAAAACTTCCTTAACCTGATGAAGGAAATAAACATACAAGCTCAAGAAGTGCATAGAGGCCCAAAAAAGATGAATCCAAAGAGACTCACACCAAGATGTATTGTAATTAAAATGCCAAGAGTAAAGAGGGATTCTTAAAAAGTTGTTAGTTACCTACAAGGGAGCTCCTGTAAGACTGTCAGCTGATTTCTCAACAAAAACTTTGCAGGCCAGAAGGGATTGGCAGGAAGTATTCAAAGTGATGAAAAGCAAGAACCTACAACCAACATTACCCTACCTAGCATAGCTATCATTTAGAATCAAAGGACAGATAAAGAGCTTCCCAGACAAAAGAAAAGCTAAAGAATTTCATCACCACCAAACAAATATTACAAATATTAAAAGGACTTCTTTAAGAAGAAATAAAATAAAAAATGAATAATAAGATGGCAATAAGTACATATCTAGCAACAATTACTTTAATTGTAAATGGGTTAAATCCTCCAATCCAAAGACACAGAGTGGTTGAATGGATAAGAAAAGAAACTTTTATGTATGTTGCCTATAAGAGACTCACTTCAGATCAAAAAAAAAAACAAAAAAAAATGATAATAAAAGAATGGAAAAAGATATTTCAAGAAAATGGAAACAAACAAACAAAAAAATCTGAGGTAGCAATACTTATACCAGATAAAATAGACTTTAAAACAAAGCTACAACAAGAGACAAGGAAGGACTCTGTAATCACACTTCTGAGTACTATTTAAAGAAACCCAAAACACTGCTTTGAAGGGACATGTTAATCCATATGCTCACTGCAGCGTTATTTACAATAGCCAAGATATTGAGACAATTTGAGTGCCCATTGATGAATGAATGGATAAAGAAGAGGTGGTCCACATATACAATGAAATAGTACTCAGCCATAAAAAAATAATTAAATCTTGCAGCCTGCAACAACATGGTGGACCTACAGTATATCATGTTGAGCAGAGTTCATCAGGGAAAGACACACACCATATGGTTTCACTTATATGTGAAATCTAGAGAACAAGATAAATGAAAAAGTAAAATAAAAACAAGCTTATAGATACAGAGAGTATTGTGATGGTTACTGGACTGGGGGGATAATCTTTATATTTCTTAAATGCCTTTACTCTGACATTCACCATGTAGTTAAATAGTAAAACTAGTGTAAGTATTCTAAGTTAGATACTTTAAAATTATTGCTCTGTTTACTTTTAATAATCAAAATTCTGTTGTCAATCTAATTACTTTTAATTTACAGAAAATCTGCCTTATTCCTTCTCTAGTAAGTATTTAAAGTTATTTTTATTTATTTTTGATATCAGCAGAGGTTTCCCCTCCCCTTTTTGATGCCAAGTGTGTGTATTTCTAGTCCAGAAATATTTTAGCTCAAAATAGCAGGAACTGCTTGCTATGGGAAATGTAAGCACTTTGGAAAAGGAGAAGTTATTGATTACAAGAGCTTCCTCAAAAGCAGGCTGCTTCCTCAGGTCCAGAGATATTCTCACTCAGCTGGTCTCTGAATTTTGAAATACTCCCCTTCTCCTTACCAGTCCTATCACCAAAATCTTTATTCTTATATTGCCTGATGTTAGTAGTTACCACAGAGGAAGCAAATAGAAACAAAAATCTGTAATCATTCAAAAAAAAAAAAAAAAAAAGCCCACTACAAAAATCATGGCCTGTGGAATTATAGCCTTGCAATTAAAATCCTAGTATCACCACAAACCAGTAAATTCACAATCTAGATCCTACTTTCTTCTTCAATAAAATGAAGATAGCAAACATAACTGCCTCTTGCAATAATTATAAAAGATAAATGAGCTAAAGTGTGTAAAAATGATCATATGTGAGATACAGCCTGAGGATACAGCCTGCAGATCTTAAATTAAGGATAAATTATGTAGAGAACTGAGCATTAAATCTGAAACAGTTCAAATCCAATACAGGCACAAAATGCTATTATTTATAATTTGAAAACACTGTATAATTGTTCACTATTATAACACTACTTCAATAACTATAAATACTTGACATTTTACAAGAATATTTTACATTTTATAAGATTCAATTTTGATAGAATTTGGTTGCTATACATAATGTATCGGTACTGGAAACTTACAGAAACTGTGAAAATCAGATAGGAAATACAGATAGTGGAAAGGAGGTGATATAACTAAAGCCTGAGAGTGTCACTCAAATTATTTAGAAGAGTCTATGACCATTCCACCCTGTACATACCCGATCTCATCTGATCTCGGAAGCAAAGCAGGGTCGGGCCTGGTTAGTACTTGAATGAGAGACCACCTAGGAATACCAGGTGCTGTAGACATTTAAAAAAATCATTTAGAAGAGTAATCATATATTTTTGCTTCCATTTGACTAATTCTTGTATCATCACATACAACCCACTTAGCAGATTTATTTTAATTAAAACCTTAAAGACATTCACTGCAACGTTCTATAGAAATTAACAGCTCTCTCGATAAGTAGAAGCTGGGAGTTTATGTGGTACTAATATGTAGCTAAGTAGTTTGGACTACTCAGACATCTGGCACAAGTGAAACAGCTGGAGAAACACAGCTATTAACCTTTTGTTTACAGTAAGAGACACCAAAACATTATGGTACACACTGAAATGACTCCTAATGGCTCCAAGAACTCTTCTAATTGCAGGTGATGGTGTTATGCCTTCATTTCTCCACATCAGGAAGAATAATCCTGTCAGGTTTTTCCTATTTGATCTATGTCATTTTGTGTATATCCTGTTCAGCTTAAGATCCTCACATTCCAACAGAAAAGGCCTTACAGACAAAAACATTATACTATACCTAAAAACAAAATAGTACTATCTTAATCATAAGGGCATTTGCTGAAAGGGAAATTATATCAACATGTGCCATGGCATAGAGCTAATATTTGATGAGAGTTAGATATATGTTAGCTATTTATTTTTATTGTTATTTTTTAACTTTCATGGAAATTTTGTTTATAGTAGAAGAAAATAAAGCATGAAGACCTTGTGAAAGTTGTCCAGAATAAGATACTTTGAACATGGCAATAAGAGATTAGAATCCAAGCAAACCCAGTAGATCTTCCATACAATTTTCTAAGTGTATCAGAGTCTAATTTTGTTCATAATATTTTCAGATCTGATTAAATCTTTAAATGCTTCATATCAATTCTGTAAAGTACTATTTTTGTTTTCTTTTCTGTTTTATTTTTATTAAATTTATTGGAGTGACATTGGTTAATGATGTATATATTTCAGGTGTACAACTTTATAATATGACTTCTGTACACTCTATTATATTCTCACCCCTTAAAGTCTAGTCTCCTTCTATCACCATGTATTTGACTTCCTTTACTCTGTTCTCCATTCTCTGCTACACTTTTCCTCTGGTTATTACCATTCTGTTGCTTGTTATCTATGAGCTTTTTGTTTGTTCTTTGTTTGTTTTTTGTTTGGTAATTTGTTGCTTTTCATTTTCTGTCCCATATATGAGTAAAAACATACAGTACTTCTCTTTTTCCATCTGACTTATTTCATTCAGTATTATACTCTCAAGATCCATTCATATTTTTGCAAATGGCAGTATTTCGTATTTTTAATAACTGACTAATATTCCACTCTATATATGTACCATAGTGGCTATACCAATTTACATTCCCACTAGCAGTGTATGAGAATTGCAACACTTATTATTTCTTTCTTATTGATAATAGCCATTTTAACATGTGTGAGGTGGTATCTCATTGAGGTTTTCACTTGCATTGTCTTTATAGCTAAAATGTTAGGCATATTTTCATTTATCAATTGTCCTTCTGTATGACTTCCTTGGAAAAGTATCTATCCATGTCCTATGCCTATATTTTTATTGTTTGTTGTTGTTGTTGTTGAGTTTTATGAGTTCTTTATATATTTGGGTTACTAGCACCTTATACAAAGCATTGGTTGCAAATATCTTCTCCCATTTGGTTGGTTGTCTTTTTTTTTTTTTTCTTGAAGGTTTTTTTTGTTGTTGTTGTTGTGCAAAACTTTTTCATTCTGATGTAGTCCCATTTATTTCTTTTGCTTTACTTACCTTTCCTTTCGGGTCAAGATCACAAAAATGACCTGAGACCGAGGTCCATAAGTTTAGTGCCTCTTTTCTTCTATGTATTTTAGTGTTTCAGATCTGACATTTAAGTCTTTAATCTAGTTTAAGTTTATATTTTGTGTATGATGTCAGATAGTGGCTTTCCAGTTTTCTAGCACCATTTATTGAAGAGACTCTCCTTTCTCTGTTGTATGTTTTTGGCTCCTTGGATGAAATTTACTTGTCCATTTTTGTGTGGGTTTATTCTTTCAATTCTATTCCATTGGTCTTTGTGTCTTTTTTTTTTCTATCAATAATATAGTGTTTTGATTATCCTAGCTTTGTAGTATAGTTTGAGGTCAGATAGTTGATACCTCAGTTTTTTTTTTTCTTCAGGATTGCTTTGGCTATTTAGGGTCTTTTGTGGTTTTATACAAATTTAAGGATTTTTGTTCTATTTCTGTGTAAAATGCCATTGAGGTTTTAATATTGATTAAATTAAATCCATATATTGCTTTAGGTAATATACATTTTAACAATGTTAATTATGCTGATCCATGAACATAAAATATCTTCCCACTTCTTGTGTCTTCTTCAATTTCTTTCAACAATTACTTGAAGTTTTCGGTATAACTGTCTTACTTTGTTAAACTTATTTCTATGTAGCTTATTTTTTCTTGTTGCAATTTTAGAAGAAATTTTCTTCAATTGTTTTTGTTATTTTGTTGTTATAATGAATGCAATGCATATTTGTGTACAGATTTTATAACATGCAATTTTATTATATTTGTTTATTGTTTCTAATAGTCTTTCTGTGGGATCCTCAGAGTTTTCTATATATATATAGAATCATGTCATCTGTAAGCAGTGGCATTTTTGCTTCTTCATTCCCAATTTAGATGCCTTTATCTCTTCTTCTTGCCTGAGGGCTCTGACTAGAACTTCTAGTACTTTGCTAAATAACAGTGGGTAGAGTGGGCATCTTATCTTGTTTCTAATCTTAGAGAAAAAGTTTTCAGTTTTTTCACCGTTGAGTATATTAGCTGAGGGTTTCTCATATATGGTCTTAATTATGTTGAGGTACTTTTTTTCTATATCCATTTTATTGAATGTTTTAAACATAAATGAATGTCATACCTTGTCAAATTCTTTTTCTACATGTATTGATATGATATGATTTTTATCATTTATTTTGTTAATTTTGGGTATCACATTGATCAACTTGCACATGTTGAACCATTTTTGTATTCTTGGAATGAACCCCATTTGCTCATGTAATATTATCTCTATAATGTATTGTTGTTTTCATTCTTCTAGTATTTTATTTAGGATATTTGCATCTATGTTCATTATAGATATTGGCCTGTAACTTTATTTTTTGCATTGTCCCTTTCTGGTTTCATATCTGTGTAATGTTGGTCTCAAAATGAATTATAAGTATTCCTCCTCTCCAAATTTTTGGAAGAGTTAAGAATGATAGCTATTAAATCTTTGAGTATTTTATAAAATTCACCAGTGAAACTATCTAGTCTTGGACTTTATTTTTTTGGGAGAATTTGATTACTGGTATCATTTTTCTCACTTGTGATCAATATATTTAGGTTTTCTAATTCTTTATGGTTCATTTTCTGAAGGTTTTATATTTCTAAGAACTTTGACATTTCTTTTACATTGGTGGCTTATAGTCTTCATGGGATTTTTTGTATAATCATTTGTATATCTGTGGTATTTATTGTAACTTGTCCTCTTTCATTTCTGATGTTATTCATTTGAGTATTTTTCTTCTCAGAAAGTTTAGCCAGAGGTTTGTCAGTTTTATTTGTGCTTTCAAACAACCCACTCATAATTTTATTATTTATTACTATGCTTGCTTTGATCTCTGTTTCATTTATTCCCACTCTAATTTTTATTATTTCCTTCCTTCTACTGAATTTAGGAGTCATTTGTCCTTCTTTATTTAGTTCTTTATGGTGTAATGTTAGATCGCTTATTTGCAATTTTTCTTGTTTCTTAATGTGGATCTGTATTTCTCTAGACTTCCTTCTTAATACCAATTTTGCTGCATCACAAAAATTTTGATATGTCCCATTTTCATTTTAATTTGTCTCTATGTATTTTTTACTCTTATTTTATTTCTTCTTTGACCCAAAAGTTGTTCAGTAACATATTGTTTAATTTCCACATATTTGTGGGGTTTTTTTTTAGATTTCCTCTGGTAGTTAATTTCAAATTTCATACATAGCAGTTGAAAAATATGCTTGTAATAATTTCAATCTTCTTAAATTTATTAAGATTATTTTTGTGTCCTGACATATGGTTGATCCTTGAGAAGGTTTCAGATGCACTTGAGAAGAATGTGTATTTTGTCATTTTGGGATGGAAAGTTCTATAAATATAGATTTTTCCCTATTTGAACTATTCATTACTATTAGTGAGGTATTCAGATCCCCTTCAATTGCTGCATTTTTGTCAGTTTCTCCATTTAGGTCTGTTATTAAATGTTTTATATATTTTGTTCCTCACAGGATAGGTGCATATGTACTGATGTGTTATGTCTTCTTGATGAATTTTCTCCTTTATTATTACCTTTTTTATCTTAAAATTTATTTTGTCTGATATCAGTATGACTATACCTGCTTTTCTGTTGATGCCATTTGCTTGGAGTATCGTTTTCTATCCTTTCATTTGAGCCTATAATTTGTCTTTGTAGCTGAGACACATCTGAAAGCAACATAATGGTCAGGCCTCATTTTTTAATCTATCCTGCTACTCTGTGCTTTTTGATTCGTGAGTTTAGTCCATTTAAATTTAGGGTTATTGTTAAGATACAAGTACTGCTACAACTACTTCATCTTTTGTTTCTGGTTAGCACATCTGCATTATTTCTTTTCCCTTGTGTTTCTGTCTCCTATTTAGTTTGGTGTTTTTCTGTGGAATTTTTTTATCTGTTTCCTCTTTTTTTTTTTTTAATTTTACATCTCAGCTCTAGATTTTGTATTGTGGTTAGTTAGGTTTATGTAAAAAAAAGTTTCATGCATACAATAGTCCTTTTTCTTTTGGTTGCATCTTATCTCCATTAAATTATGCAATTTCAATCCTTCTCTTTTGTTTTGGTTGTTACAAATTATTCCATTTTTTATCTTGTGCATTCCTTTCTAAATTACATAGTTATAGTTATTTTTAAAAATGTCTTTTCCCCTTTAACTTTTAAGTTATATTTCAGTATTTAATATTCCATTCTGGACTAGAGATGCAACTTCCTGTTTCTGTGTGTCTGTCTGTCATCTTACTCAGTGTTTTGTATCTTTTTTGTCTTTTATTTTAGGTGCAAGATTTCCTTTCAATACATATGGTAATGTATGCCCTATGGTAGTGAATTCCCTCAGCTTTTGTTTGAGAAAGCCTTTACTTCTCTTTCAGATCTGAAGGATAATTTTGCTGCATTTACTATTCTTGGCTGATGGTTTCTGTTTTTTCAATATTTTTAATATTTTATCCCATTCTCTCTTGGTTTGTATGGTTTCTACTGGAAAAAAAAACTGATTAGCTAATGAAGATTTCTTTGTAAGTTACAGTAATTTTTTTCTCCCTGGCTGTCTTGATTTTTTTTCATAAACTTTTGATAGTTTTAACATAGTATGTATTGGAGACAGTCTTTTTGTATTGAGATAATTAGATGTTTGGTTAGTTTCTTGAATTAAATGGTCCAGTTCTCCATTGGTTTGAGAAACTTTAATTGATTATTTATTTTACTAGTCTGTTCTCTTCTTCCTCTCTTCTCCTTCTAATATATCTATTATTCTTATTTTGCTTTTTCTAATGGAGTCAGTTCTTGTAGAATTCTTCCCTTTTTAACTCTCAGATCTCTCTATTCTTCTGCTTGAGTCATTTCTATATTTTTATATTTGAGCTTGCTAATTCCCTCTTCCATCTAGAATGTTCTGTTTCCAGTGCTTTCTAATGCATTCTTCATCTTATTTATAGAGTTTTTCAGGTCCAGAAATGTCAAGCAGTCAATAGCAAGGTATTCTAGCATAGAGAAATATACTTATAAATATATTTTATTTAAAACTTCATGCATGATTAAGATTGTTTAAAAAGAAAAGCAAAACATGTGAAAGATTAGGAGACAGATTAATTACTTCATTTTGTGCCAGACCAGATAGTATTATTGAACTTTAAAAAGCACCAATCCCTTAAACTATGTTGTGAATGAACTCCTTGAATTGTTCAATGTGGCATCTCTCATTAGAGACTTAAGGATCTACTGACTAAGGGAGAGGAAGGTAAGCTTGCAATGTGAGTGTCTGTAAAAAGAAATAAGAGAACATTGTCAACAATGTATTACAATAGAAATTTAAAAAAATATATCTTGAGAAGAAGGGCAATTTGAAAAGTTATAACTGCGGCTGAGACATCAAGTAAGATGATGATAATAATAAAAGACATGGAGCTTAGCAACATAAAAGTCATCAATATCATTGGCTAAAATTATTCTAGTGGACTTCCAAAAATGGAATTCAGATTGCAGGAAGCTGAAGAGTTAAAAGAAGTCTTACTTGTTACTCTCAACTCTCACAGAACTCTGGGTTCTCCAGTATCACTTATCTCACTACATTAAATCTATGTCCATATTAGTCTTTGAAATTATGTGTGAGTTTATTGATATTAGGACAATATCTGATTCATCTTTGTGTTTTATTCTTATTGTAGTAGTTAAAGTGGTCCATCTAAATCATAATTTAGTTCACCTCTCTACCTTTCTTAAACTCTCCAACATTCCTCATCCACTCAGAATCCTTCATATTACTTGAAGGACATTACATTAACTACTGTCTTTACCTCTCTGGCTTTATCTTCTACCACACTACCTTTCATGCTACACCACTCTCTGAGTTGTTATGACCTCCATACCTTTACAAAAATGCTAAGCATGGGAATGATTTCAGAAGCATAGCAGAGTGAGAGATATCCCCAGATCTCTCTCCTTGAAACAACAATAAGCTGAACATATAAAATTCACCAAAAAATACCCAACCTGCACACAAGTACATCTGAGAGAGGGATCTACGAATAAAAGCTACCATAGGTCTGAACCCTGGGTCAGGTGGTAGACTGAGAGAAAAAAGGAAGCTGCCTCTCACAGCCAGAGCTCCCTACACGAGGAAAGGGAGGGGAGAAGGAGCAGAGGATTACCTGAATAGGCCTGCCAGAGAAAGATACAAGCTCCATGCAGCAGCAGTGCCAAGAGATCAGGGCAGGAAGTAGAGAAGTGGGGATGGCAGAAAAGCGACAACTGAATATTATTAAGTGTGGTTGCAAAATGCGGGGCTGAGCAACAACCTCCATCCCCCAATCAAGAGGGCTTTTCCCCCAATATCCTCCAAGACTAACCACCATGGAACCCCAGAAGAATCTGAGCAAATGCTACAGAAACTGTCATTAACACTGCAAGGGACTGAAACTGAGAATAACTATTGCAACTGAATATTTATAAGAAACAAAGGCATTATTAAGACTACAAGGCAAGGATATAAGAAGCTTAGATGCCACCTACTGGAAACCAAAAGAAAAATGCCTATTTAGCAACAGGCTAAATAGAGAACTTTATATAATAAGTCTTCCTTATGGAAAAAAAAAAGCAGAATACATTTCCATTAAGGCTCAGGTGGAGAAATAGTCCATTAACCTCTATGAACAAATAAGGTGACAAGCCTTCTCAGAAAGAAAGAAAAAATCTCCAGAAAACAAGCTTAAAATCATGGAAATATGAACTTAAATGACAGAGAATTTAGGATAGTACTTCTGAAAAAACTCAGTGAGATCTAAAACAATTTATATCAACAATTTCAGGAATTGAAAAAACAACTAGAAGAGCAGAATGAGTTCTTTAGCAAGGAGATTGAAACCACAAAAAATAACCAAATAGAACTTCTGGAGATGAAAAATCCACTAAAAAAGATGAAAACTTAAATAGCAAGCTTGGAAAATAGAGTCAACCAAATGGAGGGAAAGATCAGTGATATCTAAGATAGAAATCTAGAAATAAATCAGAGGGAAGAGGAGAGAAACTGAAAAGTAGAAAATAATGAAAGAGAAATACAAGAACTAGCTGATACCATCAAGAAAGGAAACATAAGAATAGTGAACATTCTTGAAGGGGAGAAAAAAGAGCAGGGATTATAAAGCATTTTCAGACAAATAGTGGACGAGAATTTCCTGAAGCTAAAGAATGAACTAGAGCTTGGACTTCAAGAAGTCAACAGAACACTCAATTATCTCAACCCAAAAAGGTCTTCCCCAAGACACATTGTATTAAAATTATCAAAAATCAATGACAAAGAGAGAATTCTCAGGACAGCCAGGGAAAAGAAGAAGGTAACCTATAAAAGAAAACCCATTAGATCATCATTGGACTTCTCAGCACAAACCTTATAAGCCAGAAAGGCATGGAATTAAATACCCGAACTACTAAATGAAAGAAACTAACAGTTGATAATAATGTATCCAGCAAAGCTCTCCTTTAGATATGAAGGAGAAATAAAGACCTTTCCAGACATACAAAAATTGAAAGAATTATCCACTATAAGGTCTGCATTACAGAAAATACTGAAAGAGGTCAGCTCACTTAAACAAAATAACAAAAAAAAAACAAAAAACAAAAAAATATAACTAGAGTAAGGCACCTAGCAGGCAGATAGAAGCAGGAACAGGGAATTGTAAGCTTAAACAATAGGAACAGGGCCTTGTAAGCTTAAACAATAAGAGATTTGCTATTGCAAGATGGTAATTAAAGTTCAGCATACATAGGAACAAACTGAGACAACAATAACAGAAAAGAGGATAATTCAAAAGTGCAAATTTGCAAAAAGAAATGAAGACAAGGCACACAGAGAAGAAAATGGACTACTATATACATACATATGAATGTATATGCATATATATGTGTGTGTATGTATATATCACAGTCCTCTACATATTAGTTATGGTAACCACATGCCAAATATTCAGAATTGAAATATATAACATAAAACAAAAAGGACCAGAGGGAAATCCACAAAATCCAACCAAAAATAAAAAAAGGAAAACAGAAACACAAGAACAAGGAAACAATGGAAACACTGAGACACAAGAAAATAAAAAATAAAATGGCTATAGGAAAACCTCATGTTTCAATAACCACCCTAAATTTAAATGAATTGAACTCACCAATAAAAAGGCACAGAATTGCAGATTGAGTCAAAAAACAAAATCCAACCATATGCTGCCTTCAGGAGACACATCTCAGATCTAAAGACAAATATAGACTCAAAATGAAAGAGTGGAAAATGATATTTCAAGCAAATGGCATTCAGAGAAAAGTGGGAGTAGCAGTATTAATATTGGACAAAATATACTTCAAAATAAAAAAGGTAAAGAAAGATACTGAGAGACACTTAATAATGATAAAGGGAGTCATACACCAAACACATAACACTTATTAATATATATGCTCCTAATCAGGGAGACCCAAAATATATGAAGAACTTACTAGCAGAACTAAAGAGAGAAACAGACTAAAACACTATCATAGTAGGGACCTAAATACCCCACTGTCGGATATGAACAGATCATCCAAACAGAAAATAAATAAAGGAATAACATCCTTAAATGATGGATTAGACCAGCTGTACATAATTGGCATTTACAGAGTCTTTCATCCCAAAACAGCTGCTTATGCATTCGTCTCTACTGCACATGGAACTTTCTCAAGGATTGACCATATAGTGGGACACAGAAATAGCCTTAACAAATATAGAAGGTTGAAATCTTACCAGCCATATTCTCTAATCATAATCCTTTGAAGTTGGGGATCAACTGTAAAAAGAAAGCAGGAAAAATGACAAATACATGGAAATTAAACAACATGCTACTGAAGAATGACTTGGTTAGAGAAGAAGTAAAAAGAGAAATCAATAGATACATAAAAATAAATGTTAATGATAGTACAACATACAAAACTTTGGAGACACAGCAAAAATGATCATAAGAGGAAAGTTTATATTATTACAGGCCTAACTCCAAAAACAAGAATGAGCCCAAATAAACAACCTAACGCTTCATCTTAAAAAATTAGAAGAGAAAGAACAAATGAAGCCTAAAGTCAGCAGAAGGAAAAAATTAAAATTAGAGCAGAAATAAATGAAATTGAAAATAATAAAACAACAGAAAAAATAAATGCAACAAAGAGGGTTCTTTGAGAAGTTTCATAAAATTGATGAATCTCTGGATAGATTCACAAAAGAAAAAAGAAAAAGAATGCAGTTAAACAAAATCAGGGACGAAAGAGGAGAAATTACAACAGACACTGCAGAAATACAAAAGATCATAAAAGAATACTATGAAAAAGTATATAACACCAAATTAATAACCTAGAAGAAATGGAGCAGAACTTAGAAAGATACAATCTTCCTATACTGAATCAGGAAGAACTGGAAAATCTAAATAGACCGATCAGCAGTATGAAAATGGAAACAATCATCCAAAACCTACCAAAAAGTAAAAGTCCAGGACCAGATGGCTTCATTAGTGAACTCTACCAAACATTCAAAGAAGATTTAATACGTATTCTCCTCAAACTCTTCCAAAAAATTCAAAGAGGAGGCAATACTTCCTAACTCATTTTATGAGGCCAATATTACCCTGATACCAAAACCTGGAAAGATAACATGAAAAAATAAAACTATAGACCAATATCTCTCATGAACATAGATGCAAAAATCCTAAATAAGATACTAGCAATACAAATACAGAAACATATTAAAAAGATCATACATTACTATCAAGTGGGCTTCATTCCAGGGGTACAAATCCTCAACCAACATTATACTTAATGGTGAAAACTAAAAAAATTTCCTCTCAGATCAGGAACAAGACAAGGCTGTCCACTATCACCACTGTTATAATATAACATTGTAGGTCCTAGTGAGTTCAATCAGACAAGAGAAAGATATAAAAGGCATCCATATAGGAAACAAAGAAGTCAAACTATCACTATTTGTGGATGACATGATTGTCTATATCGAAAACCCTAAAGACTCCACAAGAACACTACTAGAAACATTAAGCAAATGCAATAAAGTTTCTTGATACAAAATCAATGTTCAAAAGTTCATAACATTCCTATACTCTAATAATGAAGTGTCAGAAAAAGAGCTGGAAAAAAATAATTTCTTTTGCAATTGAAACAAAAAGAATTAAACATCCAGGAATAAATTTAATGAAACATTAATGACCTATATGATTAAAACTATAATACCCTATTAAAATAATTGAAGAAGACACAAATAAATAGAAAGATAGTTCGTGTTCTTAGATCGGAAGAATCAGCATAGTTAAAATAAACTTATTACTTAAAGTATTATACATATTTAATGCAATCCCCATTAAAATCCCATTGGAACTTTTTAAAGAAATAGAACAAAAAATCATCAGATTTATATGGAAGCACAAAAGTACCGAATTGCCAAAGCCATCCTGAGAAAAAAGAACAAGGCTGGAGGCATCACTCTGCCTGACTTCAAATTATACTATAAAGTGACAATAATCAAAATGGCATGGTATTGGCAGCAAAACAGATACACAGTTCGATAGAACAGAATTGAGAGTACAGATGTAGACTCATGTGTATATGGGCAAATAATTTTCAACAAAAGAGCCAAAAACATACAGTAGAGAAAGGAAAGCCCCTTCAATAAATGATTCTGGAAAAACTCTAAAACCACCTGCAAAAGAATGAAACTAGACTGCTGTCTATCAACACACTCAAAAATTAATTCACAAAGGATCAAGGACCTAAATATAAAACCTGAAACAATAAATTGCAAAAAAAAAGAAAACATAGGAACTAAACTAGAGGACCTTGGACTTAAACAGGATTTTATGAATTTTCCTCAAAGGCAAGGGAAGTAAAAGCTAAAATAAATGAGTGAGACTACATCAAAGTGAGAAGCTTCTGCAAAGCAAAAGAAACCGTCAAAAAGGTAAAGAAATAACCATCCATATGTGAATATGTATTTGCAAGCAATGTCACCAAAATATACAAAGAACTCATACAACTCATTAACAATAAAAAAAATCCAATTAAAAAATGGGTAGAGGATCTGAACAGACACTTCTCCCCAAAAGACACACAAATGCCCTACAAACCTATGAAAGGATGCTCATCATCTCTAGCTATTAAGGAAATGCAAATCAAAACAACAATGAGATACCATCTAACATCTGTTAGAATAGCTGTTACCAACAAGAGAAGTAATAACAAGTGTTGGAGAGGATGTGAAGAAAAAGGAACCCTCATATACTGTTGGCGGGACTGCAAATTGGTAGAGCCACTATGGAAGGCATTATAGAGGTTCCTCAAAAAACTAAGAATTGATCTACCATATGATCCAACAATCCCTCTACTGAGTATTTACCCAAAAACTTGAAAACATGTATCCAAAAAGTATTTGCATACTGATGATCATAGCAGCATTATTTATGGTGGTTAGGACATGGAAGCAACCAAAGTGTCCTATAATAAATGATTGGATAAAGAAACTGTTTATTCTCTCTCTCTCTCTTTCTTTCTCTCTCTCTCTTTCTCTCAATCTCTCTCTCTCTCTCTCTCTCTCTCTAGAGAGAGAGAGAGAGAGAGAGAGAGAGAGAAATATTACTCAGTCATAAGGGGAGATGAAATACTGCCATTTGTGACAACATAGGTGTACCTTGAGATAATCATAGCCATGAAATAAGCCAGATAAAATGTTGAAAACCACATGATATCACTTATATGTGGGATATAAACCTAAAAGCAACAAAAAAAACAAGACAAACAAACAGAAACTCATGGACATGGACAATAGACTTGTGGTTACTAGAGGGTAGGAGGGAGGGTCATAGGGGAAGTAGATAGGGTAAAAGTGGTCTAATATGTTGTCACAGTAAGAAATCTATGTGCAGTGAACATACAATGCAATATATATATTGCTTTACACCTGAAATTTACTGGACTTTCTTAACCAATGTCACCATAATAAAAAAAAGTTAAATTAAATAAATAAATGAATAAATAAATAAATAAATAAATAAATACAAAAAAGGCTAAGCATGTTTCCTTCTCACTTTGTATCACTTCAACCTTATGTACTCATCTCACAGATATCCTTAAGATGAATTTTTTGCCTTCTTCCTGGTATTAATAAAATGTCACATTTTCTGAGAGTCTTTCCCTGACAGTTTGTTGCAAATGTTACTCCCCCACCAACTATTATAATAATCTCTATCCCCTTTTTTATTACTTTTTCTGTTTATTATTTAACATTTCAAGCACACTATATATTTATTTATTTATCTTCAACTCTTCTGCATTAGAATATAAGATCTATGAAGGGGTAAATATTGTGTATGAGTTTCACTGTTGTTTCCCCAGCTTCAAAATAATACACTGCACAGAAAAGCACTAAATAATTAATTGTTGAATAAACAAAAAGTTCCAGTGTTTCATACATAATAGATGGATAGTAAATTAATGAATAATTAGACTTTTGTAACATGACCAAATTATATTGTTGATTACTAAGATTGTATTGAATTAAAAAATGTGTTGATCTTTTTTTAAATATATATATATTTTTTCTTTAATCTGTTAGTTTTTAGTATTTATTTACACTCATCGAAATTATAGTATAATCATTATGGTGAAATTTTTTGAAGCAATTTGAAACTGTAGGGTTTCATTGGTCATTCATATGACTCTTAAAATCAGATCAATGAAATATTACGTATTCATTTTAATCTAATGCCTTTCCTGGAATCACAGAATAAAGGAAATGATTTTATTAATTTTCTTAAAATAACACTAAAAGACATGGATTATACAAGTCTAAAATCCTTTACATTTTAACCTCATTGTAAACATGAGCTCGGCTTGACTAAATAAAAAGGAAATTTGCTGCCATGCTCTCTACTTGACTAAGAGGGTAAATTAAACAATTGGGTGAAAATGTCTATAACATCTTTATGTCCTTTACAGATGTTTATTTCAATTTGAGTCACTTATTGCTTTAAAATTTTCAGTTGAATATGGTTTCGCATTATCTTTCTCCTCAAGAAAAATAGAGACCAGATCCTAAAGCCATAAATAAATCAGTTGGCTTCATAAATGTGTGACCTGACATCAAATATAAGTATGTGCAAATCATCATAATTATGAAAATTACTTTGTCTGGAGCAGCAGCGAGATCTTGATGCATAATTTCTAAACAGAATAAACCATTTTCTCTAAGGAGTTTGGTGACTGTTTTTAAGAAATATGGTTCACTGGTGATACTATCTTAAGAACAGCTAGCTGGGTCTTTCGAGAAAAAAAAAATTGATGATGACAGCTATGAAGCACAGTAGCCACTGCTTCCTTGAGGCCCTAACCCTATAGAAAATGTGTATTGAGAGTGTCTGTTATGGTCAAAGATCACAGTCTAGGTTTCATGTCAAAAGCAGGAAAGAAAAAGAGTACTTTAATTTTTCTGGGATATATTTCTTTTTCTTTGTGTTTTGTCTTATCTGAATTATAATTACCTAAATCTTCTAATTTATTAATATTCATGATAAAGTTCTTTATTATTAATTTGTTAGCACTCATAACAAAGACCTCTCTAGAGGCTTAAGAAGTAGAAGGTAAGAAGTAGACTCTGATCCCCAAAATTGTAGCAAGAGAGCAACTGGGAATCCTCATCCTCTATCATACCAGAGACAGTATTATAAAAATTATCTGCTATAGATTTTTTTTAAAGCAAGCAGTTATATAACAAACTTGGAAATCTCCATGGTGCCGCCACTTCATTCACTTTTGCCAGCACAAATCTCTGACATATCAGCTTGTTTAAACTGGCTCCATCTCTAAAAGTATCAGTCTATTTAAAAATGCCCTTTTCACTGAAATTTTTTAGAGGAAAAGAGGTGTTATGGTGCTGCCATTAATATTTGTTTGCTTTATGGCCTATTTAGTTGTGTATTGACATGACTTAGGTATGTTTGACCTTAAGAAGTATGTTTTCATATTTGCCAACTGCCTTTTGTCTCCGGCCTAACTAGAACAGTTTAGTGTAGGGAATGCAGGATGCAGTTTGAGGAACCTTCCAAAACTGATTTGACCAATTACTATTTGTGTCATTTTGGGCAAATTACCTGAACTCACTAAACTTCAACATACTTTGTATAGAATAAGAGTAAATGATAATTTCTACTTTATAAGGTGATTATGGCATGTATTTGAGTGATGAAAAGTTCCTGGTTCAACTAATATTTAACAAGAGAGCCAAGAATACCTGTGAGAAAATAAAAGTCTCTTTAACAAATGGTGGTGGGGAAACTGGAAAACCACATGCAGAAGAATGAAAATGGATCCCTATCTTACATCATTCTAAATAAATTAACTTTAAATAAATTAAAGACTTAAATATATGACCTGAAACCATAAAACTTATGGAAGAAAACCTAGGGAAAGAGTTTAAGGAACATTTGTCTTGCAATATCTTTTTTTTTAAATATGACACCAAAATCACAAAAATTAATAAGTGAAACTCCATCAAACTAAAAAGCTCCTACACAATAAAAGAAATAATCAACAAAATAAAAAGTCAACCTATAGAATGGGGGAAAATACTTGCAAATCATACAGAGTAGAGTGGTATTTACCAGGGTCTGAGAATGGGGAAAATGAGAAGATATTGATTAAGGGGTACAAATTTCCAGCTTTAAAATAAATAAGTTCAGGGGATCTAATGTACAGCATGGTTATTTTAGTTTTTAATAGTCTATTACATACTTGAAAATTGCTAAGAGAGTAGCTCTTAAGTGTTTTTACTTCAAAAAAATAGTAGTTATGTGAAAGGAGAGAAGAATTGGCTAATGCTATAGTGGTAATCATTTTATAATATATAAATGCATCAAATTAACACATTGTGCCTGTGTTAATTTACCCAATGTTAAATGTCAATTATATTTCAATAAAGCTAGAAAAATAAATAGATAGATAGATAGATGATAGATAGATAGATAGATAGATAGATAGATAGATAGATAGATAGATAGATGATAGATAGATAGTGCTTGGCACAGAGTTGAATTTTAGTCATGGACATTCTTAATTTAGCCTCCAAACAAAAATATTACAGAACTCTCTCTATGATCTCATGTGTATTACCATTTTGAGACATGATAATCTATTAATTAAATGAACTTCTCAACTGACTTTTAAAAATTTGAATCCTAGAGTTTAGTGTTAGCATTAGATTATTTGAAAAAAAAATGTAGATGCAAAGCAGGAACAACTCTAAATTAGATTCTACTTGACTAAGGTTTTTAATCTCTACTTGTGAGCCCAATTTTGAAAAAAAAATATTAGATTTATAGTTTCCTTTTTTGCATCACCAGAGATAGCTTTTTAATCATTTGAAAATTCATGTTTCTCATCTCTTCTTGCAAATGTTATACTTTCAAACGATGAAGTGTGAATCTAAAGCACCAGATATTTTGCAGTTTAGCTCTATGCTCCTACTTAGTGAGAGGAGCTTTGGAAATGGACTGCTTAAAAACAGGCCAACCGGAATTGCCTGGTACAAAACAGCTTGCTGGCATTTGGGATTTTCCTCTAAGCCACATATATTTCCAATACTTACAGAAATAAACATAGAATTAAGAGAGATGTCTATTTTTCCATATACTCATACATTCCTGACTTTTATAATGTTACTTCGACACTGTATTTCAACATTCAGAATAGCCGAAGATCAAATTCCCAACAAATATATGACGTGGGAAAAAATATTTACTCATTCATCTATTTACCAGGTACCTACTGTACACAAAGATGGTAAAAACTGTGAATACAATAGTAAATATGAGAAACAGTCTACTTTAAAAGAGACTAATGGAATAATGTGAGCTTACAGTCAATTTAAAATTAAATTGTGCTCATGTTATAATTTTTTAGTCTCCAAGTGAGTGTTTATTCAAATTCTGCCTAGATGTTTTCTTTACTAAATGGAAAAGTAAACAATACTCAATTCTTATATTGATGTACAAGTTATACTACATTAAACATTTGTGTATATAGCATCCACATGCCTGTATCTTTACTTATGTAAAATATTTTGATAATATATTTTGATTAATAAACTTGATATTTTAGAGCAGTTTTAGGTACATAGTAAATTAAGAAGAAGGTACAGAGATTTTTTATATACTCCTGCCCCCACACAGGCATAGGTGACCCCCCCCCCCCAATTATCAACATTCCCACCAGAGTGGTACATTTGTTACAATTGATGAATCTATATTGATACATTATCACCCAAAGTCTACAATTTGCATTAGAATTGCCTTTGGTATTGTACATTTTCTGAATTTGAGGAAATGTAAAATGAAATTTATTCAACAAGATATTATACAGAATAGTTCACTGACCTAAAAAACCCTCTGTTTCACCTTTTCATTCCTTCCTCCCCTCTAAACCCTTGAATTGTGCTCATGTTATAATCAACCACTGATCTTTTTACTGTAGCCATAGTTTTACCTTTTGGCTTAGACTGGCTTCTTTCACTTGAAATATACACTTAAGTTTTCTCTGTGTCTTTCTGTGGCTTGATAGCTCATTTCTTCTTAGTGCTAAATAATAGTCCATTAGCTAGATTACCACAGTTTTATTTATATATTCACCTACTGAATGATATCTTGGTTGCTTCTAAGTTTGGGAAATTAAGTATAAAGGCTCTATAAACAACCATGTGCAGGTTTCGGTGTTGACAAAATTTTTAATTGATTTTGGTAAACGTCAAGGAGTGTGATTGTGAGGTCATATAATCAGAGTATGTTTAGTTTTGTCAGAAACTGCCAAACTATCTTCCAAAGTATCTGTACAATTTTACATTTCTAACAGCAATAAATGACAGTTCTTGTTGCTCCACACCCTCATCAGCATTTGGTGTTATCAGGGTTTTAGATTTTGACCATTATAAGAGGTGTAGTAACATATCGTTGTTTTAATTTGGAATTGCCTAATAGCTTATGGTGTGAAACATCTTTTCATGTGTTTGCTTGCTATCTATCTTCTTTGGTTGAAGTGTCTGTTCAGGTCTTTGGTCTATTTTTTATTGGATTGTCAATTTCTTTTTGTTGAATTTTAAGACTTCTTTTTATATGTTAAATAATAGTCGTTAACCAAATATTTCTTTTGCAAATATTTCATCCCATCCTGTGGCTAATCTCATTCTTTTAATGAATAATATTTTATCGTATAGATTATGTATTGAAATAATCATGTTTTTGATATATTGGATTAAATAAATGATATTACTAAAATTAATTTTATTTTTTATATTTAAATTTTTACTATGACTACTGTAAAATTTAAAAGTTCACATGTTGTTACGTTTTTGGTAATATTGTATTTATATTAGACAGAGTTGTCCTTAAGTCTGACATTCTCTTTTGAAAAATTTCCCGTTTCATTTTGAGGCATGGTAGAGAAAGCAATAGTGTCAGAGTTCCTAAGAAAAATATTTTAGTAACGAAGTAAGATGAATTGTAAATATCACTGAAAAGAATTTGCTGAAAAAAAATATCATTATATGTTGCTGTAGTCAAGAAAACTATTCTGAAAAAGAAAACACTTACCCTAAGTCAATTCTACTAATAAAAGTAAATATTGTTACTTATTTTAGATTGAATATCTATTGATATTGTGCCTCATACCAGGAATTGGATGTTAAACATTGTCTTCATTTCAAAATTCAAGTTTTACTCTCTATTAAAATGACTGTTTGATCTGTATATATAAGACATAACTTTTCAATTTCTTCCTCAGATTCTCTTGCACTCATCTGTTTCTCAGTGCGTGGTCCTCTTGCTTTGCCATAGCAGCTGTCCACAGTCATGGAGACCTGCTCTCTGTAAACTGGTACTTCTGCCAGAGGCCTGCCTATGGCAACGCAGAAGTTCTGAGTCCTCCTACCACTTGTAGACGTGAATGAAGAACCACACCATAGTGTATAGTATATGCTTCCCCAGACAACTGCCAACATAGCCAGGTGACACAGTCCAGAACTATAAGGAGGGTGAGAGGGGACTCACCTTGGATAGATTTTGATCAATAAGGAACAGAAAATGTCAAGTATGCACAGATACATTCCATCACCCTTCCTTCTCTTCTCCAGCACAACCATCCAGAGAGATCCCTTAAATGTCCCTCTGTGGTTCATTATAAGCAGGAATCAGTTGTCCTGGACATTCCCCTGGCATTACATTCCTGACTCATGTGCCTGCTCCCACAGACATTTGATTACAAACCAAGAATGTAAATGCTAGGTGCGACAAACAGGAAATGGAGTCAGAGAAAGGTTAATGGAAAATGAAAAAGTTGTTGGGGTAATGGATCAGAGGTCTCATTACATGGAGATGATGTGTAGAGTGAGGACAGAAAAACAGATTTCTGCAATTAAAAAAAATGAGTTTATTTCAAATTGACGGTCTTTTTTATTTCCATGCAAAATAAGGAAGACTAACTTTTCAAGGGCTATTTCTAAAATACAGTTAATTTTCTCCAATTGAACTAAAATAGCTTCTGTAAGCACCAATTAGCCTACTTTTTTATTATATATTTAGAGGTAAAATAAAGTTCCTCCAATATAAAACTTCTCTGACTTATTCTTATGTTATCTCCTACTAGTTGTAAATGTGGCAGGAAAGCGAGCTCATTAGAGCTCTTTAGAAATTTGTGTGGTAAGACTTAGCAACCATTTTATTTTGCTGGTTTATATTTTTCTCTCTAATGTGTAATCTACTAAGAGAAGCTAATCCTCAGCTTATCTTGCTCAGTGGGAAGTGAAGAAATTGCTAATTATTGTGATTCCACAAGAACTGTAAAATTCAATTTGGGTGTTTTGTAGATGGTATTAATGAACGAAGACCCATTCTTCAATGTGGTGATAAAAGGTGAAATGTCTACTGATACTTGCCTTATATTCACACTGGGTGTAAAAATTTAAAATACTGAGAAAATATTCCTTAATTGTTTATAAGTGGGTTGGAAACAGTACTGTCACATTCATTTCGGAGTAAACCTAAATGAAACTTCTGAGAAAAGAATCCTGAACAGCTGCAGAAGGATGCGAGATACCAAAAGGAAGGACTCCTAGCTAAGAGAAAACTCAAAATCTCACATTCTCTTTGAATTCAAATAACAGACAGATTTTATTAAGCTTATTCCGTGTTTTTATAAAGTGAATTAGTTTCCAAAATTTAAAAATTGGCAGACTGCACATACAAATACAATCTATATTTCTGACTCCCTTTGAACAAAAATTTGGTGTAGCAAACTGGTCGCACAATCCACATAACTTCTGTTGGATGGAGCAGAAGAGCATGCATTGCCCAGTTCACAACTATCCCCACTTGAAATGCTTTCTTTACTCATTGTATCTGCTTGTCACCTGAAGCCATTTATGTTTGTGTTATTAGTTAAGAATTTCTTTACATTTAAATTGCATCTAAGCTTCTGGTCAAAATGAAGGAGTAGGTAAACACTGCTCAGCTCCTTCCATGACCTCATCAAAATTACGACTAACTACAGCCACCCTTGAAAACTGCTTGAACAATAGCCAAACAGAAGTCCTATAACTAGATATATATAGAACAAGATACATCAAGATTGGTATGAGGGGTGAGATGTAAACTGAGACTGGGAAGGCCCCATATTTACAGTGGAGGTTAACAAATAGGAGGGGCTTCTTGGCTGTGGGACTCCAGCCACCCCTGAGGAGCAGGGGTCCTAGTCCCACTTCAGGCTCTCCAGCCCAAGGTTCCAGTGCCATAAAAAGATGTCCCCATAATTCCCATCTATGAACACCAGTGGAGAATGTGACTGAGCGAGACAGAGGGCCACTGAAGTACCAGGCATCTATCTTAAAGGGCACGTGCATGAATTTATTCGCTGATAGACTCACTCACACTGAGCTCCAGCTCTATGGTAGTAGTTCAAAAAGCTCTAAGAACATACAGGGAGGAAGTAAATTGTCTGGCTTTGGGGCGATAGCTGGAGGGGTAACATTTTTCCCCAGACAGAAATGCTGGTAGATGCCATTTGTTCCTTTGTCGAACCCTCCGCCTATCCAGCCTACAGGCACCAGCAGATGCTAAGTCTGAATCTCTATCAACATAGCTAACATCATTCACTCTTCCTGGTGACTCCCTAAGTCCCTGCCTCACACAACTTGCAGGGTCACCGAAGCTACTTCCAGAAACTTTTTCAAATAAATTGCCTATCTTGGCTTATTCTGGGGACTTTTCTAAAACCTTGCAAAGATTCACAAATCTAAACAAGTAGTGGCTGGTCTCAGCATGCCCTGTAAATCTTGTTAAGCAACCCCAGGCCGGGCACTAGTGGTAAACAACAGCAATCAAGGCTCAACTAAAACAGGAGGGCACACACAATCCATATAAGAGACACCTCTGGAACAACCAGCTCAGGTGACATGGGAGACTGTGCCACTGGGTTACACAGGATACCTACTACATAAGGCTTCTCTACCAAGACCAGAATACATAGCAGTTCTACCTAATACATAAAAACCAATGCAGGGAAGCAGCCACAATGAAGAGACAAAGAAACATGTCCTGAATGAAAGTACAGGACAAAACTCTAGAAAAATGACTAAGCAAATTCAGACAAGCAATCTACCAGATACAGAGTTTAAAATACTGTTTGTAAGGATGTTCAGTGAATTTAGGAGAAGAGTAAATGAATTCAATGAGAACTTTAACAAAGATAAAGGAATTATAAAAATAGAGATAGAAAGATACAAAAGAATCAGTCAGAAATAAAGAATGTAATAATTGAAATGAAGAATACGTCTGAGGGAATCAACAATAAGTTAGTTGAAGCAGAAGATTAAATCAGTGATTTGTGAGACAAGGTAATGGAAAACACCCAATGAGAACAGAAAAAAAAAATTAGAATAGTTTAATAAGGGATCTCTGTGACAATATCAAGGGTATCAACATTCACATTATAGGGGTACCAGAAAGAGAAGAGAAAGAGCAAGAAATTGAAAACTTATTTCAAAAAAATAATTGGGAAAACATTCCTAACCTAGCAAAGGAAATAGACACACAAGTTCAAGAAGCGAAGAAAGTCCTAAACAAGATGAACCCAAAGAGGCCCACATTATAATTAAGACAGATTATAATTAAATTGCCAAAGGTTAAAGGCAGAGATAATCATAAAGGCAGTAAGAAAAAAGTAGTTTAGTTCTCTGTAAGGGAACTCTTATAAGACTGTCAGATGATTTCTCAACAGGAATTTTGCAGGCCAGAAGGGATTAGAAGGAAATATTCAGTGATGAAAAGCAAAGACCTACAATCAAGATTACCCTAACTAACAAGGCTATCATTTAGAATTGAAGAACAGATAAAGAGCTTACCAGATAAGAAAAAGTTAAAGGAGTTTATCACCACCAAACCAGTATTACAAGTCATGTTAATGGGACTTCCTAAAGAAGAAAAAGATAAAAAATATGAATAAGAAAATGGTAATAACTACATACCTGTCCATAATTATTGTAAATGTAAATAAATTAAATCCTTTAATCCAAAGACTAGGGTCCCTGAATGGATAAGGAAAGAAGACCCATACATATTCTGCCTACAATAGACCCCTGTAAGATTAAAAAATACACACAGACTGAAAGTAAAGGGATGGAAAAATATATTTTATGCAAATTGAAATGAATAAAGCTGGGGTAGAAATATTTATATCAGACAAAATAGACTTTAAGCACCTCAATAAATTTAATTTAAAAAATAGAAGAAAAAGGAAAGATAAGGCAACATCTAGTTTAGTTTTTCTTTACTGATCAATAAACCAAAGGTAGAAGTATTGGTAGAATGTGGACATATCAAGAAATAAAATCAAAACTGTTGAGTTAAAAAAAATAGACTTTGAAATAAAGGCTAAAACAAAAGACAAAGAAGGATCCAGCAATTCAGTTTCTGAATATTTACCCAAAGAAATCTAAAACACTAATCTAATTAAAGACATATACATCCTTATGTTCATTACAGCATTACTTACAATAACCAATATATGAAAGCAACCTAAGTGACCATCTAAACAAGTAGTTAAAAAAAGAAGTGGTACACATATACAATGGAATATTACTAAACCATAAGAAGAATGAAGTCTTGGCTTTTGCAACAACATTGGTGGACCTAGAGGGCATTATGGTAAGTAAAATAAGTCAGACAGAGAAAGACAAATACCATATGATTTTGCTTATATGTAGAATCTAAAAAATAAAATAAATGAACAAGCAAAATAGAAACAAACTCATATATATATACAGAACATTTTAATGATTGCCAGATGGGAGAGCTTTAGGGGAGGAGAAAAAGAAGGAATTAACATGTGCAAAGAGTCAGTTATAAAAACAGTCACTGTGTTGTAAAGTATGGCATAGGGAATATAGTCAATAATAATTTAATAATTTAATAATCTAATATTTATGGTTTCAAGTGTGTATTAGACTTATTGGAGTGATCACTTTATAAGTTATAGACATGTCTAATCATTATGCTGTACATCTGAAACTAATAAAATATCTTATGCCAGCTATAATTAAATGTTTTAAATATTAAAAAAATTCTCATCATGAAAAAAATTATAACTGTATGGTGACAGATATTAAGTAGACATATTGTGGTGATCCTTTTTCCATATATACAAATATTGAATCATTATTTGTACACCTGAAACTAATAAGATTATATGTCAATTATATCACAATTAAAATAAATAAAAATAATTTTACATTAAAAATAAAATTAATTTAGACAAATAAATTGAGTCTGATCTGACTGTCAGGTCTTTATTATTGGGTCATTCTAGGACAGTGGTTCTCAAATTTGACTACACTAGAATTACTTGTGGAGTATCAAATATTGTTGCACTTGGGCCATATCTTATAGTAACTAAACTAAATTTTTGGTGGAGGAGGATTTAACATTCAGTCATAAGTGTTATTCAAAGTTCTCCATATTCCAATGTGCTCTTTGAAACTGTGGTACCTGAGAACTTCTCAAACTCCTGAAGCATTTTTCCACAGAATACATATAACTAGGTAATACTTTACAAGGAAGAATAGGATGGCAGATGGGATGGCACACAAAGGGAATGAGCAAAGAGAGTTGGTTAGGTCAGGAGTTTACAATGTTGGATGCTCATTTGAATAACATAGGAAATTTAACATAACTGCCTTCCTGGCCCTACCATCAGTTTTTCTAAATGAGATCCTGAATTTTACCTTTATTTAGCCTTTTAATTTCCATAAAAAGTCATATCTCCAAAATTAGAGTGTAAATTTCTAGTTGGCAGAGTCTACAGTATCATTTAATTTTCAACATATATTTTAAATACCTACGAACTTTTTCTGTCTATCTTACTTCTTGCTGCATTTCAACAACAAAGCATGAACCCTGGAACCTGGTAGGCTATCACGAAATATTTATTGAATTTAGAATATAGCTAAAGAGTTTTCGTAAGTTCTAACATCTGCTTCTAAGTTTTCTTTCCCTAGTCTTAATTATAAAACAAATACTGTACCACGGTCTTTTCTGTGGTACTACTGGCTGGAAACAGATTTTATTTTTCTCACCAACATTATAACAAACAATGTTTAATAAAATGATGTATTTGAGGACCTGCTGTACTTGATGATTGCCTTGGTGTAACTTCAAACTACCAATGTGATATCGCTGAAGTAAAGTTGGAAAGAATTATACAGTAGCACACCACTGCAGTTTTCCTACTTTAGAGAAACAGATGCCAATAGCCTCACGAGCATAGTACATAGGAGAAAATATTTTTAAATATTTTTTTTACTTCTAATTATAATTGACTTATATTAATTTCAGGTGTATAACATAGTGATTAGATATTTATATTACTTATAAAGTGATTTACTCAATAAATCTAGTATCCATCTGACACCATACGTAGTTATTACAATATTATGGACCATATTCTCTATGCTATACTTTAAATCCACCTGACTATTTTGTAATACCAATTAGTATCTCTTAATCTCTTCCCCCCCTTAATTCATCCCTCCAACCTCCTCCCATCTGGCAACTATCAAAAGACCCAGTAATTCCACTTCTGTGTATTTATCCAAACAAACTGAAACACTAAATTGAAAAGACATATGCCTCTATATGTTCATTGCAGTTATTTACAATAGCCAAGATATAGTAAATAATTTTAAAAGATACATTTTAAGTTCATTTATATTTGTTTTTAAAATAATTTACTTAATTTTAAATGTATACAATTTAATATTTAATGATAGCTGTGTCTAGTTTACAAAATTTCTAAGAAGTTAGCTATTGGTTTTAGCATACCAGTATGCTTACCCTTTATTATTCTGTGTGTTTCTCAGCCCTGCTGTAAACACTAGAGCTCAGTGAAATCATTTCAAATGACAGATAAGGTGTCTTTTGCACATATTATGTCTCTCACTTGGTATCCAATCCACTCTCTCAGCTTGTCTCATGGACTTCCATTGTTTAACTGACCTTGGAACATTTGATTATCCACAATCATCAAAATCAAAATCCATAATCGCAAATCACTTAACTAGAATTTATTATTGGTATGTCCCTGATATTCAATTTATAAAGTAGTGTAGTAAACATCTTTCTCATCACCACTTTCCTTCTTCTATCTCATTATTTTTTTTAATAACATCATAAAAAGATCTGGTCCTTGAGTATACTTGAATTCCATTCTCTTCCCAGTCATCCAGGAATTCTGTTATTCCACTGGTTTCAGGTTTTTCAACTTTGTTGACTTGTCTCCACTTCAGATGTGACTGTCATAGTCCGCATATTGATTTTTTTCATGATAGATTATTTCAACAGCTCTCCAAGTAGTCTCTCTGCCTTTGGTCTTCTACTTATTTATTTATTTTTTTTACCTGACTTCAGGGTTACGTTTCTAACCAGGCTGTGTTTCTCTAGGCTGTTCCCATCCTCTCAAGTCTGTAAGAATCAGTAGCACATCACAAGCACTTCTTCTACATGATTTCATCATCCAGTGGAGACTGAGGAGTCTCCTCAGGGTTTATATACACAATATCTTAACTCAGATTTCATATCAGTCTGACAAACAACCTAAATTTTCCTTTCTACTAGTATCTACTTAACTTGTGGAATTCCACCACAATTCAATTAATTTAAATTGTTCATAGCTCACTTCAGAGATGTTTCTTAGTATTTATATGTTATAGCTAACCCAACCAATACGAATTGAAATATATCTAAGAGATATTTGCTATTGTCTAAAGATTCATCTTACTTTTTCTTCCTTATTAGCATGGGTAAAACTATAGAAATACAATTATGAACACATAATTTAATGTCTGAAGAAAAGATTTCCTAAGAAGTTGTGTCACTTTGATCAACCTCAATTTATAATAATATAACCATATGTATTTGATTTCTGTGGATATCAAATTTAAAAAAATCAGTTGTTTTACCTACACTCCATCTCTGAGCTCTAGAATTTAAGTGACAGTGGCTGCACAAGCAAAAATAGATTTTCTTTATTAACCTTAATTTAGGTACTCAGTTTTTTCATCTTAATCCTAAAGTACTTAGATTCGGCACATAAAAGAAGATAGAAAAGTTAAGTGTTCTGAAATATCTATTACATGAAACTTCCAATTTTTAATAAAAGTTCAAAAAACATGCTTATATTCTACAGGAAGAAATATTTTACAGTCACATTGAAGATTTCAATAAGTTCTGATGTTCACAACAGATTATAACTGAAAGAAAATGTTTTCCATCAAAATCTGTTGTTATGTTTTCTAAAGATATTTTTTCCAATACAATTCCATTCAGTAGACAAAAATAAACTTTAGAAAAACAATTTATCTTAGAAAAAATAACAGATTTTACTGAAAATCTTCATGTTTTTAATTCCCATTTAGAGAGCTTTTCATTTCTTTAAACACTTGCTCAATACAAACAGCAACACACATGAGTGTTTCTTTGTCATGGTGTCTGGCTACTGAAGGCTATTTTGTACTTGTCAATCATGCCCAAGTATTGTCAGCCTCCCATTTGTCAAAGGAACAAGTGCCACTTGCAAGACTTTACTGCTTTACCTGGAAAAGAAAAGATGGCATTTCTATACACTATCAAGGGACTTGTTATGCCATTTCGTTTTGATCGTTTCTCTATAGAGTAGGATGGATACTAAGCTTCAGGCAGCAAATAAATTGTGATGAACTGTTTTAGTATTACTTTAATTCTCATTGTATGCTGCTTTACCAAGAGATTTTATTTATTCATTACCAATCTATGTCTTCATGAAACATTTATTTTAACAATGGTTGAAACTTACTAAACATTTACTATATTCCAAGACCAATGATCAGAAATTAATATAGTACCTCATATATGTTCTCCTACAACTATAATCATGTCTATTTTTAAGAGGAAAAAAACTGGGGTTAAAATAGTGTTCATATGGCCAAGAATTTTTTCTCTCTACTTCACACCATCAGTTTTTAAAAAGAAATGTTTAGTATTAAAATTAGTAAAGAAGGTGATTTCCAACATCTTGTATAAATACTGTTGCAGATTTAGCAAATAAAAATATAAAATTGCCATTTAAATATGAATTTAAGATAGAAGTGTGTGTGTATGTGTGTGTGTGTGTGTGTAAGTATGCCTTGTGCAATATTTGGATGTTCCAAATATTTTTATATTAAAAATATTTATTGTTAATAATGTTAAATAGGCATTCTTTATTTTATCTGGAAACACTATTTATAAAACTAACCCAGGCTTCCAAAATAGGATCCCCTTAATGTCTTACCTCAGCAAAGCTTATCCAGACTTCTGCAAGCCCAAAGTAATTTGTTGTACTGTAATCTGAGCTTTGATTCCAACCAACCTATGTATTGTGTAGGATAATTCACATGACCCCATTGGACCTCATCTGTAGTTAACTTGACCCCTCCTGTCTGCAATGAGAAAGATCTTTATTTCTAGGTCTCTCTTTCCACAGTGCCGTGTGTCTGCTCTGCCATGTTGTTTATAGTTTTGGTTTTGACTCATTTGACCTCACCCCTGTTGTCCTTTAAGGACTGTGTGTTCCTTTCGTCTTGATAGCTAGTGGGCTCTGCTTGTACCAAGCCTGCCCCAGGGTTTTACTTTTCACCCTTGGGCTCTGTGAGACACCAGTTTCATCACTTTCTTGGAACACAGAAAAAATGTGTTTCCCATGCTGCACATGAAGTCTGGACACTGAAGAGGCCAAAGTAAAGAGTGAATGAGACCAGAGTAAAGGAATTAAGACAGATTCAATATCATCAAAATAGGAACATAGATCACAGTGGGGATAAAAGGGAAAATGATGGACTTAGATATAGGCGTGCAAACGGAGGTTTTGGATGAGTGTTTAGGACAGTGATAGATGAAAACACACATCAATTACTGCTGACTAGGTGGTCTGACTATATATACAAATGTCTTGAAAAACCCTGAGATTGATTCTTTTTGAAGAACCAGAAGAATGGTGAGGTAAGCAAGGTATTTAGGGTACAACATTTAAGAAGACCTTTGCTTATAGGGGTCAATCCTGCACTTGGGTGACCCTAATGTGAAACACCTCCTTCAGGGTTATGTCCTAGGCAACTTGCTTACCTCATTCAAACCTCAACCCTGTGGTTGAACTGTCTTCCCTTCTAATAAATATGTTGAGTTTCCTAACATTCCCCCTGAATTTTAACCACATAAAATGAGCATGTACTGAAATTTATTTAATGCCATTTCTGGAAAGAGATTTAGTTTAATTCAAAGAAGAGTAATATCTCATTTATCAATCAGTAAAATGTAATTGCACAAACTTATAGTCCCTAAATGTCAACACTGATCTCCTATCTAGTATTCATTTATTCTTTCTCATTAAAAGTACTTCAGATAAAATATAGCCCATTTTGAAATCTCAGTATACAGGAGCATGGGTTAGAAAGAACAGAGAATTGGACTCCAGCGCAAGCTCTGCCATCTGCTGTGTAACCCCACCCTGCATGGATAAATTCATCTCTTTGAGACATGTGAAATGGTTAAATACCTACTGGAAAGAAGTAGTAAAGATTTTTTAAAATAATTATTTATAATCGACTAAGGCTTAGTGAGTTTTTAAGAGATAATGGTTCTCTTACCTCCACTGTTAGCAATAACTTCTTCCCTTTGAAGTCAATTAAATGTAATTTCTTATATGAATAAGATAGTACACAATGCCCTTTCTCAAAGACCATCTGTATTTTCAGAGAAGAGAGTACTTAGACTTGAAGCCAAGAATCTTGGATTTACATTTAAGTCTTACATTGACCCAACACTCTCTCAGGTGAAATCACTTAACCACTCTGAACTAACTTCCTCATGTGAGCACGAAATGTGCATATAGGAAACCCTTTTCTTCTCAATTATTTTATTAATTATTCTGTAGTCAAAGCTACTAAAAAAGACTTGTCTAGATCTCATTATAATAACATTTGTAAAATGACTTTGGTTACTTTCCAAATGACTTTGGAATTTTTGAGCATCTTTACTTTTGAAATAGATTGTTCAGCCCAACAACTTGTGATCATCAACAGGTGAACCCAAGCTCATACTAATCAAAATCAACCTAGAACAGCCAAGTCATCACAGTGTATTTAGACTCTTAAAACTATAATAAATGGCTGTTTTTTAAGTGTCTAAGACTGCTGTAGTTTGTCACGCAACAATAGCTTTGTGATACATTATCCATTAAAGTTGGTCCACCTCCTACTGATTCTCAAATTTCCTTAATTCTTCTTGTCCAAAGTCATTTCTCCTTCTGAATGTCTAGGGCATACAGTATGTCCACCATCAACTGACAGTTACTGCCTCAGGGCACATTAATATATTTTTATATCCCTAATCTGGTGGTAATCGCCTTATTTAAAAAAAAAAATCTAGTTCTATTTAAACCCATAGTTCCTAACCCATTACTTTATGCAGCTTAGGGAATATGTAAATATTTAGACCTTTGAATAACACATATTTTTGTTCGAACGTCATCTGATTTTTTTTTAGGAAAAAAAGTGGTTTTATATACGTTCTATAGCACTAACTCTCAACAGTTTGATTTAATTGAATTAGGATGAGGCTCTGGCATTGGTATTTCTTTAAAATGTTGCAGGAGATTGTAATGTATATCCAAGATTAAGAAGCACTGCTTTCAGCTTGGCTCTGAATGGATTAAGTCTTTAGGAGATGTTTTTAAAGGTATTTATTCTGTCATGTTCACTAACTCTGGGTAGAAATCATTGACTACCCCTTACTAATCTGCTCAGTTTTGGGGCTTATTGATATCCTCCTGCCCCAGCTATTTCCCCTGTCTCATTCCTGTTCCCAAGAAGAGTTATATAAACCCCGTGATTTTCTTTATACTTTAAGTACACACAAATCCTTTAAAACCAAATTGATTCAGCAGAGAAAAAAAAATAGCACCGAGTGGAATGTTGGTATTTTTGTAACTTCTATGCGAACAACCCATTTTAAATGATTAATTTCATTATACTGCAATTTACATCTAGTACTAACTAATGAAATAAATTAATTTCAACATCAATTCAACCCTCTTTTCTTTCTTATACACTCTAAAGCTGACAGGCTTCATCCTGAATGTTTTTCTATAACAATTTCTCTGTCATACTGGCTGTAACGTTACTGGGCTGTTCTTATTGATTTTTTAGAAGACAATTGCAAGAAGAAAGGGCAAAAACTTGGTTACCATAATCAGTTTAAATTTAAAAGTAATGCAGTGAATTATTTTAAAGTGAAAATAATTTAACTTAAAAAATAATATTGGCATTTTTCTCTTTCATGCATATTCTCAAACATAATAGATGTATACTTAAATATTGATTATCTATATCAAAGCATCATGTGAAAACTGTTCAAAGTCAAATAATATAGATCTATTTTATTTTAATGATGATTGAAACACAAAGACATGTTTAGCTATCCAGTTTTCTTTCTTTCTTTTTTTTTTTAGCTAAATCAGTTGATTAGTATGGCAAAATTGCAACCTCCTGGTTACAATGTTTTTTTTAATTGTCTCATACCTGCATTTTATTCTGGTTTCAAGCACACTTTAACATATTAAGTTGTTATTAATTTTCAGTAACCATTTGTAGTATCCTAAGATCTCAGAAAATTTCAGACTTGCGACAGTGTAGAAAGTACTTGTTTTTTTTTTTTTTTTTTTTCTTCTGGCTTCCTGGCAGAACTTGGGTTTAGTAACTAAATTAGTGGCAACACTAGAGGGTTTGTGACCCGATTCACATCTTTGCTCCTTCCCTTGTTAGCTCTCTTGGGCACATTACTGACGCTCCCTGAGCCACAGATCCCTTGGAGCTGACTCTGAAGTGTAGCTTCCACCACAGCCTATAGGACCCAGCTTTCACACAGGGCCTTTAGAAACACACACGAGAGAAGACAGTAATACACAAGGGCTTACGGAAAGGGGTCCTCAGCCTCTTTTCTCAGTATTTGGCCTAAAAGAAATTATAATTTGTCAATAAATAATAGTATATAGGTTAATTAGTTTCTTTACCATTCAGCTGGAATTACAGGTACAAAAGGTGTTCGCACCGGTTTTTCATTAAAACGAAATGTTCAGAACTATTAGTCATATCTGATTTTGATAAAGTTAATTTTTACATTAGGAAAATGTCATGCTGCTTAAATCTTTAAAGTCTTAAAAGATAAATAATAAAAGGAAACCTTGATACTAAAACATAAACTACTGACCCAAACATAAGACTTGAACATTTAGAATTTGTGGCTACATAATACTACCTAATAATTTAAATTTTAATCTTAATTACTCCTCATTCTTCTTTTCAACAGGAGAAAGTTAAGTGATTTCTAGTAGAGTTACTTCTACCCACTTCACAATGACAATGCTCAAAAATGCTATTTGATCCTTTCTATTTCAAGGTTCTCAGACACATTATCTCATGAAATTCCCATACATAGTTGAGGATTCATAGACATAAATTGAGACATATGAGGTAACTGAGACCAAGAAAGGATAAAACGATTACAGTAAATCAGAGAATTATTAAGTGATTAGCTTTGGACTGAATAGAACTAGGGTTTTGATTTAGCAAAGATAGCTCCAGCTAACACATGTTAACCCAACATAATTTTTAAATAATCTCCCTCATCTCCAATAGGAATTGGACTGATCCCATGATCACAAGAACTGGAAAATGCATTCCCCAAACCCCAGTCCCATGCTTATTCCACTGCACCCCACTGGGTTTAGATGTATCTGTTCCTTCAGGAAATTAATATCCCAGCTCAGACAAGACTGCTTTCCCTGCTTGTGAGCAGAGGAGATAACCCTCTGGGTGTGGTCATTGATACCCCTGCACTTATAAAGCTTCCTTTTCAAATTAATTTCTCAGACATCATGCTGAATAATGTCCTGAAGTTTGTTTTATTTTTTTATCAACTTTTCTCTCCAAACTGCAGTCTAGAAAAGTCTAAATCATTTCTATAATTATATAAAAAAGATAAAAAAACTGAGTTTAATGTTTCAACTGAATTCCATTCAATTAAATATTCAAAAAGTTTCATTTTACCTTTGTGTTTCTTGTAAAATTTTAATTTAAATTTAAACCATGTGTTCCTTGTGAACACAGCACATCATGCTTATGGGTCTAGGTTGAAGGTTGCAAGCTGTATATGAGGTCAGTCTGGGTCTTACTAGCATCAGGTTGGTGAGTGTACAGAGTAAACAGCCAACCGAGTGAATGGAGCCCAGTAAACCAGTTTACAGTTCAGTTAGCAATATGAAGTACAACTAAAGATGAAACCTATTATCTATGGATAGAGCTTCATGTTTATTGCATTTGCTTGAGTCTCCTAACATCTTTGAAATATAAACAGGCCAGGTCACATTTGTATATCTTTTGATATACAAATTGGGCTCTAGTTCTGTGGTCAATCTGATCAGCAAGTTCGGCCAAGGACCACATAAAAGAGAACCTGGGGACACTCATTGTGCAGGTGTGTGGATGAACAACTGCCTTGTTACAGTATTTCCTTCACATTTTATTTCATTTTTCTTTTTGCCTGTCTATAACTATTCTTCTTGAAGCACCTCTGTTTGTCCATTGAGGCTTTCCAGCATTTCTTCTAGTTGAACTGTCTTCCCACTTCATGTTACCTCAAACCCCTAGTCAACTTCTCTTGTGCAGGCCATATAGGTGACCTCCAACTATGGCTGGGGATCCCCAAGAAGACCTGGCCCCCTGGAAGTGAGGAACCTACCTGTGGCACACAAGGCCTACTCTTGTGAAGAACATAGATAGAAACCTGACTTGGAGCAGCCTTTTGTTGGCACTGGGAATGTCAAAGTAACATGAGATGTAGCATCTGGCCTCACAAAGCTTCTAGCCTACTTGAGTAAGTAAGCATTAGAAAAATAAACTTAGTGTGAGGTAACTCAACTGTTCTAATGAAACAAGAGATCAAAGCAACCTACAATCTATAGAGATGGAAAGGTCTGCCTCTTTGAAGAAATAACAATTAAAATGAGATATGGATAGGAATGGCAGCTGGTGAAGAAAAACTAGTCAGAGTTGTGATCATTCTTAGAGAAGTTATTTTAACAGTAATGTACACTGGCTCTTTCTTGGTCAAGTCTTTCAAATATCAGGATTTTCTTATCTCAGCACATTGATTTGTTGTCACCCAGATTCATTTCAGGGCTTCTAATTCTAAACGTGGCCCTATGTCACAGATCTTACTGAGCATCAACTCATTCCCTAAGGGGTGAGCCACAGGTCCAGTGTTTTTATGGATTCCACTTTTGTTCAGAGAAATAAGGTGCAAGTGACTTAAAAGTCAAATACTACTTAAATGTGACCTGTGAAAATGCCCCATTTGTCCAGAGGTCATAAAAGGATCAGGCAGCATGAGATGACAGAGCACATCAAGAATGCTCAGACTCAAGCTCTCTAAGCCAGGCTCTACCTTCAGCAAGATCCTGTGGCCTGAGAAATCCTGTCTGTGAACTCCAAACTGACCTGCAGAGTCAGCATGTATGGCTGTAGGGACTATCAGCCAGGACAGAGTATAAGTGATCACAGTAAGAGTTCAGAAAAAGTCTCACACTGGAAGCTTGCATATAAGCAGAAAGAGGGAGAGAGTGACATTCAAAGGACCCAGGATTTGGCAGGGGAAGGGGTCAGCAACCTAGAGTTCAATACGAGGTGTCACCCCCTCACTAAACACCTTAGAGGCAGTGCAGGTAAAGCAATCAACACCCAGCTTGGTATTTGGTAGTGTACAGTAAGTAGTTATAGGTTTTGTTTTGTTTTTGTGTTTTGCTTGTTTGTTTTTTAATCATTAAGAGTTGTGAAAAGGCCAGATTGAGTTTCAGAGTCATTCAGATAAGGATAAGTAAACAGTAAGAAACACAAAGGGCACACAACAGATGGAGTTGAGCTGGCAAAACAGCAGGCTAGGAAGATGGAAAAGCACCATTTATCAGGGAAAAGTTAGAAGAGTAGCAGTGGGAAAGGATGTATGCACAGCAGTACCCCAGGGACACAGACCCAAGCCATGGCAGCAGCATAGACAAGTCAGGTCCAGCAGCAGCAGCAGCAGTGAAGCCTTCCTGACACTGCATCAGTGATCTTGTGGGTCAAGTGCCCAAGATTCTGCAGCCACCACCATCCATGCTCATGGTTAGTGAGTTACCCTCAGCTTCCAGGCACCTGCTGGTCTGAGGAGATAAGACAGTAATTAGAATAATTAGGACAAATAATTAGGACAGTGAATTAATGAATCATCAGCCTTCCATTGAGCACCATGGTGAGTTTAACAAAGAGTGTAACTCCTAGAAATGCTGCTGACTATGAACATTCCTGAAATTCTGTGGTTCTACTCATGTCCAGGGGACAGATCATAAAGAGAAAAGCAACTTTCTGTTTTCCCGATTTGGCCAATCTGGTCAATTCGAACACTTGCTTAACTGAGTTTTTGAAATAGATCCTGGAGGTTAGTCAATGTGACACCATGAAGCTATTACAAATGCAATTATTGCAGTTGAATCACACAAATACCCTCTTCTTAAAAAGAAGGAAAGAGCGAAAAAAATATACTACAGGGTTCAATTTCCTCCTTTCTGGATCCTGGACTATAGGAAAGATTCTGATATTTTAGCAAACATTACATTCTGTTGTATGTACGTATTTCATTCACTAAGAAGCAGTAGATGCAAAGCACAGAGAATATGGAACTCACACCTATGATACAGACATTACACTAGGTATGTTATATAAATTATTTTCTTATTTAATACTCACAATAATCATATAATACAAGGAATATCTCTAGGTTTTCTAAGAGAAAACTGAGAAGTGGGTTGGTCTTGCCTGAGATATCAAAGAAATAAAATGATAGGACTCAAATCAAGGGGGTCTAACTTCACAGCCTATACTCTTTTCAATACGAGTCTATGTGTCCCTACTACTAGTTCTATCTTGTTAAGAATTGACAGTCCATTGTACCTCTGTTGTGGGTCATTCACCTGAAAATTAAAGCCTATTTGGCTATGAATTAAGGTGTGCAGTATAAAATCTGCACCTGTGTCAGAGTTTACCTCAAATTCTACCCCACCTGCCCTCTGAATTCCAGAAAGTCAAGACATTCTGAGTTGTTGACATTCAATCAAGAAAATTAATTCTGAAGAAATAAAAAAGCAGCCTCTATTTTTTCTAGTTGTGTACAATGTTGAGGGGGACTGAAGTTTTCCAACCCCAAAATACGTCTTTTGTAATATTGATTTTAAGCAGGTTATTAAGAAACAGAAGACTCAGAAAGAAACTTTGACACTTCTGCTTACCTTCATTTAGAAATTCATTTAGGAATTCATTTAGAAAAACCTGCTTAAAGGAAGGGAACATCACCTTAGCATCATAATATAAACTAAATATGGCAGACTGGGAGAAGTCTAGCAAAGTCTGTTTGTTGGACAACCCTCTTGTGTCCTACTGTTTTTCTGTGGCTCAACAAGAATCTGTTTATCACAGGAATGCTTTTTCTCATATACCTTAAAATTGTCTGCTTTCCTTTTGAAATCCCAACACCTATTTAGTCCAGAATAGTATATAAACCTTAACTGCCCAATGGGTCTTATATCTCATATTCTTATGGCACTACCACATTTGCATCCATAATAATTTTTTGACATTTTCTTCTATTGATACATCTCACATGAATTTAATTATTAGCCCAGCCAGAGAACCTAGAAAAGTGGGAAGAAAATTGTTTTGTGCTCTCACACTGTCATCAATTATAGCCTGGACCAACATCAATAAATATCAACAGTGTTGGAAGATCAGGGTAGAAGAGAGAATCTCCAGAAAGCCTCACATGAGTGGGGTCATTGTTGTGTACCTTCCAGAGCTAGCAAGCAACAGGCATTTGCAAGGTGAGAATAAAGTCATGCAGGAGGAACTAAAGAGGGTTCACACAGAAAACATTTCTCATGAAGAGGAGCCAAGTTTATGATCTAGCCAACCAAGGTGAGTGAAAAACAAATTAAAAAATAATAACTTCAAGGTCCTCATGACTTTGGGGAAATGGCGTAATTACCCATTACTCTATTTCCTCTCAAATTCCAATGATTTCGTGATCAGATAATGACATTCATGTGTTCACTTTATTTTTCAGGCAAGAAGAACTAGCATTAATTAAATATTCTAATTTTCATCTTATAACAAGTTTATAAATTAGACAATATTCGCATCACAAAAAAAAAAAAAAAACTACGAAAGAAAAATATAACCTGGCAGGGATTAAGTAATACTAAGAAGGCCACAGTCCAAAGCTGTTAGAATTGGGATTCATGATTAGCTTTAGTGATAGAATTTCAGGCACCTAAAAATGACTGTGTATGTTTGTGTTTGTACATGTGTGTGTACATGTATAAATAAAAGAGTATAATTTGAAGAGTGGAATGATTCGATCCTTTTCAAATCACATCACATTGCTATATCTAGATTTATAATGTCACTTGCCAGCTACCATCTTGAAATGTGACTTTTAAAAATATAATCGATAGTAGAATTTTAAAATTTTATTTTGTAAAAAAGGACTTGCTACCAGAGCGATGATGAGTTACCTACCCATAAACCACAGTAAGCTACTGGCTAAGCCAAGACTTTCATCAAATGGGCTGTGTTCCAATTCTGTGTTTATCCTGATTTTAGTACATTGTCCTATAGATGGCAAAGCATTAGCATGCACGTGTGTGTATGCACAAGCACGCACACACAGACACATTCACACACACACGCACATACACACACCAGTGAAAGCTATTTTTTACTCCAGATTACATTCCTTTTACTGAAATCTCCACTGATCCTTCTCTTGGACAGTCCAGGTATTTATTCAATTAGCACCCTAACTGGGGAAAAAGAAAATTAGAAACAGAAAGTGGAGGAAAAGCCAAGAAAACTCCGACTCCTGACTGCTGATTTGAATACCCACTAAGTTCCTCTCCACTTTATTTACTCGCCTGTGCTCCTCTTTAGAAACATTGGCCATCTGCTCATTCTGGGCACTGGAGCATCTGAGCCTCCTGTAACTCCCTGTTGGGTACCTGGAGCGAAGAGCCTTGGGAAGGACGCGAACCCCTGAAAACGGAGACTTCCCAGCGAAGCCTGCCACTATTTGTTACTTTCCTTCTGTCTTCGGAGATGAAATAAACAAACAAACAAACAAACAAACAAATAAAGTCACAGAGGAGTTCAGTAACAATTCAGCCAACCACCAAGGCAATCACAATATAAGAGCTGCCACAGAAAATGGGATGAATAGCGATTCATCACGGGGAGGCCCCACAGCGCCAACACAGCACCTTGTGCTCCAGCAGCTTCTTTGCCAGGAGGTGTTGCTTCCGCGTGCAGTGTGTGAGGCAAACAAAGAAGTCCACAGAATTAGAGAAATTAAAGGATCGTCTATGGGACCTATGCCTATTCCCCCCGCCCCTGGCTTTTTTCTGCTTTGGGCATTTGTCAAGTAGTTGCTTCTGTACCTGCTGGTGGCACAATGCTGGTGTCTGAACTGCAGCCTCAGTGAGTAGAGTGCTCAGCCGCGCAGATGAAAGTGTTGATAAAGCTTCATGTGGGCTGGGGCTGGGGGCTCAGTTTGCCCCAGTCAAGAAACGCTAGATTGCATCACGGATGCACTGCGCCCTCCTATCCCTCCAAGGACCAGAGGGTCTACCACCAGAAGCGCACAGATCTCAGCTTGGGGCTTCCTTGGCTACTAGGATCAGAGGTATCCTTCGCCAAGTTACTTCTCCCCTTTGTTAAATGAATATTTTGCCTAAGGAAGTGTTTTTAAATATGAAACCTATCTCCAAAGAAAACTTTATAAGAAAGCCTTCATGTGGAACACATACAAACTATTCTGGTTCAAGCCCCATGAAGACAGGTTAAATGCAAGATCAAAGAATACATGCAAGAGCTCTGAAAAGTCCTTCGAATGATGTCAGAAATGACAAAGTGGTTCAAAAAATGTGAGATATTTTCCCCTCATTTCATATCATACTTAACATTTGGAAAACAATTGTTTCAAATATAACTCTTTGATTACTGAAACTTCCAATAAAAATATAAGGCATTCTCTGACTACCTTATTTTAAATACGCAGCCATCACCCTCTATCCCCTTAACTCTGATGTATTTTCCTTCATAGTACTTACTGTCCGTTACCTGATGTCATATTGTGAATTTATTTGCTTATGTATATTTTCCTCATTAGACATACTCTCCAGGTGGGTCAGATTCTGTTTTGTCTCTAGCACACAGGCTAATGCCGGGCACAAAATAAATATTTATGGAATATGTCTACATTTCTCAGAATTTGATTGGAATGCTCCTTTGCCCCCTAACTTGTGTATATGTATAGTCAACTTAAAAGTCCAAACAGTGTAGTGAGCTTTCCTTTATCTCTCTAAAAGGTCACTTTCTTTGGGGGGGGGGGGGACATTAAGACTTTTAATTTCCAAAGAATGCCAATTCTATGCATTTTGCTATACTAAAAAATAATCATCCTTTTCACAAAAAGTTTTAAAAGCACAAAGAGATCTCAGCCCCCTTGTAATCCAATAGGAGGGCTGACAAAGATGAGGCAGCAGTGACTGGCTGGTGGGCTGTCCACTGGCACAGGTTAGACATAACCAGGGAGCATGGAGCTCTGTAATCAGCCGCAAAAAACAGGTAGCTACAGGCCTCAGCCTCCTAAATAGCTTTGATTGCTTTCACATAGAGTGATAATTTAGTGATAATGAAGAAAATAAAATGGAATAAATATTGCTAAGAGAGTCCCTTAAAATAGAGTCAGAGGCTGTTAAGAAGTGGGGTCTATGCACATCTTGTGCCTCTTCTCAGAACTGTTATCAAGCTGCTAAACCTGTTGCTAAACTCAGATCATGGTTGAGCCATAAACATCCTGGAACAATAACTTATATACATGGACACATAGGGACTTTACTTTCTTCCTTGTAGTTTTCATCTCCCTCTTTTTCAGATGGGAATTAACCATCCCTGTTAACCTAGACAAGATCTTTCATTAGCATGAAAGAATTACATTTTGTGGGTCTTGACTTTGTAAACCCTAACTTACTTTGCTCTCACCAGAGCACAGTTTGGGTTTTACCTGAATCCATAGCTCTCTGACTGCAAAACTTTTGCTCAAATAAATGTTGCTTGTTCTTTATTATAATTGAAACTTTCATTGATTAGCATTAGGAAGGTGCAAATTGCTGGATTATTAACACAATTGTTCAAACTGATCTGGCTGCTCCCAGGATGATGCTGAGCTTCCCTGTGAATGGGGTATTATGCAGAAGGAGGATAGGCTTGCCTTAGAGCTGTGCCAAATTCCAGTTCAGTTCTAATACCCAGTTGTTCTGGATACTTCTGCAAAGTATTAAACCTCATCTGTAGCATAGAGCTAGCCATAGCTCCTTTATAGGAGTTTGGTTAATTGCAAATAATATTTATAAGGCATCTAGAACATTATTTTTGACCAACTATTACCATTGACAAGTTCCGAGATGTCCTAAATTAAATTACAGCAGGCTGGAGAATGGGAGAGAAAGACAAGGGAGGCAAATCAGTTAACAGATCAGGGTTGAAAACAATAAAAGGCTACTTACATTTCTGAGTATATACTGAAACTTTGAATCAACTTCCAGGCAGCTATTTTGAAAGAATAGCTGACTCCCAGACACCACAGCATCCTGCTTATGCATGAACTTTCAGAACTGTTGCCCATAGTCAATCCAACAAATACTCTCTCTTTAAGAACTATGCTGCCTCTGTTTCATTTTTTCCTGCTCTCCTTTTATCTATAGCCATTATAAATTATTTTACAATAACTTACATTGTTCTTTAAACTCATTGTATTTTTACTCATTGTCTATTCCAGGATGGCAGGCCTGTATGTTTTCTCTACTGAGCTCTGCTACTGGTGGTTTAGAATGTATGTTCCAGGATTTAATTCTTTCTCTGGCTAACATATGGCTCAATAAACCCTTTCTTTCAGGACAACTGTTGGCCTGGAAAGTTTTTTGTTTAACACTATTACTTTAGTTGATGTCAATTTAGTAGGTATGATTTATATATTTATGTCAACTAACATAAGTAAGCATTCCACATAATCACAATACAACATAAACCAAGAATGAAATGTTAACTTTGTAAAAGTGAATATAGCTATTATTGCCCACAATATCGAAGATAAGAGGAAAATATTTTCTCTCCTGTATCTCATTCCTTCTTTTCCTCTTTCCTTTTGCTTCGCTTTTTAAGTTGATAGAAAAAAGTATTTTTTCTATTTTTCTCATAATGCAAATCACACATATTTATGATAGTCTCAATATATGACTAATGACTTTAACACATTCCAAATTTATTTCAAATATATTTTAGATATTGAAAAATATGACCAAGTGAAGAGTTTTTACTTATAATTTACTTTCAAGATAGTAGCTCAATCACAAGGTATAACACAATCTTTTGACAGTATTTTCACTTTCTCTATGTTTAATGGCTAGAATTGTTGGTTCTGGTGAAGACTAGAGAGGTAAGAATTTGGGCAAATTAATAATCTTTCGAAACTGTGTCTAACTGTAAAATGGTTCTAATAGTCCCTATCTCTTGGAGATGCTACAAAAATGAAATTAAATAATGCGTATAAACTATTTAATATAAAGCTTGACCTATCATAAGCCTTCAAAGAATGTTTATTGCTATTATTATTATTTTACTATTACTGTTTAATTTTTATCATTAAATACTACAAAGTGGATGTCAAATAAAGGGTTGTATCTTTTAAAAATCTGGCAGAAAGTAAAAAATATCTTTTTGTACTCAGAGTAAATAATGCGGACCTATGATTCATACCAATGGGCAAAATACTGTTTGTTTCAAACATTGTAAAATTTCTCAGCATTACTTTTCAAAGAATGAAAGTAGAGTTGTGTTTACATAATAATAATTACCCAGGTGGAAAGAAAAACATTAATGATGTATATGGAAGTTCTCAAACATATGAGTTCAGATTCTTGAAGATGTCTTTATTTTTCTGTATACAAAGATTTAGATTTTTAATTTCTTAGATCTAGTCATACAAACATTATCCTTGAGATGTATCTATCCAAAATACAAATTTCTCAAAAAAAGTGAAATCTATGAATGATTTTTATCAATCAAAACATTCATAATTGGTTAAAAAAATGATCCAATGACATGAAAATAAGTTTGAGTCAAGACCAGAAAACCCTTCGGTGCCTAAATATTCTCACAGCTGTTCTAGAATCACAGAGGGTTGGAATGAGAAGTACTCTTACCCAAGAGACATAGCATAGGAGCTAAGAACACACACACTGTAAAAGCCAGTAGACTCGGCTTTGTGCCCAGCTCAGCCATTTATGATGTCTCTCTGCACAAGTTACCTAATGCCATTAAGCTTCAGTTGGCTCTACCATAAAATGAAGTAAACAACAATCTTGCAAGGTTGTTAGAGAGATTAAATTTAAAAAATGAATATAAAATACTTGACATAAAACAGAGCTAAGAGTAGAAATTTGTTCTCTTTTCTATAAGATGATATCTGTTCTAAAGGTGATAAGATGATCATCATAGGCAATGTGGTATAGTATTTTTTTCAGGAAAAAAAAAACATATTCTGAAACACTGGGAAAAATTAAAATATATTTTAAAAAAGATGAATAAAAAGCAAATGTTAACACTAAATAGTACAGACATTCTAGCATAAATATGAAAAACAGTCCATTTCAGTTATTAGATTATAATCCTTTTTAGTGTGGGTTTGGTTGTTTTGTTGTTAGGGGTGGGTTTTCTCTTTATTTACTTTTTTGTTTATAGATCTGAAAGAATAAGATTTAATATTTCATTTACTTTGCCTATATTTTAGGATCTGCTGGAGAACCCTTAAAACAAATAACAGTAGTCACTTCTTATCCATAGGGAAGAAGTTCCAAGAATCCCAATGGGTGTGAAGCCATAGATAGTTGAATCCAAAAATGCTATGTTTTTGTTGTTGTTGTTATTTTTGTTCTTTTCTACATATTCATACCTATTATCAATAGAAATCCTAGAAAACCATTTGGGGAGGCAAAAGAGACTTTTATTCATATATGGTTTGCAAACCAGGCATATGTAACTTTTGACATAGAGCAAAAGTACATTAGGAAGGGATGGGGTAGGGCAGAGTTTTTAAGGGTAAAAACCACAGAGAGCTTACCTTTAAGGGGGTTGGTCCAGGAAAGCAGTGAAACTGCAGGTACGTGTAAGCAGGATGGTGATTGGTCAGGGCTATGGGGCATCTCCAGTTTCTGTCAATTCCTGGTCAGCATGTAGAGTCATGAGATATGGCCAACGGTCCAAGTCATGAGACATGGCCGGCAAAGGGTATCACAAAACATAGTTAAGGTGTGGAAGGGATGTCACAGGCAAAGCAGCAGGGGGAGTTACAAGGCATGGGCCAATGCCTAAGATTTCCTTGAAGTCTGTAAAATGAACTGGCAAACAAGTTTTGTGGTTAAACAAACAATTCAAGGAGTTCAGTTCATCCCACTGACACAGTGAGAACTCAAACTATAAAACTACTTAGTCACTCAAGCAGGGCCAGAGATCAAATTTCAGAAAAGTCTAGATATTTGGTCACAAAATTGCAATATTAGAATCCTCTCTATGATAAATTTAATTTATAATTAGGCACAGTAGAAGATGAACAATAGCTAACAAAATAGAACAATTATAAAGTATACTATAAAAAAATTATGTAAATGTGGGCTCTCTCTCTCTCTCTCTCTTTCTCTATCTCAAACTAATCTAATAACTGAGAAGGCTACTAAACTGCTAACAGGTGGGGAGTATATATAGCATGGATTCTCTGAACCAAGGGATGATTTGCATCTAGGCAAGACAGAGCAGAACGGCAGCGAGGAAGGCACAAATATTTAAAACTTATGAATTGCTTATTTTTGAAATTTTCCATTTAATATTTCAGATCAGGGTTGACAGCAGGTAAATAAAACTGTAGAAAGTAAAATCATGGGTAAGGGGAAACTGCCAAACCAGAAAATTTGACCATAGTTGCAAAAACAAATAACTACATATACTGGCAGCAATGGCTCCATCTAGGATTTCAAAGCTACACATTTCCTGGAAGTCTGCTCTGGCTTTTCTCCTCTGTCCTGTTGGCACCATCCTCCCAGGACTTCAAAGGAGAGACCACTAACCCAATCCGTGATGCCGAGTTGAAACCCATTCCATTTTGCAGCTTTGCTGAGTTTTCTGAGCCAGTTCACACTTTGAAGGTGGATTTTCTATCCCAGGAAAATTCCTAAATCCTCTGGACCTTTTCTATACCCTCCACCTCCATAAAGGATTTAACATTTCATTCTGTTTATTCTTAGCAAATCCTTACCTTTACTTTTATTGACATCACTTTTCTCAACACAGATGCCTCCCATCTTTGGGGTAAGTGCTTCCCTCAGGTGCACAACTAGCAATAGCCTATCTCTCATTAAGGAGGCAAATGCCTCACCTGCCCTCCAGGCCTTTCTGCACCATTTAAAGCTAACAGAATACCTAAGAGTTTTTGGTTTCTTTATTTCTTTTTTCGGAATCAAGTATTTTTGTTGTTGTTGTTCTTCTTGTTTTTACTGAGAAGTATCTCTTGCAAGTCATCTGCAGTACAAACCAGGGCGGGGTTTGCACTGTCACTTGGTCCCTTGGGATGTTCCAGAGTTGGAAGCAAAAAATGAACCTATGCCTTCTTTTGTCATCTTCTAAAACTCTGCTCCATAAATTCCCTGGAAAATTTTTAGATAGTGGAGACACATTTCCCCAAAATAAGCAAATGTTTTTGAGATGAAATTTTAATCCACATTCAGGAGCTAAGCAGAACACACACAATAAATTTACCTGACTCTACAGGGGCATCATCTTGCTAATAAACTCAATTTGCATGACTAATAAAAAATACTTAGCCTCTCAGTTCCAAGCAGTTTTCCTATGCATTTATATAGCTAAAATAAACTAAAATAACTCTTAACTTGGCCCTTTTCAGGACTTAGGGGGTATGCATTCCAAAGACAAGTACCCTGTGTCTCCTAGGCAACAGGCCAAAGGACAGAGCTTCAACAAACATAGGATATAGTCCTACTGAGAACTTCATCCATTTTATTTTATCTCAAAATCTGTAATCAGGAAAAATCTTACTGTTCTATAATCTTTAGTGATACTAAATGAAATTAAAATTAATTCAGCAGAGACAATCAAGCATTTATTGATAATTATAATGTACTGTTTTCTAAGCCAGAGAAAGAAAACTGTATACACGGCATCGGTTCTGGCCTTTAAGGGCTCACAGACTGCAAGAGTAAATAAGAGAGGCACACAACTAGTGAAGCTTTCACAGAAGAAAATAGCTGGTACAGCAAAGATTTAAAAGATATAAATGTTCAGAGGAATAAGAAGTTACCTTGTTTGGAAAATCATAAAATTTTCAAGAACAGGAGCATTTGATTTGGGCTTTGAGGCACTGAATAGTTTTATAGATATCTTGGTAGAAGGTGGATGGATATTCCAGGTGGAAACATCTAACATGATCAAAATTATAAAGACTGGAAAGCATATAAAATGAACTGTGTATGAATACTAAGTTGGCTTGTCAGTTACTGGTAGAAATTTTTTAAAAAGAAGTAAAAATAAATAATGATGTCTTATTTGATTATTCAAACACCATTCAATTACCTTGTACAGAAATAATTTCATTTTATCCTCACCTGTGCCTACTAAAATAAGGCAGGTATTAATAACTCCACTTTTCTGAGGAAGCAACTGAAAGCAGACAAGTCAGATTATGTCTAAAGTCACAAGTTATAGTCTTAACCTGAAAACTCACTGATTTAATTCATATAAAATATTTAGCAGAGTGCTTGATAGTTAATCAGTGCTCAAAAGATAGTAGTAGCTATTAATATTATCACCTGTAGTCAACCCCAGAAATCTGAAATTCAGGATCCTTCTAAAAGCTGAGCTCTTCACATAAATATATGCTGTTTCTAATTACTTAAATATATATCAAAATCAAATGTTAAATTCTGTGAACTAATTGAATTACTTCATTAATTTAGAGTTTCTACTAAATGAAATTGGTCCTAAGGGATACATCATCACAAACTGAAAAAGTAGTTAAAATTAGTGTTGAGAGATTTGCCTTTAATAAAGACTTCAACTCTAACTAAATGAAGACACGGACAAGTAATGAATAAATACCAGATAAAGCCTAGAGCTACAACAAGAATGCATTCCTAGAGAGTCTGGGGATGGGTGAAATAAAGTTGAATTCTGCTGCTTTAAGTTCTGGTTCTGCCCTCTTATGCCATTTGTAATAGGTAACTCCCTGTTTCAGTTTCATCTGCTGTGACTGGAAGGCTGTTGAATGATTTCCTTTTATGTTAGGCATTCTCAAATCCTAGGTGTCACAAATTATTGTCATCTGAGTTTGTGTCCAGAGCTAGTGATTAAGGATATTTTCTAAAATTTATTTTTTAATTATATTTGACACAGTGTAATATTAGTTTTAAGCATAGAAACTAATGTAAATTATGTAAATTATGTAGTGACCACCCTGAGAAGTCTAATATGCATCTGTACCATATAGATATTATAATATTATTGACTACATTCCTTATACTGTATTTTAGTCTCCATGATTATTCCTATAATTAGCAATTTGTACTTCTTAAATCCTCTCATCTTTTTCACCCATCTTGCCAAATCCTCTGCTACCTAGCAGCCATCAGTTTGTTTCCTGTATCTATGAGCTTCTTTCTGTTTTATTTGTTCATAAGTGAAATTATATGGTATTTGTTTTTTCTCTATCTGACTTATTTCATTTATCATAATGCCCTCTAGGTCCATCTATGTTGTCGCAAATAGCATGATTTAATTCTTTTTGTGATCAAGTAACATTCCATTGCATATATATCCCACATATTTATTCATCCATCTATCAATGGATATTTAGTTGGTTTCATATATTGGCTATTGTACGTAATGGTTCAATAATCAGAGGGGTGCATATATCTTTTTGAATCATTGCTTTGAATTTCTTCAGATAAATACCCAGAAGTGGAATTGTTGGATCATACGATAGTTCTATTTTTAAATTTTTGAGCAATTTCCATACTATATTCCATAGTGACTACACCAATTTACAATTCCGCCAACAGTGCACAAGTGTTCCTTTTCTTCCACATCCTCACCAAAACTTATTTGTTGACATTTGGTAATAGCCATCTGCCACATGTGAAGTGGTATCTCACTGTGGTTTTGACTTGCACTTCCCTGATAATTAGTGATGTTAAGCATCTTTTCATATATTAGTTGACCATCTATATGTCCTCTTTGGAGAAATGTCTGCTCAGGTCTTCTGCCCATTTTTTTAATGGGATTTTTTGTTTATTGGTGTTAAGTTGTATAAGTTCCTTATACATTTTGGATATTAAACCTTTTATTGGATGTATCAATGTTGAACATCTTCTTTCAATCAATAGTTTTTCTTTTCATTTTGTTGATGGTTTCCCTTGCTGTGTAGAACTTTTCAGTTTGATGTAGTCCTATTTCTTTATTTTTTCTTTGTTTCCCTTGTCTAAGAAGACATGTTTAAAAAAATATTGTTAAGAGTGATGTCAAAGAGTTTATTGCCTATGTTTTCTTCTATGAGTTTGTGTTTTCAGATCTTGCATTTAAGTCAATTTATTTTGATTATAGTTTTGTATGTGATGCATAAAGGTTGCCTAGTTTTGCTTTCTTTTGTTTTGTTTTTGGTAAATATCTGTCTAGTTTTCCCAACACCATTTACTGAATAGAATTTCTTTATCCTATTTTTATTCTTGCTTTCTTTTTCTTAAGTTAATTGACCATATGAGCCTGGGTTTATTTCTGGGCTTTCTATTCTTTTCTATTAATTTATTTGTCTGTTTTTGTATCAGCACCACACTGTTTGACTCTTATAGCTTTATAGAATAGTTTGAAATCAGGATGTGTAATACCTTCAAATTTGTTCTTTCTCAAGATTACTTTGGCTATTTGGTGTCTTTTGTGGTTCTGTGTAAATTTTAGGATTATTTGTTCTAGTTCTGCGAAAAATGCCATTGGGCTTTTGATAGGGATCAAATTGAATTTGTAGATTGCTTTGGGTAGTGTGGATATTTTAACAATGTTAATTCATCCTATCCATGAGCAAGGTATATACTTTTTTATATTTATGTTTTCTACAGTTTTTTTGTGTGTGTCATTCCAACTAAAAATGGGATTTCTTTTTTCTTAATTTCTCTTTCTGATAGTTTGTTACTGTTGTACAAAATTGCAACCAACTTCTAAATATTAATTATGTATTCTGCTACTTTAATGAATTCATTATTCTTATAGTCTTTTGGTGGAATCTCTGGGGTTCTCTATAAGTAATATCATATCATCTGCAAATAATGACAGTTTTACTTATTCCTTTCTAACTTAGATACAGTTTATTCTTTTTGTTGTCTGATTACTGTTGCTAGGACTTCCTATACTATGTCAAATGAAAGTGATGAAAGTTGGCATCCTTGTCTTGTTTCTCATTTTAAAGAAAAAGCATTTTACTTTCAAGATTCTCTCTTTGTCTTTAACTTTTGACATTTTAATTACGATGTATCTTAGTGTTAGCCTACATGGGTTCATCTTGTTTGAGACTTTCTGTGCTTCTTGGACTTGTATGTATATTTCTTTTGCCAGGTTAAAAATATTTTCAATCATCATTTTTTTAAATAAGCTTTCAATCCCTTGCTATCTCTCTTCTCTTTTTGATACTCCCATAATACAAATGTTGTCATTCTTGATATTGTCCCAGATATTCATTAAACTATCCTCATTTTTAAAAAATCTTTATTTTTAACTGTTGTTTTTTTTTTTTTACTATGTATCTTCCAGCTTACCAATTCAATCTTCCGCTTTATCTAATATGTTATTGATTCATTCTAAATTATTCTTCATTTTAGTTATGTTCTTCAGTTCTGTTCAGTTTTTTAAATATTTTTATCTCTTTTCTTTTATGTTTTCTATCTCTTTGTTGAAGTTCTCATTGATTTCATCTATTTTTCTCCCAAGCTCATTGAGCATCTTTGTAACTAGTGTTTTGAACTCTGTAGATTGCTTGTCTCCATTTTGTTTATTTATTTTTCTGAAATGTTTTCTATTTCTTTCATTTAGGAAATGTTTATTTGTCTCTGCATTTTAGCTCATTTTCTGTTTGTTTTTGTTTGTTTCTATATATTAAGTAGATCTGGTATGTCTCCTATTATTTACTGAATTGTCCTATGTAGAAGGTGTCCTGTGAGGCTCAGCAATGCAGTCTTCCTGATCACTTGAGCTGGATGTTCCAGGGGTGTCTCCTATGTGTGTTGTGTGTGCCTTCCTGCTGTAGTTTGTTCTCAATTGCTGTTGGTACATCAGAGAGTAGGGTTGACCCTCAGGCTAAGTGTGATGGCTGCAGTAGGAATTGCTTTAGTGAAGCTCTGATGCCTGCTAATGCTACCCTTTATTTGTATCATTTTTTGGAGCTAGTTGGGTGGGACTCTGGTGTAGTGTGAAGCTGGCCACCTGGTGTGTTGGGTCTGGAGCCTCTTGGGAAGAACTCTGGTGTAAGAGAAGATCAGTTACATCTTGAGCTTAGCTTGGTAGCACTTGGTAGGAGCTACAAAGTGGTCTCTGTTCGGTTGCCAACTGTGTTGCAATTGAAGGCCTTTGTGAGAGGTATTGCTGTGAACCAAGGCTGGCTGCCACTTGTACCAGGCTGAGGAGCCTCTGGTAGGCACTTTGATGTAAGCTGATGCCAGCTACCATTTTTTACAGGCTTGTGGACACTTGGTTGGAGCTATGTTACAGACCAAGCCTAGTTGTTATTTATGTCAGATTTTGGGACAGTTTATGGAACTTACAATGCAAATTGAGACAGTTCACCACTTGTGCAGGCTTCGTGGATACTTGGCAGGAGATATAATATGTGCTGAGGCTAACTGCTGCTTGTGTGGAGTTTGTAGAACTTTGAGAGAGTCTGTAGCACAAGCTTAGGATGACTTGTGTGGGATTCGTAGACTTTTGAGAAAGTTTACAGATAGAGCTTAGGTCAATCTGCACTTATGTGGGATTTACAGTCTTTTGAAGGGGTCTGCAGCATGAAGTGAGGAAGGCCACTCTAGTGGAGGAGTTATAGGTACAGACTCAGGCCTGGCAGGAGTGTTGGGTATGTTAAGATTTCAAGGAATCACTTGAGCAAGGCGAGCAATGTTAACTGGATTAATGGAGAGCATAGATTTGGCACCCATTTGCACTGGGTCAGGTGGATGAAAGGAGAGCTCAACAAAAGAAAAATGGTTCCTGCCAGTATTTATGTCTTTGAAGAGATTTGCCCTGACCCTTGCCCCTTTAGCTTTTGCCCTAAAGTTATTCAATTTAGTTCTTCCCCATATGTGTCTGGCACTTTTTGAATTTCTATCCCTGTATTGGATCTTAGAGTGAGTGAGTGTGTGAGCAAGTGAGTCTATACAAGAAACCTTTAAGATCAGTGCCTTGGTGTCTAATAGCCCTTTATCTTTTTAGGTGTTATCTCTGCTGGTTTTGACAGTCAGATACTATGCAGACTCTTCTTCCCAGCACTAGTGCCCTAGGCTGGGGAGCTCAGTGTGAAGCTGGGCCCACATGTTCCTCATGGGGAAAAACTGCAGCAAAGATATCTCCCCATTTATTAACCTTCACACCATGAGTGTAGGACCTGACGCATCTGTAACTCTTCCCTTTCTACCAGTTTTAAGGTGGTCTCTTATTTATATTTTTAATTATAGCAATTCTGTTCAGCTACTGTTTAGATGGTTCTCTATGATGGGTGTTCTTTAATTTAGTTGTAATTTTAAAGTGATTGTGGGAAGAGGCAACTTCAGAGTTTGACTACTCTGCCATCTTGGCTAAAAGTCCTAAACCTAGGAAATACATTTCATTTTAGATGCATGATAAATAGTGTTCTCAAACAACTGCAATTTTGTGAATAATATTTGTTCATTTTTGTGGTCACTGTGGGCTACACACACACATACACACAAATGACACTGATATAATAAAAAGGAAGATTCTAGACATAGTTGAGCTTTTGCAGGCTTGAATTCTCAATGATCTGCAAAAGTATGCAAATTTCTTCTTAATTTTCCCTGAACAAGGATTAAATTAGTATTGTAAATAATACCTCACAGAGTAAAACTATGCTGAACAAATAGCTACAGTTGGAAATAGAGATGAGATGATAAAATGAAATTCAGCATGAAAAAATGGTCAGAAACATAGCTGAGAAGGACATGAAACAGCAAATCAGCAATGTTTATAATGCATTGAGGAAAATGAAAGGAAATCATGAGACTATTTGTGTATATTGGCCTAAAGAAAAAAGATAGTTGACTTCCTCTAGGTCTGCTGCTACAGTATTTAGAATCATGCAGTATAAAAAGTACAGGACCAAGATTAAAGGGACATGGTAATTGTCTCTTCTGACCTGTCCCTGATTACTGATAAGTAATGTCAGTTCTCTGCTGGCATGATTTTTCCCATTTATAAAATGAGAAAACTACAACCACCTTTCAGGCTTCTATTGCAAGTTATCTGTGTTAGGATGCCTTATATTTATAAATTGTGTTATTAATTTCAGTCATTAGAATTATTGTGTTAATTTATGTAGAAAGGCACATAATATAATATTATTATGCAATATAATACTTGTTTCTCATACAAAGAAATAAAACTCAATAGTTATAAAGTGATAATAACAAGTACAGTTTAATAATTGTTTAATGAATCATGGGTACTGTGTTTCTTTGTTCTTTATTTATTATCCTTTACAATGATTCTACAGATGGATTATCTTATTTCTATTCTACAAGTGAAGAAACCGAGACTTGAAGGAGTGAAATAATCTTTCCAATTTAGCCAGCTTTTAAAAGGTGAACATGAAATTTAAAAACCAGGTACATTTATTCTAAGTATATATTATCGACCACTATATTTTGGTGCATTAACATTATAATTAAGTGTCTTACTACATGTGAGAAACTACATCAGCCTAATAGTACCGTGTTTTTGTTGGGTGCTGAAAGAGATTCAGATCAGAGAGGTTTTTGTTCTGTATATCTCTAACGCTGCACAAAGAGAATCTCAAATTGACTAAGCATAGGTCCCAGGCCCAAAGTTTGGGAACATCTGGCAACCATAGAGAGCAAGTTAAAGGCAAGAGCCTGAGAACAAGTTAAAACTAAAGTCTTGAGAACTCCAGGGATCAAAATTAAGAAAATCAACTTCAGTCATCAAAGAGTATATACAAGACATAAATTTAGAGAAAAAACATCCTATATGATGAAAAGAGACGTTTTACTCATATATGGGATTTAAAATAAAAAAGTTGAAAACAAGTGAAACCAAAGGGACAATCATAAATACAGAAAATAGAATGGTTGTTACTAGAGGTAAGGAGGGTTGGAAGAGGGCAAAATGGGTAAAGGGGGTCAAATATATGGTAACAAATTGAAAGTAGACTTTTAGTGATGAGTACTCTATGAGTATTCAATATGGATATTAAACGCCTGAAATTTATATGTTATTAACCAATATTATTTCACTAAAAATAAAAAATAAAAATGTATGTTTCCTATCCCAATTTACTATAATAAAATAATTATAATAAATACACTAAAGGATCTAGTGGAAAATGTCAACAACATAGGTAAAGAAATTAAGAATTTCAGCAGAGATGGAAACAATAAAAAAGTACAGATAAAAATACTAGAAAGAAAAATATAATAAATATTAATTTGATGCACAGAGAATACAGGGCAAAGGAAAAATATCGATGAACTTGAAAACATCTATAGAAACTATCAAAACTTAAATACAAAAATAGAAATGAGTGATATAAAAATAGACACACTATCAGAGATCTGAGATATAACATCATTGTGTAACATATGCATAATTAGAGCTTCAGAGGAAGGGAGGAGAGAATAAAGCAGAAGATACATTTGAGGAGATAATAACCGAGAACTTTCTGATGTAGACATGAACAAAATGGTGGACTAGACAGCTTTGACCTCTCATCTCCTCTCAGAAACATAGAAAAACTAGCAGAAATTGTCAGAACTCTGGAAAACAGTCAAAAGTTTACAGTAATCAAACACTGAATCAAGAAAACATCATTTCAAATGGTAGGTGTGTTTTGTGACAATTTAATTTGCCATTGCTCTCCTCCTCCTCCCTTATGCCTATGAAGCAGTGGCCTCTGTTTTGAGCAGTGATAGCCTATACTCTCTCTATGATTCTTGAGGGAGAAGAGAAGGTATTTTTTGCAAATATTATGTATGTCAGTTCTAAACTGTCTGGGCTACTTGAGAGACTGATGCAAGATGTTCAACTCTGTTTTTCCTAACTCAGAACTCAGGCTGGAAAAGCAATGAGCATTAGTCAAAAATTCTGCAAGCCAAACTAACAACCTTCAGATGCTTGGACAAAAATTTATAGTCAAAATATACAATAGCTGCATAACATCCAGAACAAAAGTTGTGGAGAGCTTCTTTAGGAAATTAAGACATTTAGAAGTAGCCATATATGCTGGGCAACTTGGAAACACATGTATGACCAGAGAAAGACACATGCTCAGGAAAAGACCTAAGAAGACTAGGCCACCCAGGTTTGTTAATAATTCTAGGAGTACTACAAAACTAATACAGCTGCCTACAAGAAATACTATTTAATTATAAATGCAGAACTGTATATAAAATGAAAATAGTGGTTAAAAAAACACATGTCATGATAACACTAGTCAAAAGATACTGAAGTGGCAATATTAATATCAAAAAGTAGATTTCAAAGCAAAGGAATAAAGGTCATTTCATTAAGATGAAGGACTGAATACATCAAAAGAACTTAATAGTTTATAATTATCTACCTAGTAACAAAATACACAAAGCAAAAACTGACAGAAGTACATGGAAGAATAGGAAAACTGACAATTATTGTAAAATATTTCAGTTCACTTCTTTCAGTAATAGATTAAAAAATTAAAGGAAGATTAATAAGAATATAGAAGATATTAAAAACACTATCAACCAACTTGATATAATTAGTATATATAGAACCTTCCACCCAATAACTGTGGATTACACATTATTTTCAAATATACATGAAACATGTTCTACATTAGAGCATATTCTGTTTCATAAAACAGTTCTCAATAAATTTAAAGTGTTCAAGTTATAAAAATGTGTTGCCTTCTGACAATATGATTAACTGAAATTAAAAAATGTTTCTGAAATATGTTTGAATAGCTGGATATTAAATAACAAACTTCTAAATAAATATCAACATGGAAAATGAAAAGTATTTTAAACTGAATGAAAATGAATCATAACATATCAGAAGGTATGGAAATGCTATTAAAGCAGCACTCAGGGAGAAACAGCACTTAAGCTCTATGTTAGGAAAAAAAGTCTCAACTATGATTTCTTGTCTACATAAGAAACTATTTTAAACAGTTAATTAAGCCCAAATTAAGTAGAAGAAATAAAATAATAAATATCAAAAGACAGAAATGAAATATAAAACAGAAAAAGAAACCAAAACCTGGTTATTTAAGATTAACAAAGTTGATAAAATATAGCCAGACTGATTAGGAAAGAGAGAAGGTATAAATTATCAATAAGAAGAGAAAAAGAATTGCCATTACTACAGATTTTAAAGTGATTTTAAAAATAGGAAGAAAATAGAATAATCCCCTTTATATTCTGCAAGTTAGATGAAATATGCATATTTGTTGAAAGATACAAATCATCAAATCACACTCATGAAGAAACAGATCATTTGAATATTCATAAATTTAACAGTCATTAAAGAAATTGCACTTGTGTAAAGAACTCTCCAGACCCAAATGATTTCCCTGATAAATTACATGAAACATTTGAGGTGGGAATAATACCAAATCTCTACAAACTCTTAAGTAAATTAGAGAAAGGGAATATCTGCCAATTCATAATGCCAACAAGTCACGGAAATTACCCTGATACCAAAACCAGAAAAAAAAATTACTAGAAATGAGAACTATAGACAAATATTTCTCAAATGCAGGTACCAAAATTCTAGCAAATGATACAAAATTTTAGCAAATGATATCAGATAATATACGTGGGCCCCAGGTCTGGCTGATCCCAGGTCCAGCTATGATCCAGGCTTATGGCTAGGGATAAGACTCCTAATTTAGAATGTTACATTAATGTACTAGAGTTCCTGCACCTAGCTTATGTAAACATGATTCAGCTTGTTGTGTAGTAGAATGCCACTATTGTTCTCTGACATATAAAAAGCCATGTGGTCCCCTAATATGGAAACATGGGCTCACCACAATAAAGTTGGTGCCTAACATTCCATTCTCATGTTGGCTCCTCTTGCATTCTTTTAACTGGGCATCTCACCACAGAAACCTTCCCTTCTCAATCAGCTCAGTGCTGACAATATATGAAAAGGATAATACAAGATAACCAAGTAGTTTTTTTCCCAAGAATAAAAAATTGGTTTAACATTTGAAAATAAATTAATATGTTTCACCATCATCTTAATAAACTAAGCAAGAAAAAGCATTTCAACAGATGGAAAAAAAGCATTTGAGGATTCTAATAGACTTTCCTGATAAAATCTCTCAACAAACTAAGAATATAAGTAGCTTCTTCAATCTGATAATTGACATCTAAGAAAAACCTATAGTTAATTGCTAATTTTAGGGTAAAAAAAAAAAGAAAAAGAAAGTAAAAAAAAAAACTGAATGCTTTGCTTTCTCTTTAAGATCAAGAATAAGTCAGAGATTTCTGCTCTCATTATTTCTTTTTGGCATTATACTGAAGATTCTAGCCAGTTCAATAAGGCAAAAATAAAAGACATCACAATTGAAAAGGAAAAAACACAATTGTCTTTTATCACTGATGACATCATCCTTATAAAAGTTTAATGTAATCTACAAAAAAGCTAATGAAATTAATAAGTTTATCAAAGTTTCATTTTTATAAATAAAAGCATATAATTTTTTATTTATATATGCCAGCAGCAAATAATATGAAATTAAATTTTTTTTAAATACCATTTACTATTCAAAACACATCACATACTTAGGACTAGATCTAACAAAATATATGAAATAATTTTATAGGGAAACTACAAAGTATTTCTGAGAGAAAATTAAGAAGACCTAAACAAATACAGAAATACACTATTTTTATTAATTGAAAGTACAGAATATCATTGGAATAAAAATCAGAAATTTTTATTGTAGATATTGTTAAGATAATTATAAAACTTATGTAGAGAAGCAAAGGAGATAGAATAGCCAAAACAACTTGGAAAAACAAAGTTTGAGAACTAATATTACCTGATTTTGAGTCTCATATTAAACAAGCCAGTGTATATCGGTATGTGTATAAACAAATAAATAATGAAACAGAATAGAGATTGCAGAAATAGACTCACACATACACCATCACTGATTTCAACAAAGATGAAAAAGTTATTCAGCGGAGACAGAATGGTCTTTTTCAACAAATGATACTGGAGCAATTAGATATCACATGCAAAAGAAAAAATCAACAAAAACACAAAATTCTAATCCATCCCTTTAACCATATGCAAAAATTAACACAAAGTGAGAATTGGATCTAAATGTAAAAAGAAAAGCATTAAAAGAAAACATGGGGAAAAATATTTGTGGCCTTGAGTTAGGCAAAAATTTTTTAGATATGATACCAAAATCCCAATCCATAAAAGAACAAATTGGTAAAATTAAATTCATCAAAATTAAATATTTTGCTTTTTGAAAGTCACTGTGAAGATAATGAGAAGATAACTTCAATACTGGTAGATAATATTAGCTATTTATATGATAAAGGACTTATATTCAGAATTATATAACAAACCTAATTTTTAAAAATGCAAAATATTTTAATAGACCCTTCTGTTTATTAAAAACACCATTAAGATAATTAATAGGTATTCCACAGACTCAGAATATAGTTCACAGTACATATATTGACAAAAGCATGAATGTCTAGAATATACAAAGAACTCCTGCTTATACACAATAAAATGATGAAGGTCCCAATTAAAATGCCCAAAAATACTCATAAACCTCACAAAAGGATATATATAAGTAGAAAATAACTATATGAAAAGATGCCAAATATCATTAACATCAGACTAATGAAAATTGTAACCCTAATGAGACACCATTTTATACCCACCGAAATGCCCCCTGCCCCAATAAAAAGACTGCTCACCAAGCCAAATGTTGATGAGAATGTGAAATAACCAGAACTTTGTCACCCTGCTGATGAAAATGTGAAATAGTACAACCACCTTAGAAAACCTTTGGGCAGTTGTTTATAGAGTAAAACATACCTACCCTACAATTGATCATTTTCACTCCTAGGAATTTTTCCCAAAGAAATAAAAACACAGAGACATCTAAAAGATTAATGGCAGCTTAATTCATATCCAACCAACCTGAAAATGACCCAGATGTGCATTAACAGGAGAATGAGTAAACACATTGTGCTATTATTAAATATTCTTTTTACAGGAAACTACTTGGCAATACAAAGTTGTTAACTAATGATACATACAAAAATACAAATGAACAAGAGCAAATATTATCATTGAAAAGTGTTAGACACATAAGAGCTCATATTTTATAATTCCATTTAAAGGAACTTCTAGACTAGTAAAACTAACACACAGAAGAAGGGTTTGCCTGGGCAGGATTTACTGGAAAGAGATAAAAAGGCATACTTGGAGATATTGTAAAGTATTCCAGATATTGTTTTAAGTGGTAGTAACATAGATATATGATATTGTAATAACTCATTACTGTGAATACTAAATAACTATTCATTTTATGGTATATAAATTATACCTCAACACAAAAATTTTAAAAAGAGGAGATGCAAGTAAGAATTAGGTAGTTTGATAAGTATAGTTATTTTATCTTCACCTGGTAAAAAATAAAGTTGAGAACTGCTTTGAGCTGCAGTATGATATGAGGAGGAATTAATTCTTATTGCTGTAAACCGTTGACATCTTGGCATTATTTATTACTGAGGTATAACCAAACAAAAGGTGATTACTAAATAGAGCAAGTCTTACTTGTTCTAAGACAAATTGTCTTCCTATTTCTGCCATTTTAAAAGTCTCACCATCTTCAAATGCTTAAAGTAGAAACTTTATCAATTACCTATAATGCCTTTTTATTAACCATTTTGTTGTATACAGTTTTATTCTTATAGTGAGACTTTGAATTCTACAAGGAAGAGGCCAACTGATAGGCAGTGTGGAAACATATAGGAAACTAGAAATCTGACAATCAATGACATGATATTTTTAAAAATAATTTATGAAGGTGACCATGGCTGCAAATGATAAATATTTTGTTATTTTGTGGAGTGTGGGTAGTGTGGGAAGTACCAATCTTTTCTTTTCTGGATTACTGAAGGTCAGAAAAGGAAAAAATTCTTCCTATAACCCTAAAGTCCTTTTCTAACAATGTTGAGCGTTAAAATTGGAAGAAGGGAAGGGATTTGGAACTAACATATATTGATTGAACATTACATACTTGGCATTTTGCAAGATGCTTTGCATATATTATGTCACTTAAGCTTCATTAATCTTCACTTAAATCTACAAATTATGTATTATCATTCTGTTTTAGAGATAAAGAAACTAGGGCTGAATTAAATAACTTGCCTATCTTTCAAATAACACTGTAAAAGCTCAAACTTAAATGAGTCTAACACTGAAGAGAATGCTTTTCCATATTGGAAGTCCTTATTTCCCCCAGAACCATTGCCAAAGGGCTCCCCTCACTGAGTTATAACAGTCTATGACCTCCAAACTATAGTTCAAGGAAGAAAAAAGGAAAAGTATTATTTAATTTGTGGTAAAGACAACATACCAGATTTGTTTAATAATTCTTCATTTTTTAGTTCTCAGAATCACCATTTATAATCAATTGAGAATTAATCATACCAAATTTTATCCCTTATAAACAGAAGCCAGTAGTCAGAGAGCCAACCATAAAGACAGTGAATAAGAAAAGCAATCACCATCTTGGATGTGGGCCAACATTTACCCAGGGGTGTGTGGGCTAATGACATAGAACAAGAACGCATTGTAAGGTGGCCACTAGGAAGAGTAAGAAATTTTATTTGTTTTCCAAACAAACCAGAGTAAAATGGGGGAAAAAAAAGTTCTTTTAGAATTTGTAATTACCTTTGAGTTTGCCCACTAAAAATTAAAACTGCATCAGATATGGTCTGTACACATATATATATAGATGCATTATAATAAAGAAGCTGTGGGGGATGAATGTGAAAAAAAATTAAAATAACCAAAACTTTTCAAGTAAAAGACAACCAAATTTTTCTTTTATTCAGCAACATAATAAGGATAATAATTACATTTCTAAGATTTATACTGATCTTTAAAAAAATTTTATCTAACATTTTACAATGTAGCACATTACTAAGTCTATCCCTTCTCCTTTCAGAAACCTGATTGATTCTGAAAAAGTTGAGTGCTTCTTCAGAAGAGTGTTGATAAATATATTTGAGCAGCTATAAAATGCAATCCTACGCACACATTACCAAATGCCATTCTTGTGTTCTACATTACCTAGCAGTAGTCTAGTAGTTTGTGTAGTACAGTATGAGGGGTTCCAGAACACCTTTCCATTACAGGAAATATTTTTTACAGTATGTTTCTAAGCCATGAGTTTCTACTACTCAAGTAACAGGTTTAAGGTGTGTGTTATTTTCCTATCTATTAATCTTAAGAATATACTTTAGAGGTGGGTTTCTCAAAGTCTGATACAGAGAACCATTGATGTTTAAATATGAAGGAGAAGATTTCAAGGATTTGAATGTATAAAATTTCAACAACCTTCACACATAATTTATGGGTGTATTAATCTACTTACGCCTTAAATATTTTCATTTTTGTCACTCAAATTCAGCTTGGCTTGTGTGATTTTTCTTAAGATCCTTTCTCAAAAGCATTCTGAGTCACATGGTCCAACAGTGTTATATAGAATCCCATAAAGTACAAAGAGAAAATTGTGAAGCATTTTTACCAGAATTACAATTTTTCCTGGTTATTTCCATGCTGTATATCTAGAAAGGTATTCTGACTTGGCCATGTAAACAGTTATATATTAAAAGAAAATGAAAATTTAGGAGGAAAAGTATTTAGCTTTTATACAATGTGCCAAAAATTTACACATTATCTCATTTAATATTATCAATAATTATGTATATGTTTTTTCCTCTATTGTCTAGATGAGGAATCCGAAGATGAGCTAGGGTACATATATTGCCTAAATTAATGTAGAACTTAAATTTGACCATTTTTAAAACTTTTTATACTAAATCCTCATGTCTGCTAGCATAGTTACTCATTATTTTATAAAGTTATAAACTTTGCCCCTGAGGAAGCATTGAAGGTATTTAGAATATCTAGTCACTGGTAACATCTTCATACATACTCATCAATGGACAGATATACAATAAGCAAAATTGCACATCAGTTTTGTCAGGTTGCCACTGAAGTTGTGAGCTGAGTTCTTCAGTGTGGTGATACAATACCACACTAGGACTCGTGAAGAGAAGAGAAGTTGGTAAGGGTGGTAAACACTGATGCTGTAGTTTAGCAAAAGTCCCAGGGCTGCCTGTGCTTGGAAGATGGGTAGCATAGCAGGTCAATATTAGCTCCACTGTTCAGAGCTCACCGTTTTTATCTCAAAAACTTTAAATTAGCATGTAAGATTCCTTTTTCTCCCACATCAGTATTATTTTTTCTAATAGATTTACGTTATTTTTTTCTGAATGCCACTGGGTTCCATTCGTAAGGTTTTCTATTGGAGAATATAGCATTTTTCTAATTTCAAGAGGAAGGGTCCCTGACTTCTAAGCACCCAATAGTTTCCTATGGAGACTATTTCCATCCTCACACCAGAACATCAATAACCAGCCCTTGTTATACAAAGAATCTTTTGAAGCAAGTTTGTGACTTATTTATTATTTCATCAACAAAGCTCAGCACAGTCTTGACCCTAATAAGTATTGCTATATTTGGGCTGTTTTTCATTCATGCAACAGATATTTATTAAGAACCTTGACATCCAGAGTTATGGTGGAAATCGGGGCATGAGAATGAATAGGCATGACTGGAATCAAGAGTAGAATGTGGATACCTACATAACCAGGTCATGTTTAAAAGGTTTGAATGGGGAACTTTTGAAATGTGAAATATACATTCCCAGAATCACTTTATCTGACTCTTCCTTGGAGAAACCAGAATTGGGCAATTAAGTTAATTCTTGTATCAGACAAGACTGGGTTATAGAGCAGAAACTTGAAGGTTAATTAGAAGTTTTCCAAGTAGAAAGAGAGAGGTAAAAATTATACAATTGGAGACAACTGCCCCTTAACCAACAATTGCTCAGAAATAATTTCCACCTATTTTCCTTTCTGACATTCCAATTCATAAAGCATTTATTCCTAAAATAAGAGGTTGGATGGATAAAGAAGATGAGGCATATACATACAATGGAATACTACTCAGCTATGAAAAGATAAAATATTGCCATTAGCAGCAACAATGATGGATCTTGAGAATATTATACTAAGTGAAATGTCGGATGGAAAAGGACAAGAACCATATTATTTTACTCTAATGTGGGATATAAAATAAACAAGCAAATAAAACAAAAAACAAAAACACAAACTTAATGATACTTTAGTGGTTACCAAAGGAAAAGAGATGTGGGGGGAGGATGAAGAGGGTAAAGGGGGGTCAAACATATGGTGACTAAAGGAAACTAAACTTCTGGTGAGAAGCACTCAATTGAGTATACAGATATCACATTATATTGTACATCTGAAATCCAGATAATGCTATTAACTGATTTTACCCTAATATGTTTAATTTTAAAAATATAAAATAAGAAGTAGAATATGGGTCTAGCCTGCCAATTTTGACAACTTCTGACAACACTGTCAATCACTAAATATACCTGTCTATTCTAGTTAGCTCAGTTTCTGGCTCCATTCAGATCTCTGCATGCTGCCTTGCTGCTGGAGTCTCCTGAGACTTCAAGTGAAATGTTTCTTAGGAGATCTACCAGATGTGCTAATGATTCCTTATGAGATAGTTGAAAGTCCCTTTCAGAAGGGAATAACAAAGAAAACAGATAAGGGCAGTTCCATCTCAGGTTATAATTCTTGCCAGGTGGACCAGTGGGGAGTCACATATCAGAAAAAAAAAAAAAAGGATTTTAGTTACATCTATGGTAGTCAGTAAAGAAGTAAAACAAAATTAAATATGCATTTATGTTGAGCTATTTTTTAAAAAGATCCAGGTAAAGTTTTGTTTTATTCTGTTTTTTTTTTTAACATGCATAGTTGGTATATAATATTATATTAGTTACATTAGTTTCATATGTACGATAGAATGATTTTACATTTTTATACTTTACAATGTGATTGCCTACTAATCCTAGCAATCATATGTTAATGTGCAAACTTTTCACAATATTATTGATTATATTCCCCTTCATTTTTATCATCCATTTCCCCAACTCTCTCTCCTCTGGGAACCATCTCTTTGGTTTCTATTTCTATGAGTTTGTTTTCTTGTTTGTTTTATTTTGTTTCACTTGTTATGTTTCTTTAACTTATACATATAACTGAAACTTACAGGATTTTGTCCTTCTCTGACTTATTTCATTTAGCATAAATACCCTCTATGTCACAAATGGCTGGTTTTTATTATTTTTAATGGCTGAATAATATGTGCCACATCTTCTTTATTTATTTGTCTAACAGTGGACACAGATTGCTTCCATGTCTTGGCTATTGTAAATAATGATACAATGAATGTAGGGGTGCATATGTCCTTTTAAATTAGTGTTTTCGATTTCTGTAGATAAATACCCAGAAGAAGAATTGCTGGACTGTAGGGTAGATCTAATTTTAGTTTTTTAAGTAAACTACATACTGTTTTTCATAGTGGCTGCACCGATCTGAAGTTCAACACACAGAGTTCACTTTTCTCCACATCCTCCCCAAAGCATGTTATTTTTGACATTTTGATAACAGCCATTCTGACTGCTGTGAGGTAGTATTTCATTATGGTTTTGATTTGCAGTCCTCTGATGATAGGTGATGTTTTGCATCTTTTCATATGGTTCTTGGCCATTCGTATGTCTTCGTTGGAGAAATATCTATTCACATTTTCTGTTCATTTTTAAATTGAATTCTTTTTTTTTGTAATTGAGTTGTATGAGTTTCTTCTATATTTTGGATATCAACTCATTATCAGATATATCATCTGTAAATAGAATCTCCCATTCCATAGGTTGTCTTTTTGTTTTGTTGATGGTTTACTTCACTGTGTAAAAGATTTTTAGTCCAAAGTAGTCTGAATTGGTTATTTCACTTTTGTTTTCCTTGCTCAAGGAGAGTTATCCAAAAAGATATTACACAGACTGATGTCAAATATTTTACTACCTATGTTTTCTTCTAGGAGTTTTATGGTTTCAGGACTTACGTTCAAGTCTTTTAACTCTTTTTGTTTATTTTCATATATGGTGTAAGAGAGTGGTCCAGTTTTTCTAACACCACTGATTGAAAAGACTGCCATCACTCCATGCATAGTCTTAATTTTGTTGTCATAAATTAATTGACCATAAAAGAAAGGGTTTATTTCTGGGCTCTCTATTCTGTTCCATTGATCTAAGTATCTGTTTTTGTGTCAGTACCACACTATTTTGATTATTATAGTTTTGTAGTATACTTTGAAATAGGGGCGTGTATAACCTCTGATTTTATTTTTCTTAAGATTGCTTTGGCTATTTGTGGTCCTTTGTTGTTCTACATATATTTTAGTTTTTTTTTATTATAGTTCTGAAATTAACGTCATTGGTATTTTGATAACAAATGCATTGAATCTATAGATTGATTTGGGAAGTATGGTCATGTTAATGATATTAATTCTTCCAATCTATGAGTATGATATAGCCTTCCATTTATCTGTATCTTCTTCAATTCTTTTTTCAATATCTTATAATATTCAGAGTGCTGGTATTTCACCTCCTTGGTTAAATTTATTTATAAGTATTTTATTCTACTTGGTACAATTGTAAATGGGATTGTTTTCTTATTTTCTTCTTCTGATTGTTCATTATTAGTATATGGGAACACAATGGATTTTTGTATATTAATTTTCATTCGATAATTTCTGAATTCCTTTATTAATTCTATTAATTTTGGGGTGAATTATTTAAATATAGATATATAGATATTTATAGATATCTAAATATATATTCATATATATTTAGATTAGATAGATAGGTAGATAGTATGATGTCATCTGCAAATAATGACAGTTTTACTTCTTCCTTGCCAATTTGGATGACTTTTATTGATATGTCTTGGTGATTGTTGTGATTGGGACTTCAGATACTTTATTGAATATTAGTGGTGAGAGTGGGCATGCTTGTCTTGCTCTTGATCTCAAGGCAAAAGCATTCAATTTTTTACCATGGATATGATGTTAACTGTGGGCTTGACATACATAAACCTTTATCAAGTTGAGGTAAGACCTTCCATATTCACTTTGTCGAGAGTTTTTAACATAAATAAATGTTAAATTTTGCTAAAATTTTTTTTCTGTATCTATTGAGATAATCATATGATTTTTATCCTTGATTTTGCTGATGTGAAGATTCACATTAACTGTTCAATGAGTATTGAACCCACACTTCCATCCCTGGTGTAAATCCCACTTAATTACGGTATATAATCCTTTTAATATACTGTCAAATTCTGTTTCCTAGTATTATGTTGAGAGTTTTGACATGTATTCTCATAAGGAATATTAGTCTGTGATTCTCTCTCTTTTTTTAGTCTCTGATTTTTGTATCAGGGTTATGTTGGCCTTATAGAATAAGTTTGGAAATGTTCCTTCCTTTTCAACTTTATGAAATAATTTGAGAAGTATAAATACTAATTCAGCTTTAAATGTTTAGTAGTACTCACTCATGAGTCCATCTGGTCCTGGGCTTTTGTTTGGGGGGAGTTTTTTGATTTCTGCTTCAATTTTATTGCTAGTAATTGGTCTGTTCAGATTCTCTGTTTCTTCTTGGTTCAGTCTTGGAAGGTTCTATGTTTCTAGAAATTTATCCATTTCTTCTAGATTGTTGACATATAATTGTTCATAGTATTCTTTAATGATTTTTTGTATTTCTATGGAGTTAATTATAATCTCTCCTGTTTCATTTTTGATAGTATTTTTTTTTTTCTGTGTGCTCTCTTTTTTGCTTAATGAGTCTTGCTAGAGTGTTGTCAATTGTATTTAGTCTTTTAAAGAAGAAGCTCTTAATTTCATTAATGTTTTCTATTATTTTTCTATTTACTATTTCATTTATTTCCACTCTGGTCTTATGATTTCCTTCCTTTACTTATTTTGTATTTGTATACCTCTTTTTGTAACTTCTTTAGATGTGGATTTAAATACTTGAGATTTTTCCTGCTTTTTTAGATAAGCCTGTATAGTTATAAACTTTTCTCTTATAACTACTTTTGCTGCACCTCATAAATTTTTTAAGGTTGTGTCTTCGTTTCCATGTGTCTCAACGTAATTTTTGATTTTCTGTTTGATTTCCTCTTTGATAAACTAATTGTTCAGAAGCCTGTAGTCTAATCTTCACATATCTGTGTGTTTCCTATTTTCTTCCTGTAGTTGATTTCCAGTTTCATGCCACTTTGATCAGAAATATGTTTGATACAACTTCAATCTTCTTGAATTTATTGAAACTTATTTTGTAGCCTGGTATGTGGTCTATCCTGGAAAATATTCCATGGACATTTGAGAAAATGTGTAATCTATAGTTTTGGATGAAATGTTCTATATATGTCTGTTAAGTCAAACTAACCTAATGTGTCACTTAAGGCCATTATTTCAATATTAATTTTCTGTCTGGATGATCTATTTCTCAAGGTAAATAGAGTATTAAAGCCCCCAACTATTATAATATTACAGTTAATTGCTGCCTTTATGTCCATTAATATTTGCTTTATGTACTTGGGTGTTTCTATGTTGGGTGTATATATATTTATAATTGTTAAATCCTCTTCTTGGATTGACCCCTTTAAAATTATATAATATCCTTCTTTGTCTCTTTATGTTCTTTGATTGATGTTCATTTTTTCTGATATAAATATTGGTGCTCCAGCTTTCTTTTCATTTTTATTTACATGGAAGTTGGAGCCAAGCTGATTGAGAAGGGAAGGTTTCAATGGTGAGACGCCCAACTGAAAGAACACATGAGAATCCAACACAAGAATGAAATGATAGGCACCAACTTATTGTGGGAAGCATGCACTTTTGTGCTAGGGGACCTCGTGGGCTCCACATATGTCAGAGTATGATAGTGACATTCTGCCACACATACGTGATACAATAAGCTGAATCATGCTTACATGAGCCAGGCACAGGCACCCTAGTACATTAATGTAACATTCTAAATCTGGAGTCCTATCCCTAGCCACAAACCTGGATCACAGCCAGACCTGAGACCAGCCAGGCCTGGGACCCGCAAATGAATATCTTTTTCCAGTCCTTCACTTTTAGTCTATGTATGTCTTTTCATCTAAATTGAGTCTCTTCTAAGCAACATATAAGTGTGTCATGTTTTTTATTCATTATACCACTTTATGTCTTTTGATTGCAGCATTTAGACCTTTTACATTAAGAGTAATTATTAATAGGTATATGCTTATTGCCATTTTGTTAATTGTTTCTTGGTTGTTTTTGTTGTTTTTTACTGTTCTTCTCTTGTTCTCTTTCCTTTTGATTTCTTAATATTTTCACTGATTTTTCTCTTCCTTTTTTGTGTATTACTTGTATATTTTTGGTTAATGGTTACCAAGAGGTTTATATATATCCTTCTATACTTATAATAGTCTGTTTTAACCCTATAGGTATTTAAGTCTAATTGTATTCTAAAAGCATTACATTTTTTTCTTCCTTACAGTCTTTGTATTTTTGATATCATGTTTTGTATCTTTTTGTTTTGTGTATTTCCTGATTATGTATTTTAGTTATAGTTAATTTTTCTACTATTGTCTTTTAATCTTCACATTAGCCTTTTAATTTGTTGATTCACTGTGATTATTGCATATTTACTTTCACCAGTGATATTTTTGTTCTTTTTTTGAATTTTCTTATTTCTAGTTATGGCCTTTTTTTTCTGCATAAAGAAGATCCTTTAATATTTCTCATAAGGTCAAGTTAGTGGTTGTGAATTCCTAACTTTTTGCTCCTCCGGGAAGCTCTTTTTTTCTTTTTCAAATGTAAATGATAACCTTGTCTGATATAGTATTCTAGTTATGAGTCCTTTCTTTCAGCACTTTAAATATCTCCTATAACTCCTTCTGGCCTATGAAGTTGCTTCTAAGAAATCAGTTAATAGCCTTATAGGGCTTCCCATGTATGTGACATTCTATTATTTCTCTCTTTAAGAGTGTCTTTTTTATTATAAACTTTACTGTTATAATTACAATATATTTTGGTGATTTGAGGTTCTTATTGTTTAGAACCCTCTGTGCTTCTTTGACTTGAATGTCTGTTTTCTTCTCCAGATTAGAAAATAATTTTGACATTAGTGCTTCAAATATTTTTTCTGTTTCTTTCTCTCTTCTTTTTTTGTGATCCCTATAATGCAAATGTTATGGCACTTAATGTTATCCCAGCGATCTCGTAATATCCTCAGTTTTTACAATTTTTTTAGAATATTGCTTTCCTGAATAAGTGATTCTCACTATTCTGTCTTCCAGTTCATTAATTCATTCTTCTGCTGTTGATTTCTTCTAATATATTCTTCATTTAAGTTATATTCTTCATCTTTGATTGGTTCTTTATTTTCTATTTCTTTGTTGAAGTGTTCTCTGAGTTCTTCTACTGTGCTCTCAAGTTTGTTGAATATCCTGATGATAGTTTTTTTGAGTTCTGTATTAGGTATATTACTTACCTCCATTGCATTAGGGTTTTTCTCTGAAGTTTGTTGTTGTTGTTCCTTCATATAGGGCATATTCTTTCTTGTATCTTTATTTAGTTCTACTTTTTTTATTTGTTCTTATGGGTTAGATGGAATAACTATCCCTCCTAGTCTTGAAGGAGTGGTCTCTGTGTAGACTGTGTTGAATAGTTTTGGCAGACTGGTTGCAGATGGAGTGGGTGTATACAGGGTAGATTCTAGGTGGGACAACTTGGTATGTGCATGCTTCCTTGTTTTTCTAAACCAGGTGGGACTATCTTATGTAGACGGGGCTGTTAGGTGCACTCTAAGCCTACCCTGTTACTTTAACTCCCTGTGATCAGAGCGAAGACTGGGCAGAGCTGCTTTTCATGCTTGCATCTCAATGCCCCACTAGTTCTACTCCCTTTTTTGTGGGGCAGGTCTGCGTGTATGTACAGATGCACTATATTAGTTCTGTTCTCTCTCTGAGCAGTGCAGATCCTCACATGCCCAGCCACATCCCTTTCACTTCACACAAGGAGGACTTTAATTGTCACAGCAGGGTCTGGGCAGGGCCACTTGGTATGTGGCTAAATGCCCTATTAGCTCAACCCTTTAGTTGGGTGGGGCACAGTAGCAGCACCCTTTCACTCAACACAGGGCAGCCATGCATATGGGTACTGCAAAGTTTTGCCAACTCCACACTTTCTTCAAGTGGGGTAGCCCCACCTGCATGTACAGCAGTGATTCACTATCTCTGCACTTTCTCTTGATGGTGCAGTCCTGCATGTGAGTACTGTAGCATTTTGCTGGTTCTACAATCTCTCCAAGAGGGGCAGCCAGATGTGAGCATACAGTAGCCCTACAGTACCTCTTTCTTTGGACAGGGTAGCCCTGCTTGTGGGTACTGGACTGTTTTGTGTTTACAGCTTAGTGGGTGCATGAAGCAGCACCCTGTTGTACCTACTGGATGAATCTCCAGAAGAAGACACTGCTTACTGGATGCATGTTACAGCCGCCTCCGATTTCTGCTGCATCTAGCTCGAGGAGCAGTGACTAGCAACATGGCACAGTGCCCTATAGGTCAACCAGCAAACCTGGATGGAGCTTTCACCCATTGTCTATATTCAAGAAAAATATAAAACAATGATGCTTACTGGTTCCTCTGGTCGTATGTTTTTCTGTCGGCTACTAGAGAGATCTTAAGGCTTCCTGACCTCTATGTGGTCCTTCTCTCTTGCTTGTTGTGTGGAAGCTGCTCATTTGTGTGTCAGTAGTTAGGAAGAATTGCTCTAAATATAGGTGTATATTTGATGTTCTTAGGAGCGGAGAAGCTCAGCATCCACCTACAATGCCATCTTAGACCTGCCTTCTAGACCAGGTAAAGTTTTGAAGAAAGGCAAATTATATTAAGAGGAAAGGGGGCAACAGTGAGAAAACAGAGAGAGATAAAAAGAAACTTTTCACCAAGTTTTTGGTAGCCAAAACAAAGCCTTGATTGTTCCATACAAAGTGAAGTAACCTGTAAATAAATACTAGCATTTGAATGTTAGCTCAAAGGAAATAATTATAATGTAAATTAATTATTTCCTGTACCCAAAAAGTATAGCCAGTCTTCTTATAAACACATTCTTGTCTTTGAATTATAGCTGCATTCAGAAGTCAAGTGAAGGCAATCTCTTAGAGGCGGAATTCCATTTTGATTTGCAGCACATAATCAATAACTTCACCAGCATAAAGGAAACAAATTCACAAGGCTCTCTCTCTTTTTTACTTCTTAGACATAGCACTTCCTTCTCTCAGATGACAAATCTCTGCTTTCATCTATACAAAGACAACATGACGAATTTTATAAAATTTACAAATATTGCAGCTCTGATTCCCTGTAAGTCCTGCTTCAGTTTCCTGGTCAGCAAACAGGCCCAGTCTATCCCTGTTCAAATTCGATTTTGTGTTTCAAATTCCCACATTTTTGGCCCTTATTCCAAGAAAGATTATAGTAAATATCAGAAATGAGAGAGAAGAAAGAAAAAAATGAGCATCTAGTTTGATCTATCCATTTCAAATATTTTGTGGTACAGAGAACAATAGAAAAAAAAATGGGCTTTTTTTAAAGCAGCATTCTAAATAGTGCATGACAGCTAATTACTGAACCTAACTTGGGCTTTCACACTTCTTACTTCAATTAAGAATGTAAAAGGATTAGCATTCTTACCTATAGATAACTTCTTTGATGAGAATATTTAAATATTAAAAGTGGAAGAAATAATTGTAATGAAATTAACAGTTCACTATAACTGCTTTTACTGAAGCCATTTAATCTAGATGTTATTAAGTATTTAGACTGAGCCAATATATATTAAACAACTTAAAAAAATAAAATCTAAAAATCACTGGTTGGATGTAGTTAACATTTGAAAAAGTACCTAGGTGAATATCAGCAAGAGATCATTACATTAAATCAGAGATAAAATAATAAAATAATAGTTTCACCTAAATTATGCTTTGGAAGATATTTAAAAAAATAATTGATAATCACCTAGCTGTATAATTTAAAATTATCACAACAACCAAAAGAACACATAAGATGGATAAGCAATACTATGTGAGAAAAATAGAAGAAAAGAAAAAAAAAGCATGGACATGTTCTGAAACTGTCGATACGATGGCATAGAAAAAGTATGCACAGTGGAATGGCTAACAGTCTTTAAAGAACATTATCAACCACTTTGAAGGATTTGGGTTACCTCTTTGTAAATTCCACCTCTTCCCCACTCTTCTCTTACTAAATCTCTAGTATATATCAAAATAAAAAATGCCTGTGAGTGAGCACTTTTTGCCAATATTTAAAAGGGGTGAATTTTATAACTGAGTTTGCTAGCACAAAACTCAGGCATGACAAGAAAGAGGAGAAAATCAATTATTAAAATCTGCAGAAGGAGGATTCTGATCCAAAGTTTACCATAAAATACAATTTCTTTCTCACTCCACCATCTCATATATGTGTCTGTTGCTACTAAAAAACATCAAACAAGAAAATAAAACATGGGAAGATATCATTGAATATTGAATGGTAAAGTATTTTAATATTTCTCTTAAGGGCTGAGAAGCTCCAGAGGTCATCTGAGTTATGTTGTTTTGGATCTGACCTATGCAGATTTAATTTAAACTCTCTTTATACTATTGACTCAGTTAAAAGCGCTGGCTTCAGGAATCTAAGCCCTGTGTCTGACGCCTCCCAAACTCTTATAAACTATAAAGGAGAATTAGAATGGGCAAGACCATGCCTTGTTTGGCAAGGTGTTTAACCCTTGACCTATGCTTGAATGATTTCCTAAATGAGATAACATATGCAGACTCTAATGTGACTTGACCTTGATTTTGAGAGAAATATTGGTAAAGATTACTAAGGGCACAAATTCATGTATCTATAAATAGAGACATAGATGTAAAATTAATTTCTTCAGGTGGTTATTCATTTCTTATTTATTGAGTTCTATGCACCAAGCACTGAGTCAGGTTAATAAAGTTACACATTTTAAAAATATTTAAAATAAATGACTTACTAATAAAAAAGTTTTAGTGTCACCTTCACTTTATAAAAACAGTTATACACCACTTAACAATGAGGATATGTTCTAAAAATGTGTCATTGTTAGGCAATTTCATCCTTATGTAAAAATCATAGAGTATACTTATATAAAACCTTGATGACATAGCCTACTTCTGTAATTGTAAGTGCTATACTTTTAATGACTGGCAGGACAGTAGGTTTGTTTATACCAACATCATCACAAACACATAAATAATGTATTGTGCTATGATATTATGACAGTTATGAGGTCACTCAGCAATTGGAATTTTTCAGCTCCATTATAATCTTATAGGACCACCATCATATATGTGCTTCATCATTGACTAAAATATCATTATATGATGTATGACTGTAAATGTTTCAGTTATCTGCCCCAAATTGGAGTGGTAAAACTGAAATCTATATTTCTTTAACTATAAAATCTACCATCTTTTTATTATTCCACACTTCCCATTTTTCAGACATACAGTAGTCTGTACATATTTGATCTTTTCAAATATCATATTTGTTTTTCAAGTCAATTTGTGATGCACATCTGTAATCTATATATCTACATTAATACATAAAATGATTCAGTGTAGCAATTCTAATCTCAGTGCAAAAAAAAGATGACTGGTGTTTTGATATTTTAAGATGTGATATAATAAGTGAAAAAAAGATGTGATATTTAGGGTTAGCCAGACCTAGATTTGAGTTCATGTTTTGCTCCTTCACAATTGAGTGTTCTTGGATGTGTCACTAAACTACACTGAGCCCCAGTTTCCTCTTATGTAAATGAGGTTTAAAATGCTTACTCTTCATTGTTAATAGACACTCACATGTATATATCACAATTTGTTATGAGCATTTTAATGAAGCTGTTTGGAAGGGAGACATTTTAATTTAGCTTAAATAAATAAAGCCATGAAAAAAATCTAATAGATAATATAGTAGCCCCTCTGGCTCCCTTGACTACAGATGATGCTTCCTGCCTGTGTCACCCAAGAGACACAATCCTTCCTTTTCTGCACCTATCTCCTCCCTGGATTTAACACTTTATCTATCTAACACTGCAGCATCAGCCAAATGCTTTCTGCTATCCATGACTCTCTGGTTCTCACTCTCCCCATTCGCTCATAGGATATAAATTGTGAGCCAACCCTAGTTATGCCATCTGGCACTTCTTAAAGCTGAATTTTAGTTGCAAGTTATACCTATTTGGACTTTATTTCTTAAAAAAATAAACACTGCCAAAGAATTGAAATTCAAAAGTTTGTCTCATTTCTCTAATGCATTTCCAAAAATAAACTCACATGTTCTTTAATAAATAGCCCCAAACTCTAGTACATTGATACTTCTATGTATGAAAACTAAAAAAAAAAAAATCAATTTGGAAATAAAATACACTTGTTTGTCAATCAGTCTGGCCAATTATTCTACAGGAAAATTTTATGTTTCTATTTCTTACTAGTTACTACTATTGGATAAGAAAAAGCTTTTAACTAACAACATTTTTGGGTAATCTCTAATCATTGTTTAATACCTCTCTCCAATGAACCATATTAGAAATGTTATTTTATTTATAGTGGTATTTATATATTTCTGAGTATTGTAATACCTAACAGATTTCTTTTTTGGTCTAATATAACATCAAGAATCTGGATGTAAGCTTAACATTTAAGTAATTTAGCACTGTATTTTCAATTATTCACATGTTTAACATTTTATGGAGCAAAGATTCAGGTTTGACACTGAAGATTGAACATTTTAACCAGATGTTTTAATGTCTATTAGACATATTTAAAATGGAAAAAAAAAGAGGAAAAAATATTGTTTTTCTTAATAAGTAAACTTCTTCCAACCTTTTAGGTTCCTATTGGTCTATTCTGTACTCCACAGAAAACCTGTTCTATGTCTTTCTTTCCTTTCTTTCTTTCTTTCTTTCTTTCTTTTTCTTTCTTTCTTTCTTTCTTTCTTTCTTTCTTTCTTTCTTTCTTTCTTTCTTTCTTTCTTCTTTCTTTCTTTCTTTCTTTCTTTCTTTCTTTCTTTCTTTCTTTCTTTCTTTCTTCCTTCCTTCCTTCCTTCCTTCCTTCCTTCCTTCCTTCCTTCCTTCCTTCCTTTCTTGACCCTCATCTTCTTCTCAATATATCTTTTTTTCCCAATCCTAATAATTCTTATCAGCCAATGTTAAAAAATCTCCTCTGTTCTGTGTTGCAAAGAAATTGACTTTGAAAAATATCTGCTACATAAAAGTTTAGCTTTGATTATTTCAGAACACATTTTTTCATAATTTTGAAGACTGAAATCAAATATTTATTAGAAATCTACTCAGTTCAAGTTTCTGTGACAAAAATAGAGGAACATCTAGAATTATGTGGCAACTTTTCTCTCCATAAGTGAATTTAAAAGACAGCTATATCTTTAAATGACAATCAAAAATTGTCTTAAGATCATTATCCTTTGATTACAAAAACTAAAACCATTCATATTGACCCCCAAATAATGATTTATTGGAAAGATTTACTAAAATGTCAAGAAAACAGAGCAGAAATTTTAAGTGTGTCCAGTGAGGACTGAAAACTTTCTATCTTTCTCTTCTTCCCAACTTCCCTTCTCTCTCTAGAGACACAGGATTCCTGTTGACTTGAGCATCTCTTTTCACATCTGCTTCAATCTCAATTCTTTCAAATGGCTCTTTCTGAGTCTCTCTAAAGTAACCTTCCTATATTGGCAGCTTTCATTCATATTTATGTCAACTATATCCATTTATTTTTATATGATATGACAATCCAATCCACAGATCAAATTCAATTTCTCAAGAAAGATTATCTGAAAGGCTCAGTGCATGCTGTGGGTTAAGTATACTCTCTGTCAGATTTCCATCCTGAAGCAATCAGTCATGACCAGAGAATTCGGTTATGTAGTACAAATGTAGTAGGCCTCCCAGAATATGTGGAGTTGAAGAAATTTTTAAGAAAGAAGCATATTGGACAATCATTAATAGATAGGGTTCTATCCCACCCCCTGAGAAACACACCCGAAATACTTTGATTGAGTGACAAACTTAAAACCAATCTTAGAGACCAAAAAACCCAAACTCCCATTTTACATATAGAAGAACTGTATTACTGTTTTGCTTCATATGTACTACTTACAGATTAAATAAAATGCCAAATATATTAAATATTATATCATAAAAATTAATATGTAGATTATAAATATAATCATAAACCTTACTGATCACATAAATTGTTTTTATGATTCTCTTTTACAATATTTATTTTGGAAAGATATTTTTAAATTTTATCTAATGCTGAGCTAGTTTACACAATTATTCAAAAATCTAACAATGATGAAGCCAATACTTTCTAAATTCTCTACTATTTTCAGACATGAACTGCACTAAACATGCCTTAGGTTAGGTTAATAAATATCAACCCATGAGACCAAGAGTCTGGCCTTACCTCTGTCCTGCTAATGTGTGACTTTGAGTAATACAGTGCTTTTCTAAGTTTTAGTTGGATCACACATAATGGTTAGTGTTTAATTGCTTATTTACATTAGTTATGTTGAACTGTTTCCCATTGAGTTAGCTCCTTCAAAATGGTGAGGACAAAATATGATATAACCATTGTGTTCAATAATATGTTTTAGAGTGTGTTGTAAATGATTCAATATCTTAAAAATGCCTTAGGCTACTCATTTAGTAGACAGTGTCTATTGAAGAGTTGTAGTCATTATTAACCCCATTTGAATCACAGCAAATTGAGACTCAGAGCGATCCATTAATATGTCCCTAAAAAACATTCAAGCATGAAATGATAAAATATGAACTTAAACACAGATTTGGTCAACTCCAAAGACTGAAATTTTTTTACCTGCCTTGCTGTCCCCTAAAACACCCTAAGCATATTTTATCTTCCTTATTCCACACTGAAACAAGAATGAGTTAATATCAGGCAGGGAACGAAAAATATTTACTTGCTAGCTTTGTGGGTGAATATGATTTCAGAGAATCAACCAAAACAATGTTGTTTGTAAATGTTGAGTAGATTTCTTTTTATTCAATCTATATGAGAAATCTCCCTTGTACCAAAAGAACCACATTTATCCCGATTAAATACTTTTTTTTAATTTATAAGATTTTAATTGAAAGAGTAAAGCAAAATAAATAGTCATAAAATAAATTTCTCTTCAGCAGCTCAAATTGAAAAAGCAATAATCAAAATATATACTCAGAATCATTACATCTAATCATTTCGATTTGGAGTTTCAAGCCATTAATGAATGATTAAATGATGAATTGATCAATGTATCTTGACGTTCATTCCTAAATAAATAAGTACTTAAAAGATAGATAGATTTTTAAAAGCTACTTACATTAAAACAATTAGAGAGTGGCCATTTCTGAATCTAAGAAATTATGAGTAACATTGCCTAACAAGAGTTGAGAAGAAAGAACCCTGATAGTTGAAGACAACATGCTTTCCTACAGTTTTCTTTTAACTTACAGATGTTGAACATGAATGGCCTTGTTCTTCTTTCCATTAATGTTAGAAAACTGGTGTTGATTCCTTATGTTTAATCATTTAGAATCTAAATGGAAAGCTTCCCAACATAATGAAAAATGGTCAAGAAGTAACAAGTAAACTTTTCGTTTAATATTGAGATTATAATTTTTTCTCAACAATCTTTGGAGAAGATTTGGTGCATATAAATGCATAGAAAAAACCATTATTGACCAGTAACTTCTGACAAGCCTGAACAGGCTTGGTAAATGTGCCCTATGAATAGAACTGAATGGTGATTACCAAAGCAGTCTGAGATTCAGAAAATCTGTACAATTGAAGAAAAGCCATAGTTTTATACTGGAAATCAGTGCTCAAGGTGAAAAAGACCAAGGCCAGAAATTTGAGAATGAATATTGACTTAGGAAGTTGGGAACACTGGCAGTACTAGTAGGAGGTATGAGATGTTATGACAAACAGTTAAAAAAATGTAAATGGAAAGATAGTACAGTTTCCCTTTAATGTCAGACCCAGCATGTGATACTCATGGGATGGATGTCTCTTATAGGAATACCACAGGAAGAGACAAATTGTGAGACAACATTTATTTACCAAATATATGCACATTACAAATGTTGAAAGAGAGATAAAAATCTCTCTTTATTGCTCATGGGCATCTCTGAAGCTTCCAGGTGTGGGGAGTCAGCATTTCCTGATCCGTATTTGTAGATCCTAGCTTTTAGAACTTTTTAGCAACTCTGTAAGTTATTATTATTTCCTCTTCCAAAGAAGAACCTAGGCTTAGAAAATAGTCAATTTGAGAAAACTCAAATTGTTGGGTTATAACCATTAACTGTCTTTATTTGTTCCCCAAATACCTCTAACTGCTTTATGTCAAACTTTTCTGTTATCACTGGGTAGTGGGTTCTGCTAACAAAACTTCATTCTTAGTTTATAAAGTTAAGACTGTTTCTTATTATCAAAAGAGTTGTTATTTCTTAAGGCTCAATGTTATTCACTTACAAACCTCAATCTTATTTCCCTTTAAAAATTCCCAGATATAGCTAGCTCTGTAGCTCTAGCCTGTTGACATGGAGGGTGTTTTTACACACCTCTCTTCCTCCTCATACCCCATTACCCTGGTGTGAGTCAGGGGCATAAAGAGTAGAGATAGATCCTTACTTCATGGACCATGACTCTGAGAAACTCTTCCCCCTTTTTACAATAATATTTACTGTCTCCTGTGGTGCATGAGCTTGTACTTACTATCTTCATACACAGTTTATTAGCAAGGAAGATCCAGTCCAGGCTCCACTTCTCTGTGTTCACACCTCATTCACTTATTGCTGGTTTTATGCAGTAAGTAATGCCATAGACATCAGCAACACATCTGAAGCCTTAAATCCAACTTCTTTTCATAGTATACCAGGACCACATCAAGTGATGGGAATACAAGTTGCCCAACCCATCTCTCACACCTTGCCTTCAAGCCTCACCTTACCACCATACTCCATGATCAGGCATTCTGATGGTATAGTGGTTCAGAATATTTCAGTAAGAGACCAGCTAGGGCCCACTAGAATAACAAACTTGCCATATTTCCACTCTAGGACTAACTGTAAACATAACTCGAAGAAGGGAACACAAAAAGAAAAATGGTATGTCAAATGTAGATACTTGATTTCTTAAAATGACTGCTTATGAATGATTTTTTTCATAACATATTTCAATATCATGTAGAAAATAATAATTTGCATATAAAATATTACACTGAAGTATATAAGATCAATATGGGTTAGAGATGGGGTCATTGATGGTAGGAAGTGGAATTTATGTTGACCCTTAAAAGACAGATTGGCATATAGAAAGCAAGAAAAATGGAAAAGGAGACAGTGAATAGGGGTTAAATATTGTGGGGCAGATACCACAGGGGTAAGTGCCTACTGTGAATTTATCAGAGAAAAAAAAAAAGACATCTCTAGTCTGGTCCTTATTAAAAACAGACTAGAAATATGAAAGTAAATAAATAATGTATTTCAGGAAGTTGTTTCCATTGATTTCCATTAAAGACTTAAAAATCATCAAGTTTTTAAGAATAGCATTTGACCTGATCAAGGTAAATTTTTAGCTATTACTTCTGAAGAATTAATTAAAAAATAAATTTGAACTATTTGTATGTTCTTATTTTAATGACATGCTATTTGTTAGAATTAGCTTTATAATACAGTTGCCATGAATTATTTATTTACATTATCCTGTTTTCTTGACTTTTAAAATCAAAGTAAAACAAAAGTCAGTATAGATATTTCCAGCTAAGTTTCAGTGGTTTGGTTTAAGTAAAATATATAAAAACCTGAGCAATAGTTTTATTTTGGTGATCACGCTGTTTTGATAGAAGTTTCTTAGCATCAAAGATCATAAGAATAGAGGTCACTATCACCACCAATGATAATCAGATTTCCTAAATTTTGTGGTGGACAATATTTCCCACCTCAATTGGTGGCTCAGATCAAAAACTTTGGAATTACCCTTGATGTTTTTCTCTCTCCTGTAACCCATATCTGATTCATCACCTCTTCTAAAAACAATTAGGAGGATCATTTTATGAACATTTTATGATCATTTTATAAAGATGTCTAACCAATGTAATATGCACTTGAAGCTAATAAGATAATATTTAAAAAATATGTATATCCAGTGTCTTATCACTTTTTACCAACACAGACAAAGCTATAACCGCTCTCTGTAGAGATTACTGCAGTAACATTTTAATTAGCCTCCCTGTTTCCTCCTTTGTCTCTCAATATTCTTCTTCAATATAGACATCAGAGTTATATTTTAACCTCTTAAATCAAATCACATTTCTCTTCTCAGTGTCTTCCAATTGCTTATCATCTCACTCAGAGAGAATACTGAGACTCTTACATAGTTTTCTGTTAGCTGCTCCAGCTCCCATCATATTCCTTCCTGCCACATGTGTCTTGAACTTTTTCTCCTCCAGCTCTCCAGGTAAGACATTGCTCCAGCCATACTGGCCTCTCAAAAGGAAGCCCCTGACTCAGGATACCAACCATTTCCTTTGTCTGGAATATTCTTCTCCCAAGTATTTACTAAGCTCACATCTTCAAGTTATCTGCTTAGATGTCATCTATTAAGTAAGGCTTTCCTTGACCACTGTATCAAAATGACATGCACCCTCTCTTGACATGTCTCATCATCCCAGCACTGTGTGGTAGGCTGCATTGTTGTTTCTAGTTGTTTACTACTTCCCTTAATAGAATAATACATCTATGCCTTGACCATATGATGTTACAGTGCCACCCACTATGAGCTGAGTGTACACCCTCACATCTCTAGTGATTGTGGGCTTGCCCATAGTGATTGTGGGCTTGCCCATTTGGCTTGATTTGACCAATACATTAAGGGTCCAAACTACAGTGTGGCAGTTCCTTGCTGAATTTTCATTCACTCTCTTATATTCTTATCATTTTCATGAGGAGAGCATATTCCAAGAGGCTGCAGTACAAGGAGGACTAGACACAGTTGGGACAGATAGGAACCTGGAAATCAACCAGATGTAATTCATTACAGATAATTATAGGTTTGTGAGCAAGAGAAATCAATGTTTGTTATTATAAGCCACTGGAATTTGAAAATACTATGCAGCCTTATTATAGTAGTAATAGCTGATTATTTACCCCAAATTATTTATGCCAGACCACTTAATAACCTATGACATACTATAAGTAGTTACCTCTTTTTCTATTTTATTTCTTTACTGTAGATTTATTGCTTTATTGCTAACACCTATAACAGCACGTATGCCATAACAGACACTAAATATTTGTTAAGTGAAATGATTAATAAATGTGTAATTCAATGATTCAATAGGTAGATAGGGAATAAGAATGTGCCCTTTTTAAGAACAGCAGGGAGAGCCCAACAACCCCACCACTTTGAGACTTAGAAAACAATTACTGCCATGTGATCTTTTTTATTATGAAATAATATGGACTATGAGCATCATAATAGTAACCCTAAGCTTTTTTCAACCCTGAAATATTGACTTTATCCAGAGGAAGTCCAATTCCCCAGCTGTAAGGAACCTAGAGTCTAGAGAATAAATTTTTGGCACCATTTTATTTCTTGTTAATAACTGCTGTGCCCAAAAGACAATCTCATGCAATCTTTGCAACCTACATGGACAGAGGAATGAGAATACAGTGAGGCTCTGGGGTGAAGTGAGTGCGAGGTTAATATGTGCTCAGATTTGCTAAGGGTTGTGGATGTGATCCAGGTACACACACACACACAAAAATTTTAAAAGTGTTTATGGTATCATAGCTTAAGCATGGGGACAAATATTTAATTATCTAAATCAAAATATCCCTAGTGATAAAATGGCCAGTTAAGTGACAATGAACTTACTCTAGAGAAAATTGAGACCAAGAAGAGAGAAATGGATAACTCAGGGTGTCACTGTCAACTAATGGAAAAGATGCGCCTGACATCTATTCTCCTGACCCCAGTCTCAATTTTTCAGCATGGAAAAAAAGAGATCATTCAGGGATACCCATCTATGGCTTCCAACTTCTCTCAGCTCTGCAGTCATGACTCTGTGCTTTTCTTACCAGTTCTTGTTCTGGTTTTCCACATTAATTTTTATTCCTGCCGCAACTAAATAGGTATTATTATCTGAATACACTTAACATGGCAAGTGGCTTGCATATGTTATTATATTGTATTTTAACAATCCAGGAACATTAGATATTACTACTCTATTTACAGATGAATAAAGACTGCTGGTAAAAGAAGTTAAATAAACTGGCCAAAGGGATATAGCTAATAGATAGCAGAACCTTAATTCAAGCCCAGTGCTGCTTGATACCTTATTTTAGGATCATTTTATTAGTCCATACTGCTCCTCTGTTGGCATACTTCGGAATGTCCTGCCTCTGTGTCTACCTGACCTTCCCCAATGAATATGTTTGAGATATCCATGTCCTGTGCTCCTTTATGTAGGACTTGCCAAATCTCAACTATGCTCACTCAGCAAATATCTAGCTGGATTATACCCAGATCATCTGTGGAGAGGTAGGAATTTCAGTTTTCCCTGCTGTTCTGGTCATCTGTGCATAACTTTAGTTCAGAGTGGATCACCCAACTTCTTCTGGAACCAGGGTCCCCACCAGATGCTTTTATCCCTATATTCATTCATAGATTTATTTGTTGGCATATTCTGTATCTTCCAGGTTTACCAAGGAAACCTAAATTCATTTTTGCTTAATTTTGTCCTGTGCCATGCACACTTGGTATCCTTGCTTGGTTTTTTTGAAAGTTTTCTGTAGGGAAATGTCTTGGTTCCAAGATCTCCAGGATTAAGGCAATGGACAGTAACACAACAAAATGATTTAGGCAGACGTAGGCTGAGAGGTAGGAGTGGGAGTGATCTGCCCTTAATGCATACAAAAAAGGTGTGCAATATCTGTAGATAATTAAAAAAATCAATGCTAACAAAGTTCTCCTGAATTTTATTATCACCAACCTTCGTCAATAATTATAAATAATGTCAAAGACAAAATATGCCTCTTTGAAAAATATTTTCTTAGTATAGGTTCTAAACATTTGTTGTAGTTATTGTTGAGTTTTGATATTGCATATGTATGGGATCAATGAGAAAATTTGTGTTACTTATCTTTTAATAAACATTGAGCTGTACATGGGAGTTATTTTAAAAACTTCCAGTTATACAGTCAGCTCTTGACACATACAGACTCATCTACAGATGATAGTTTTGAGAGTAAATTTATAAGGATTTGATGTCATTTGAGCTAACTCTGCACACAGTTGACTCAAAGTGAAGTTCATGCCTCCTGTGCCTGTAATACTTTATATTCTTGTGTTTAAACAGTAGAGTAAAAATAAATGAGACAGCCCAGGAACTGTAAAAAGGAAGAAATACAACTTAAGTTTAAGTGACTTTTATTCTGTCATTCACAGTGACCATTTGAAATTTCCATTTGTGTTTATTATTTATTTGTTTTCATTTCTCTTTACCTTTTTCACCCATTCCCCATCCCCTCACTCTGGCAACCATCCTCTTCTCTATTTCTATGAGTCAGTTTTCTTTTGTTTTGTTTGTTCATGTGTTTTATTTTAGATTCACATATAAGTGGAATTATAAGGTATTTGTCATTGTCTGATTTATTTTATTTAGCATAATACCCTCTAGGTCCTTCCATGTTTTTGTAAACAGCAAAATATATCATTTATATGTATATATATGATATATATGTATATATGCATATGTATATATGGCATATCTTCTTTATTCATCTATCAATAGATACCTATGTTGCTTCCATATTTTGTTTATTATAAATAATGCTGCAGCAAACAGGAGTGCATATATCTTTTAAAATCAATGTTTTTGTTTTCTTCAGATAGATATCCAGGAGTGGAACTGCTGGGTCAGATGGTAGTTCTATTTTTTATTTTTTGAGCAATTTCCACACCCCTTTTCATAGTGACTGCACCAATTTAAAACTCCACCAACAGTTCACAAGTATTTCTTTTCTTCCACATCCTCATCAATACTTATTTGTTCCTTTTTGATAATAGCCACTCTGCCAGGTGTGAAGTGGTATCTCATTGTGATTTTGCCTTGTATTTCCCTGATGATTGGTGATGTTGAGCACCTTTTCATATATAAGTTGGCCATCTATATGTCCTCTTCAGAGAAACATCTATTGATATCCATTGCCCGCTTTTTAATCAAATTGTTTATGATGCTGAGTACTATGAGTTTTTTATTAGCTCCTTAGTTGATATATCATTTGTGAATATATCATTTTCCAATTTGATAGTTTATCTTTTTGTTTTGATGATCATTTTTTTATTGTTCAGAAGCTTTAAGTTTGATAGAGTTCCATTTGTTTATTTTGCTTTTGTTTCTCTTGCCCTAGGAGATTTACCCAGAAAAGATATTACTAAGATTAATTTCCAAGTCTCTACTATCTATATTTTCTTTAGGAATTTTATGGTTTCAGGTCTTACATTTAAGTCTTTAATCCATGTTGAGGTTTTTTTTAATTTTTGTTTTATTGTTATTGTTGTTTTTGATATATATATATATATATACATATATATATATATATATACACACACACACACACATGCACACACACATATATATATATGCACACACACATACACACACACATACATACACAAACATACATATGTTGTAAGAGAGTGGTCCAGTTTCATTGTTTTGCATGTATCTGTCCAGTTTTACCAATACCATTTATTGAAGAGACTGTCTAATATTGCATGTAATATTTTTCTTGATTACTATCCTTAAATGTACTCTTTCTTTAGTTGTTAGTTGTTTTAAAACTAAATAATGAACCAAAAATTATCTTTACTAGTAATCAAATGATTACTGAATATAATGTTGTGTATCAGGTGAATATTGTTAAAAAATGACACTCTGCAGATATACTGCTGGCTGAAGGTGCAATCCTAACCAGGACAGCTTTTGTCATATATTTACATAGACAGGTCTGTGCTTCTCTTCTGTTCCATCAGTTGTCTCTGGGTCATTTAATTCACAATGTTTTTCTATCAGAAAAAGCCAAGCCTTCTTCAGTGTGAAAACAATTCTCCATGTAAGTGATCTGAACAAGCAGATGGAAAAGAACCCAAGGTGTGTTCATAAATCCAAGTACCATTGCTATGGCAGGCTGGAAGATAAAAAACTAAAAGCCCAAAGACATTGTTGGCTATAAGTGCCTGTTAGAGATAACGGTGATCTTATTTACAACATATTTACAAATGTTAATTAAGCCATACATTTTAGTGAAGGGAACAGAAATAAATATTATCTGTTTCACATAACAGTTAAGTGATTCTAAGATCACAGTTGCATTCCTGTCTCATTCACCTCCATCATCAAAGTCTCTTTGACAATGTGGGTGGTAGAAAGAATGAAGTATGAGGGCCACACACCAAAACCAAAACCTAGACTCAAACCAAGACTCTATTTCTACTTGCTCAGTGAATTTAAGTTTTTTACTTGTTTACTGATTTCAATCTATAGTTTTTTAAATAAAAATATCCGCTTTACTCATAGACTGCTTAAAGGAATTAAGTATTAAAAGATAACATGCCCATTATATGATATACAAATCTAGCAAATATTGCTCTACTTTAAAAGTGCCCTAAAAACTATTTTTTTTGGAAGAGGTTTTCTCATACTGATATATTTGAAGATAGAAATGAAAGGAAATAAGGTTTTTAATCCATATTTAAAATTGTATGACATTACAATATGTTGTCTTTTTGCTTCGTTAATTTAGTCTGGCATATTTCTTCTATGTTTGTTTAGTGGGAACAGACACATACTCACCAAATTGTTCACCTAGAAGTGAATTTATTTATGAGGACTACATTCAGGTACACGTAAGGAAAGAAAAAAATAAATAAACAAGCCTAAACTGTCATGTTTACATCAATCCACCTCCATAGGGTGGCAGAATTTTATTATAGTACACAAAAGATTTAGGCAGATATACTCGTGATTTATTTATTTGGAAGTTAGTTAACTGTGACTAGAGAGGATACTGCTATTAGCTTTAAAAGAGACCTTGTCTCAATAAAATACACTAAACTATCAATGCTCAACCTAGACTTATCTATTTGAAACACTTGTTCAGCTTATAAAAATATTGATAGCTGATTCAAATCTCAGGCCTGCATAAATTAGTATCTCTTTGTTTATGTCCAAAATTACATCTATATTTTCTAAAATGACACATTTTAGTACTAATTTCCTAATCAAATAAATATGGATAGTATTGAGTTATACCACATTGTTTGTTCCCATTTTAACTGCATATATGATTTACTTCACTTTAAACAGAATTTAAAGCAACTTTAAAGAAATATGAAAAAAATGAAATAAATGGTCAAGGACAGGAAAAATTTCAAACAAATATGCAGATTAATATTAAATCAAAATTGTTGTTCAGAGATTCCTGGAAGCTAAACCAAAAAGGTTAATAAAAATGTTCCCAAATGGATCTATAAATATAATCTAGATTAGAATCACAGAAGATTTTGCATGAGCATGTGCACAGACTGAAAGCTAGTTTTAAAATTAAAATGGAAAGACAAAGATAGAAGAACATCCAAGAAACTCTTAAAAAAAAAAAGTCATGAGAACTTGCTCTCCTGAATATCAAGATTTAAGATAGTGTGTTATTAGCATAAAATACAGTGACCTAGAAATGAGCCCATAAATTTATTTAATTTTTTTCTAAATGTGGCATTATGGAACAATGGGTGAAAGTTTTAATGTGAAGCAATACAGTCTGTAGAACTAAAACATAACATAGAAGGCTATTTTCATACTTTAAAGAAAGAGTTTTTTTAAACAGAAAATAAAATGCAATAATCTTAAGTCTTGATCAATTGGACCATATAAAAATTATGAATATTTTGTCATCAAAAGGAACTATTTAAAGATTAAAAGCCAAGGGGAAAAGTGGAATACAATGTCTGTCATATACATATGATATGCATACGCACACACACACACACATGCACACACACACATGCATACATATAATTAACAAATAACTGTACACTTAACCTGAAAATAAAATATAATCCAGATGAAAAGTGGACAAGAAATTTTAAATACTGACTTTAGAAAAGAGAATGCCTAAATAGTCAATAAACATATAAATATATTATCAATCTCATTAATCATTAGAAAAATGCAAATTCAAACTACACACCCATCAAAATGACTAAATCAAAAATTTTGATACTATTGAGTGTTTTCAAGGATGTACAATAAGAAGAATTTTAACACATTGATAGTAAAAATGCCAATTGATAAATCACTTTGTAAAACTATTTTAATTTTCTAATAAGATTGAAGGTGTGTGTACCAAAAACTCAGTCACTCCTCTCCTACATAGGTCTCTATAGAGACATACAAATGTGATACCAGAGAAGAGTAGATGAATGTTCATGTAAACATTACTTGAAGTGGAAAACAGTAGGATGCAGGCAGTGTGAGTGACAAAAGCGCCTGTGTGGGGGGAGTGAGAAGAAGTTAAGAAAGAAAGAAAACTAGTACAAGATGGGGGAAGGTAAGTGATTAAGAAGCGAATGCATGAAAACTACTGCAGGTGTGATAATGGCATAATTATATAGGAAAATACCCTTATTCTTTAGAGATGCATGTTGAAGAGTTTCGAGTGAATGTGTTTTGGATCATAGAAAGCCCATATTTTCTGGATATTATGAGAAACATGGCAGATGTTAGGGAGAGATATCCCAGTCTCTCCCCTTGAAACAACAATAAGCTAAACATCTAAAACTCAACAAAAACAACCAAAATGCATACCAGTACGTCTGAGAGTGGGATCTGCACAAAAGAGATAACACAGGTCAGAACCTTGGATGTCAGGTGGTGACTGGGAGAAAAAAAGAAGCTGTCTCTCTCAGTCAGAGCTCCCTACAGGAGGAGGAGGAGGGGAGAAGGTGCAGAGGGTTGCCTGAACAGCCTTCTCTGGAAGAGCTATGAGATCCATGTGGCCAGCAGCTGTGTGTAGTGTTCAGGGCAGAAAGCAGAGAAGGTGGGACGCCAGAGAAACAACAGTTGATTATTACCAGCCACAGTTGCAAAATGCGAGGCTGGGCCACAGCCCCCCATTTCCCAACCAAGAGGGCTTATCTCACCATATCCTCCAATACCAAACACCATGGAGTCCAGGGGAATCTGAGCAATGCTACAGAAATTGTTGCTAACACTGACAGAGATTGAGTGAGACTAGGGTAATGAGAATGATTGAATATCTATAAGAAAAAAAATGGCATTATTAAGACGATATAAAGCAGGGATCCAAAAAGTTTAGACACCATCTACTAGAAACCAAAAGACAAACGCCTACTTTGCAATAGGCTAAATGGAGACCTTTACATAATAAATTTTCTTTCTGGGAAAAAAAAGCAAAATATACTTCCATTAATGTCCAGGCAGAAAAATAGTCCAGCAAACACCATGAATAACCAAGATGACAATGCATCTCAGAAAGGAAGAGAAAAATCTTCAGAAAATAAATTTACAGACATAGAAATATGCAACTTAAATAACAGAGAATTCAGGATGGTACTTCTGAAAAAAACTCAGAGAAATCCAAAACAATTCATATAAGCAATTTCAAGAATTGAAAAAACAACTAGATAAGCAGAATGAGTTCTTTAGCAAGGGAATTTAAATCCTCAAAAGAACCAAATGGAACTTCTGGAGATGAAGAACACACTGTAGGCAATGAAAAATAAAATGGCAAGTTTGAGAAATAGAGTCTAACAAATGGAGGAAAAGATCAGTGATATTGAAGACAGCAATCTAGAAATAAAAAAGGAGACAGAGAGAAACTGAAGAATTAAAAACTATAAAAGAGAAATACAAAAACTAGCTGATACCATCAGGAAAGAAAACATAAGAATAATAAGCATTCTCAAAATGGAGGAAAAGGAGCAGAGATTAGAAAACATTTTCAGACAAATAGTTGATGAGAATTTTCCAATTCTAAGGAATGAGCTGGAATTTGAAATTCAAGAAGTCAATAAAACACCCAATTATTTCAACTGAAAAAGGCCTCTAAAAGACATATTGTATAAAAATTATCGAAAATCAATGACAAAGAAAGAATTTACAGGGCAACCAGGGAAAAGAAGTCAGTAACCTATAAGGAAAAATCATTAGATTATTGTCATTCTTCTTAGCACAAACCTTACAAGCCAGAAAGTAGTGGATCAAATATTCAAAATATTAAATGAAAGGAAATACCAGTTAAGATTAATGTATCCAACAAACCTCTCCTTAGGTATGAAGGAGAAATAAACACCTTTCCAGACATACAAAAATTGAGGGAACTGTCTACTATGAGGACTGTACTACAGGAAATACTGAAAGTGGTCAGCTCACCTAAAAAAAAATGATAAACATAATACATAATTAGGAGTAAGGCAACTAGCAGACAGATAGAAGGAGATGAGTGCAACCCTTACTAAGAAGAGGGCATTATAAGCTTGAACAATAAGAAGAAAATTGCTATATAAAGATAGTAATGAATGTTCAGCATACATAGGGACAAATGAGACAACAATGACTAAAAAGAGGAGGATTTAAAGAACCAAATTCACAAGGGGAATGGAGATAATGCAAACGCAGATGAAAATGGATACACACACACACACACACATACATAATCCTCTATATATTATAGTAGTAACCAAATGCCAAAGTTCAAAACTGAAGTATATAACATAAAACAAGAAGGAACAAAGGGAAAACCTACAAAACCCAACCAATAACAACAACAACAACAACAAAAACAGATACGTAAGGAGAAGGAAGCAATGGAAAAAGAAAGCAAAAGATACAATGGCTATAAGAAGACCTCATATTTCAATAATCATGCTAAATGTAAATGGACTAAACTCACGAATTAAAAAGGCACAGAATTGCAGAATGGATCAAAAAACAAAACTCAACCATATACTGCCTTCAGGAGACACATCTCAGCTCCAAAGACAAATATAGACTCAAAGTGAAAGGGTGGAAAATGATATTTCATGCAAATGGCATTCAGAGAAAAGTGGGAGTAGCAGTACTAATATCAGACAAAATAAACTTCAAAATAAAAAAGATAAAGAAAGATACTGTGGGATACTTCATAATAATAGAAAGAATTGTCACCAAGAAGATATAACATTTATTAATATCTATGCTCTCAATCAGGTAGCCCCAAAATATGTAAAGCAATTATTAATAGAACTAAAGGGAGAAACAGACCAAAACATTATCGTAGCATGGGACCTAAATATTCCACTGTTAGATATGGACAGATCACCCAAACAGAAAATCAATAAGGAAATAACATTCTTAAATGACACGTTAGACCAACTGGACATAGGACATTTACAGAACCTTCCATCCCTAACAGCTGCTTATACAGTTTTCTCTAGTGCACATGGAACATTCTCAAGAATTGGCTACATACTGGGACACAGAGATAGCCTCAACAAATATAAGAGGGTTGAAATCATAACAACTATATTCTCTGTTCATAATGCTTTGAAGCTAGAGATCAACAGTAAAAAGAAAGTAAGAAAAACTACAAATACATGGAAATTAAACAACATGCTACTGAAGAATGACTAGGTCAGAGAAGAAATAAAGAGATCAAGATATACATAGAAAGAAATGATAATGATAGTACAACATGTCAAATTTTTGGGACACAGCAAAAGCGGTCATAAGAGGAAAGTTCATATCATTATAGGTCTATATCAAAAAATAAGAATGAGCCCAAATAAACAACCTAACTCTTCATCTTAAAAAGCTAGAAAAGAAAGAACAAATGAAGCCTAAAGTCAGCAGAAGAAAAGAAATCATCAAAATTAGAGCAGAAGTAAATGAAATTGAAAACAAAAAAAATTGAAAAAACAAATGCAATGAAGAGCTGGTTCTTTGAAAATGTTAATAAAATTGACAAACCCCTGGCTAGACTTGCTAAAGAAAAAAAGAGATAGGACACAAATAAACAAAATCAGAGATGAAAGAGGGGAAATTATGACTAATATCACAGAAATCCAAAGGATCATACAAGAATACTATGAAAAATTATATAACACCAAATGTAATAACCTAGAAAAAATTAACCAGTATTAGAAAGATACAACCTACCTAGACTGAATCAAGAAGAACTAGAAATTTTAAATAAACTGATCAGCAGTGTGGAAATTTAAAAAGTCGTCAAAAACCCACCAACAAGTAAAAGTCTAGGACCCGATGGCTTCACCAGTGAATACTACCAAATAGTCAAAGAAAATTTAATACCCATTCCTCTTGAAATATTTCAAAAAATTGAAGAGAAGGCAATACTTGATTTTATGAGGCTAATATTACCCTAATAGAAAACCTGGTAGATAACACAAAAAAAGAAAACTATAGACCAATATCTCTCATGAACACAGATGCAGAAATCCTAAATAAGATGCTAGTGAACCAAATTCAGCAACATACTAAAGTATTATACACAATGATCATGTGGTTCTCATCCCAGAGACACAGAGATGTTTGAACATAAGCAAATCGATTAATGTCATATGCCACATAAACAAATTAAAATGTAAGAATCATATGATAATATCAATAGATGCAGAAAAAGCCTTCAACAAGATACAGCATGTATTTATGATCAAAACATTTAATAAAACTGATATAGAAGAAAATTTCCTTAACATAATAAAGGCCATATATGACAAACCCTCAGCCAACATTATACTGAATGGCGAAAAACTAAAAACCTTCCCTCTAAGATCGGGAACAAGGCAAGGCTGCCCACTATTGCTACTGTTATTCAATATAACATTGGAGGTCCTAGCAAGAGCAATCAGGCTAGAGAAAGATATAAAAGTTGTCCAAATAAGAAATGAAAAAGCCAAACTGTCACTATTTGCAAATGACAAGATTCTCTATGTAGAAAACCCTAAAGACTCCACAAGAACACTACTAGAAACAGTAAGAAAATACAGTAAAGTCTAGAATATAAAATCAATGTTCAAATATCTATAGTGTTTCTATGCCTTAATAAAGAAGTGTCAGAAGAAGTGGAAAAATTCCTTTTGCAATTGCAACAAAAAGATCATAATACCTAAGAAAAAATCCAACAAAACATGTGAAGGACCTGTATAAAGTATACTGTAAGACCCTATTAAAAGAAATCAAAGGTAATACAAAAAAATGGAAAGATATTTCATGTTCTTGGGTTGGAAGAATCAATATAGTTAAAATGACCATATTACCTAAAGCATTATACAGATTTAATGCAATTCCCATCAAAATCCCGTCAGCATTTTTTAAAGAAATAGAAAAAAAAAATCATCAGATTTTTATGGAAGCACAAAAGATCTCGAATTACCAAAGCCATTCTGAGAAAAAAGAAAGAGGATGGAGGTATCACTCTGCCCGACTTCGAATTATACTGCAAAGAGACAATAATCAAAACGGCATGGTATTGGCAGCAAAATAGACATACGGACTAGTGGAACACAATTGAGAATCCAGTGGTAAACCCATATTTATATGGGTGAATAATTTTTGACAAGAAAGCCAAAAACATACAGTGGAGAAAGAAAAGGCTCTTCAATAAATGGTGCTGGGAAAACTGAAAAGCCATCTGCAAAAGAATGAAACTAGATTGTTGTTTATCACTGCACACCAAAATTAACTCAAAATGGATTAAGGACCTGAATATGAGACCTGAAACAATAAAATGCATAGAAAAAAATCATAGGAACTAAACTCAAGGACTTTTGACTTAAAGAGAATTTTATTAGTTTCACCTCAAAAGCAAGGGCAGGAAAAGCTGAAATAAATGAATGGGATTACATCAAACCAACATGCTTCTGCATAGCAGAAGAAATAGTCAACAAGGTAAAGATACAACCATCCAAATGGGAAAAAATATTTGAAAGTGATGCCTCTGATAAGAGTCTAATATCCAAAATATACAAAGGACTCATACAACTCAATAACAACAAGAATAAAACAGAAATCCAAACAAAGAGTGGGCAGAGGACCTAAACAGACACTTCTCCCAAGAAGACATACAAATGGCCAACAAACATATAACAGATGCTCAACATCGCTAGCTATTAGGGAAATGCAAATCAAATCACAGTGAGATAACATCTCACACTTGTCAGAATAGCTATAGTCAACAGGACATGTAATAACAAATACTGAAGAGGATGCAAAGAAAAAAAAAACCCTCATACACTGCTGGTGGGACTGCAAATTGATACAGTCACTGTGGAAAACAGTATGGAGTTTCCTTAAGAAACTAAGAATTGATCTACCATATGATCCAGCAATCCTTTTTCTTGGTATTTACCCCAAAGTCTTGAAAACCCATATCCAAAAAGATAATTGCACACCGATGTTCATAGCAGCATTATTTATGGTGTCCAGGACATGGAAACAATCAAAGTGTCTTGTAACAGATGATTGGATAAAGAAGCTGTGGGATATGTACAATGGAATACTGCTTAGCCATAAGAAGAGATGAAATACTGCCATTTGTAACAACATGGATGGACCTCGAGATGATCATGCTAAATTAAATAAGCCAGACAGAAAATGTTGAAAATCACATGATATCACTTATATTCGGGATATAAACCTAAAAGTAACAAAGGATCAGGATGAATGAACAGAGACTCATGGACATGGACTATAGACTAGTGCTTTCTAGAAGGTAGCACTAGTCTACCCTCAGGGGGAGGGAGGTTGTAGATGGGGTAAAGAGGGTCAAATATATGGTGGCAGAAAGAAATCTAACTATGGGAGGTGAACACATAGTGTAAATATATATATCTCTATCAATATTAGAATGGATAAAATATTACAACATAAACATTTAATGAAGGGATTAAAAAATATGTTCTGTAAAGGGTTAGATACTAAATATTTTCAGCTTTCTGAACCATCTGATCTGTGTCTCAGGTAGTCAATTCTGCTATTTAAGCACAAAGGCAGATATAAACAATATGTAATTGAAAAAGCATGTTTGTTATAATAAAATTTTATTTACAAAAACAAGATTTGACTCATAGGCCATAGTTTATCCTGTTTTTTAACAGTAGAAGCAAATTATAGCTATCCATAAAAACAGAAGGGTCATGACAGTAGCTTTTGGGTTACTGCAACATTTTATCTCCTGATTTGATTGATCTTTAATTTAGTGTTTATGTTATAACAACTTTCTAATTTGTATACTTGTTTGATGTATTTTGATATTGTACTATACTTAACCGATAAACTTTACATAAATTCTTGCTTTAAATTTCCTTCCTACCCTTCTGCTCTGAGTACTTAATTAGGTAGTAGGTTTTTTAAAAATATTTTTTAATTAAAATTCTTAGCAACTCTTAAAATGCACATCAGTAAGTGAACTGAAGCCCAAAACTATCATTCTGAGTTCCTAACCCCTAAAAAGTTAGAGGTAACTGGGAGATTTTCTTCTAAGCATAACAGAGAGTGGGAAAAAATCTTTCCAGTGCCTAAAAACAAGCTAGAACTGAGCCCCATCTATGAAAAAGTGGAAAGGAAAAGTAGTTGCCACTGTGAGGGCTGTTTTATGTCAACCTACAAAACTAGGGTGGTGAGAGATAAGAGAAAACATAACAATCAGGATCTCAGCAAAGCACTTCCAGGATTAGTGAGTGAACTATAGCATTGAGGTTAGAAACCCAAAGTGCCATGCTAAAACTTGATTTTTGAATGTGTTTGTAATCATTTAGCCACTAGACAGAGAAAGGGTAGCACAAAGGAAACAAGGGAGAGAAGAAATGCTTCTCATAAGAAATAAAACTGAGACTCTAAGTCACTTAGAAAAAGTTAGACTAAGTAAGGCAACCAAATAATTCAAACAATCAGTGTATTAATTTAACTGGTCAAAAATAACACAAAAAGAGTAATTATATGTTTGATAATCTTTAAAAAATAGAAAAATCAATACTATTTAAAAAACAATTAATTTAAAAACAAAAAAAAATGACAGATTTGTTTCAACAGAAGGGTAAAAAAGAGAACCATTTATTCATCATGATTTATTGAGCATCTACTACAAAAGACACCCACATAGAAACACACTTTAATTAAATAGTTAAAATAGAAAATCTTGACAATAACAACAAAAAAGTGACTCTCATTACATACAAAGTATCCTTAATAGGATTATGAGTAGATTTCTCAGCATAAATTTTATAAGCCAGAGAGGAACAGGACAATGTACTAAAACTATCAACTGAGATTTCTAAATATGGCAAAACTGTCTTTCAAAAACAAGGAAGAAATTACTATATTTCCACATAAAGAATCAAGAGCTGAGAGAGATTATTACCACTAAACCAGCCATATAAAACCATGCTACAGCAGTGGTCCCCAAATGTTTTAGCACCAAGGACCAGTGTTCCTATGAGAATCTAATACCTGATGATCTGAGATGGAGCTGAGGCAGTGATGCTAGCACTGGGGAGCTTCACTTGCTCAATCACCACTCACCTGCTGCTGTATGGCCCGGTTCCTAATAGGCAACAGACTGGTACTGGTCCACAGCTCAAGGGTTGGGGACCCCTGCTATAAAGAATCTATCAAGTTACAATAAAATTATGCTAGATAGTATCTCAAAACCATATAAAGACATAATGAGCAAATATAAGAACTAGTATAATTGTAATCTGGTTGGTAACTCTACCTTTATTTTCTATAGTATTTAAAAGACAAATGCTAAAATCTCAATATAAATATGTTTTAATGAGTACACAATATGCAATTTGTGATATCAGTAACTTAAAATGTGGGAGTGAGACTGGAGCTGTATAGAAGTGGAATTTTTATATGAGATTGAATTTGTTTTTATTATATAAAATAAATTGTTATAACTTTATAGTGTTTTATGTAATTCTCATAGTAACCAAGAATATCAAAATAATATTTTCTAAAGGAAATAAAAAGGAAATCAAAACAGGACACTATAAAACCCATGGTCCTATAGCAAATAAACAAGTAGTTTCAAATGGGTACAGGAGTACCATCTCTGTCTATACACCTAGGCTCAGGATTAGGCAAAAACTCCCATCACACAATTACTTCCTGGAAGAGGTGTGAGTGTATAATTTTACAGCTGCTGCCTGAGGATTGGTTTCTAATCTGTGTGCATAAAAGTACTGACTGAAATTATCCACATTGGGAGATATAAATTGTAACATTGAAAATATGAAATGGGAAGGGGTGTAAAAATGTAGAGCTTTTATATATATTTTAAGTTAATTTGTTATCAGTTTAAAATAGACTGTTATAACTATAATATGTTTTACGTAAGCACCATTTTAATCACAAGGCAAAAAACTATTGTTAAATGCATACACACAAAAAAAATAATAATAAAGAGAAAGGAAGCAAAACATACAGCTACAGAAAATTACAAAATCATAAGAAAGGAGTAAAAGAAGAATAAAGAAACAAGGGAACTATATAACATCCAGAAAACAATGAACAAAGTGGCAGCAGTAATTCCATAACTATCAACACTATGTTAAATGTAAATGGACTAAATTCTCAAATAAAAAGACCAACTGGCAAAATGAATAAAAAAGACCCAACTATGTGCTGCCTATAAGCAACTCATTTCAGCTTTAAGGACACATAGGATCAAAGTAAAGGAATGAAAAAAAAAATCCCATATGTGATGAAACAAAAGAAAGCAAGGGTAGCTACATTTACATCAAACAAAATAGACCATAAATCAAAATCTGTAACAAGAGCTAAAGGTCATTGTACGCCATTAAAGGAGTCAATTCATCGAGGGATATAATAATTGTAGATATGTATGTCCTCAACATTAAAACATAATAATATAAATAAATAAATATATAAAAATAAAATATAAAAAGAAAATATTAAGAAATCTAAATAGAGAAATAGACAACAATATAATAATAGTAGGAGATATCTTACTTTCAAAAATAGATCACTCAGGCAGAAAATCAGTAAGGAAATATGAGACTTAAACTACATGTTAAACCAGTTAGACTCAACAAATATATAAAGAACATTCCATATAACAACAGTAGAATACTCATTCTTAAGCACACACAGAACACTCTCCGAGGATAGAACATATAACAGGCTACAAAAAAAGTTAGTAAATTGAAGAAGGTTGAAATTATATAAAATATCTTTTCTGACCACCATGGTCTGAAATTAGAGATCAATTACAAAAAGGAAACTGAAAAAATTATAAACATGTGAAGATTAAACAATATGCTCCTGAACAAATAATAGTTAAAAAAAAGAATTTTTTTTTTTAAATCTTGAGACAAATAAAAACGTAACATACCAAAATGAATTAGATACAGCAAAAGTTCAAGGAAGAAAGTTTATATTGATAAGACATATGCTAAGAAAAAAATAAACAGTTTAAGTCCAAAATGTAACTTTACACTTTCAAGAATTGAGTGTGTGTGTGTGTGTGGGGGGGGGGTTTAATCAAAAGTTAATAGAAGTAAATAACAAAGATCAGAGTAAAAATAAGTGAAATAGAAACTAAAAAGACAAAATAAAAATATAATAAAACAAAGTATCATTTTTCTTAAAAAGACAAAAAAGTTGACTTATCTTTAGCTAGACTATTTAAGAAAAAATAGGGAGTGGAAAAAAATGGCATAGATTATAGAGGCTCTGTTCTTTCCTCTGGCAACCAAATCAAAGTTGAAACAGAAAAAAGGAGCAAATAGCAAGGAAAAATCAACTGGGATCTAGATGAACAAGCCATACAACTAGGAAGAAATCTAAGAAATCATCTTGCAACAGCAGAAGGTAGGACAAGGCAAGGACGTGAAGCTAACTATCTGGTTCCCAGCAGTTGAGAGAGACGGAGACTGCAGCAGCTGCAGAAGCTTCTTAAAAGGATTGCATCCACAAGCAGACTTTCACAGTGACAGACCTGCTTGCTCTGAGCATCGGCTCCCAGCTGGTTGCACAGGGGGCACCAGGGACTTATATGGGAACACTGAGTTGTTGAAGTGAGGGCCAAGGCAAGACTTGCTCTGTACAGAAATGCCGGGAGTGTCCATTGTTCCTCTGTTGAGCCCTCCCCCCTCCCAGTGTGCAGATGCAACATGGCCATAACTGAGAGGTCATCAAACTGGATAACAGAGGTCGCTCTGCCTAGAGGATTCCCTGACACCCTGCTTCCTCCAGCTCACAGCCCCACCTAAGCCACATCCAGGTATATCCTCAGTGAGTCAGATGCTTTTTGCTGAGCAGCCCCTAGACTCACACTGGAGCCGGCTGGCCTTGGTTTCTGCTGTGGCCTTTTGAGGAAACTATAAGCATAGCATCTTGTGGATTACTTGCTGAATCTTAACAGGTGTTCCTGGAGGGGCACAGGATGGGGCCAAATTGGCCTGCAGCTAAACCCTTCTCAGGACTGTGCCACTGCACACCTACTATACAAAGACACACTAATAAGACTGGGAGACTTAGGAGCATTGCTTAATAAAAATAGACACAGAAGGGCAGCCAAAATGGGAAGATAAGAAGCAGAAACCATATGAGAGAACAGAACAGAGATCCAGGAATATTGGAGTCAAGCAATCTAACATATGCAGATTTCAAAACACTGATTATATAGATACTCAATGAACTTAAGGGAAGGGTAGATGAATTCAGGGAGAATTTCAATAAAGAAGTAAAAAACATAAAAATGGAAATGGAAATTATAAACAGGAACCAGTCAGAAATGAAGAACTCGCTGAGATAAGAAGTATATTAAATAGAATAAACAAAGTGAGTAAAGAAGAGGATCAAATGACCTATATAGAAGATGGTAAAGCCAAGGACCCTCAATCAGAATGGCAAGAAAAAAAATGCAAGACTACATTAATAATTTAAGGAGCCTATGGGACACTATTAAAGGTAAAAATATCCTAGTCATAGGGGTACCTAAAAAGGGAGAACAAGAAGTTGAATATATATTTGAAGAAGTAATGATGGAAAACTTCCCTAACCTAGTGAAAGAAATAGACATAAAACCCCAGGAAGCTCAGAGAGGCCCACATCATAATTAAAATGCCAAAGGTTAAATAAAAAGAGAATTTTAAAAGTAGCAAGAGAAGAATAGTTAGTTACCTATAAGGGAGCATCCATAAGACTGGCAGCTGATTTCTCAAAAGAAACTATGTAGGACAGAGGGCTTGGCACAAAATATTCGATGTAATGAAAACCCAGGATCTACAGCAAAGAATACTTTATCCAGTAAAGCTATTATTTAGAGTTGAAGGACAGAAAAAGGGCTTCCCAACAAAAATAAGCTAAAGGAATTTATCATCACTAAACCAGTATTACAGGAAATGTTGGAAGGACTTCTTTATGAAGAAAAAACATGTATCAACAACAGGAATAAAGAATGGTAACAACTATATTCCTATCAACAAGTACTTCAAATGGAAAAGAAATAAGTGCTCCAAACAAAAGATAGAGAAGCTAAATGGATAAGAAAACAAGACCCCTGCAAACACTGCCTACAAGAGACTCACTTCATATTAAAAGACACTCACAGACTAAAAGGAAGAGGATAGAAAAAGATATTGCTGTGATGGACTTAGAGTGTATTGCGCTGAATCAAATGGGTTGGATAGAGAAAGACAAATATGTGATTTCATGTACATGTGGAAGATGAATAAATAAACAACAACAACAAAAGTAGTAATAAACTCATAGATACAGATAATATTTTAAGGGCTACCAGATGGGAGGGGAGTTTCAGGGGGTGGAAAAAAAAGCAAAGTGATTAAGAGGTACAAATGAATAGTTTGCAGAATAGACATGGAGATGAGAGTACAGCATGGGGAAAATGGTTGATAATGTTGTAATAAATATGTAAGGAGGAAGAGGGATACTAGATTTAGTGCAGTGATCATTTTGCAATTTATTTGGATCTCTGATCACTATGCTATACAACTGAAACTGGTATATTATTATATGCCAACTCTAAGTGGAAAAAAATCTCACCGAATTATACAATGTAAATACAAGCAGCTAATTGTCTATCATATTTCAATAAAGAAAAATTAAAAATAAATAAATAATAATTTTAAAAAGGAAAATATAGAGAAGATTCAAATAAAATCAGAAATAAAAAAAATGTTGCAACTAAATATCATAAGAGATTACTATAAATAATTATACGCCAACAAATTAGATCCCCTGGAAGAAGTGGATAAATTCTAAGACACAATAAACTATTAACTGAATTATGAAATAGAAAATCTGAATACACAAATTGCTAGTAAGGAGGTTGAATCAGTAATAAAAAGCCTCCCAAAAATTAGAAGTCTGGGACCAGATGGCTTCACTGATAAATGTTTCTAAACATTTTAAGAAGAGTCAATATTAACTATTCTCAAACTCTTTCAAAAAATAGAAGAGAAAGAAATACTTCCAAACTCATTTTATGAAGCCAGTATTACCCTGATAATAACAAAGCTAGGCAAAGACACAAGTAAAGAAAATTACAGGTTAATATCCCGGATGAACATAGATGCAAAAATCCTTAATAAAATATTAGCAAACTAATTCAACACTACATTAAAAAGATTATACAACATGGCCAAGTGAGATTTATTCCTGGAGTTCAAGAATATTTGAACATATACAAGCCAATACATGTGATTCAGTATATTAACAAAATGAAAGATAAGAATCACATAATCCTCTAAATACATGCAGAAAAAGCATTTGACAAAATTCAACATCTTTTTATGATAAAATTCTCAACAAATTGAACTTTAAAAGAAGAACACCTCAACAAAATAAAGGCCAAGTATAATAAGCCTGCAGCTAACATCATACTGAAAGCTAAAATGCTCAAAGTTTTTCCTCTAAGATCAGGGACAAAATAAGGATGTTCACTCACACCACTTTTATTCAATATAGAACTGGAAGTCCTAGCCAAAAGATTAGTCAAGAAAAATAAATGAAATTTATCCAAATAAAGAAAAAAGTAAACTTTTCTGTTTGTAAATGGCATGGTCATATGTATAGAAAACCTTGTGGACATCATCAAAAAACTTTTAGATTAGTCAACAGATTCAGTAAAGTTGTAGGATGCAAATTCTATATACAAAGATCAGTTGAATTTTGGTAAAATAACAAAGAATTAGCAAAAAGAAAATTAAGAAAAAATCGTATTTATAATAGCATCAAAAATTAAATATTTAGCAATAAATTTAATCATGAAGGTGAAAAACTTATATACTGAAAATTATAAAAATATTGATGAAATAAATACAATAGATACAAATAAATGAAAAGATATTTCATGTACATGCATTGGAAGAATTAATATTGTAAAAAGGCCCATACTATTCAAAAAAATCTAAGCATTCAATTCCATTGAATTCTAGCAATACTGCAATGACATTTTTTAGCAGTAGAAAAAAAGTCCTAAAATTTTCACAACACTGCAAAAGACCCCAAATACACAAAGCAATTTTGAAAAAAAAAGATCAAAGCCATAGTTATCACACTTTATGATTTTAAACTATATCACAAAACTATAATAATCAAAATCGTATGTTATCAGCATAAAAACAGACACATCAATTAATGGAACAGAATTAGGAGCCCAGAAATAAATCTATGTTTATATGGTCAGTTAACTTGGGACAAAGAAGTCAAAAATGTATAATAAGGAAAAGACAGTTTCTTCAATAAATGGCATTGGAAAAACTGGACAACCACATGCAAAAGAATGAAAGTGAACTATCTTACACCATTCACAAAAATCAACTGAAAATGAATAGACTTGAATGTAAGACTTGAAACTGAAACTTCTAGAAGAAAACATAGGAGTAAGTTCCCCGACTTTGGTCTTAGCAATGATTTCTTGGGATTTGACAGCAAAAGCAAAGGCAACAAAAGCAAGAGTAAACAATCGTGACTGCATTAAACCAAAATGTTTCTGCATAGAAAAAGTAACTATCAACAACAACAAAAAGGCAATATATGGAATGAAAGAAAATATTTGCAAATCATAAATCTGATAAGGGAAGTTTATCTCAAAAATATATAAGGAATTCCTGAAACTCAAAAACAAAAATAAATAATCCCATTTAAAAATGAGCAACCAACCAGAACGAACATTTTTCCAAAGATAACATATCAATGGTTAATAGATACATGAAAAGTACTTGATATCATTAATTATTAGGGGAATGCAAATCTAAGCCTCATATTCCTTAGGATGTCTAATAAATAAGACAAGGGATAACAAATGCTGGTCAAGACTTGACAGAAAAGGAATTCACTTTAACAATGTAAATTGGTATAGCTGCTTTGAAAAATAGTATGGAGGTTCCTCAAAAAAATCAACTACCCTATGATCCAGAAATCCCAGTTATGGGTATATACACAAAAGAAACAAAATCACTATATCAACAAGATCTTCATTTTTATGTTCATTGTAGCATTATTCACAATGGCCAAGAAATTTTGGATCTCACAGAAACAGAAAAATTGAACTCATAGAAACAGATAGTATAATGGTAGTTACCAGGCCTGAGTTGTGGGGGAAATGGTGAGAAGCTGGTGAAAGAATACAAATTTTCAGATGTAAGATGATTAAGTTCTGAGGATCTAGTGTAAACATAGTGACTATAGTTGGTAACATTGTATAATTCAAATTTGCTAGGAGAATAAAATGTAAGTGTTTTCACACACACAAAAATATGAATATGTGAGGTGGCAGATGTGTTCATTAGTTTGATGATGGGCATCTTTTCACAATATATATGGATATCCAATGATTATGTTTTACAATTTACATATATATCTTGATAAACCTTTAAAAATTTAAAACATTTGTTCATCAAAAAATATTATAAGAGAGTGAAAAAGCAACCCCAGAATAGTACAAAATATTTACAAATTATATATCTCATAAAGGATTAATATGCACAATATATAAAGAACTAAGAAAATTTAACAATAAACTTTTAAATGAGCATTGGATTGGAATAGACATTTCTCCAAATACATTATACAACTGACCAATAAGCACATGGAAAGAAACTCAGCATCACTAATCATCAGTGAAATGAAAATCAAAACCGCAATAATACAGTACTGACACACATTGGAATAGCTATTATCGAAACAAACAAAATAAAACAAATTCAACATATAGTAAATGCTGACAAAGATGTGAAGAAATAGAAAAATGTTTGTGTTCTGGGTAGAAATCTTATGTAGCCATGGTGTAAAATAGCCTGGTTGTTGCTCAGAAAATTAAACACAAAATTACCATATGACCCAGCAATTTCACTCTTAAGTGTATATTGAAAGTAAATGAAAGTACTTCAATAGATATTTGTACATCACTTTTCTTTGCAGCAGTATTTACAATAGCCAAAAGGCAGAAGTAACCCAAATGTTCATTGATGAATGAATAGGTAAATAAATTGTGTAACATGCATACAATGGAATATTATTTAGTGTTTAAAAAAACACAATGGAATTACAACACATGTTACAATGTGGATTCATTTTGAAGACATTATTCTAAATTAAGTCAGGCATGAAAAGACAAATATTGTATGATTTTACTTATAGGAGATTATATATATATATATATATATATATATATAGAGAGAGAGAGAGAGAGAGAGAGAGAGAGAGAGAGTCAAATTCATATAGACAGAAAATAGAATGGTAGTTGTCAAGGGCTGGGGAAGTGAAAAATTGGGAATTACTGGTTAATTAGTACAGCATTTCAGTTTAGGAAGCTAAAAATGTTTTGGAAATGGATGGTAGTGATTTTCATATTCTACTTTTGATGATTCCAATACCTGGTATTGCAGATAATTAAATCTGTAGTTTGTTTCTTTTTCTGACTCTTCTGGCTTGTCTTCCTATATATGGTAAAAATTGATTGTAAGCCAATATATATGATGATCTTAGTCTGTAAATTCCTTAAGACCTAAACTGTGGAGCTATCACCTATTAAAATAAACAAAACAAAACAAAACAAAAAAAAGATATTCATATTTGTTAGAATCTGGATTTAGTAAGAAGGAGAAGAGGGCCAGTTAGTCCCTTTTAAGGATCCTGGCTAAAATGCTCAGTGGCCATTTTGATTTTGCATGTTATTTGAGAGCCTGATTTTATGATTTGATTCATGTAATAGTATTATTGTTTTTCCTTAGGATAATCTCAGTTTTAGAATTAGTTTGCTATTCACTACTTCCCACTTAAATTTCAGCTCAAGGTTTTTGTTTTTGTTTTTGTTTTTTTAAATAATAATTGGTAATATCTCTTTCTGAGGCCTAGCAATGTACTTTCAAAATATGTTTTATCAAGGATTATGTTTTTTCCTTAACAGGAGAGTTTTTCAAAGTATCTACAGGCAAGCTAATGGAAATAGAAATTATTTTTAATTACAAAAAAAAAAATGCTGTGAATATAGTCTGTTTCCAAAGAGCATACTATTAATTGGGTATCATGGGTAGCACTAGTAAAATACACATAAATATATTTGAATACTACTATTCCTTATAGTAAGGCATATATCTGTATAAAATATTTATTACTTGCATTACCAAGTACTCTCAAATTTGTGTCTCCAGCTAGTATCTTAATGAACATGAGATTAATATGTCAATGGTTTAATCAGTATTTTCACATGGTGTTTAACAAACATCTCAATTTTAATGTAGTCAAAAGAGAACACTAGGTTTCTCTACTTTCCATAAATTTCCTGTTCTTTGTTATCTCAGTTGATGGCAAAAACATCTTCCTCAATCTCCTACAAGGAGAAACCTTCAGCACCCTGATGCTTCTTTTTTTTAATCTTTCATCCCTGTCCATGGGTTTAATAATTCATTCTGTAGGCAAAACCTGTAACTCTACTGACAAAGTATATTTTCAATTTTTCAATGACTTTCTGCTTCTGGGACTAAAAACTTAATCTTAGCCACCAGTATCTCTTACCTGGATGTTGGCAGTACCTATAAAGGAACTTGACTTCTCAGCTAGTTATTGAGAAAGACTTTTCTTCTGAAGAGTGGGCTTATAGGTTTGGAATCTTGTTTACTTATTCATTCAGAAATCTTGAAAACCAACAGTGACAGATGAGATTTTGCTCTTCATCAGAAAGATGTGGTATGCTGCTTCAAAATAATGAAAGGTTAAGGAAACTTTTCAGGAGGAGACTAAAGCAATCTGAAATTGATGGAGGCTCTGAAATTGATGTGAGATGAAAAACGGATTTAAAAGATTTAGCTATCCCTTAAAGAATTTGTAATTGCATAGTTTGCCTTGTCTAGGTCCCAGACTTACACACACTCTGTCACTCTTTATATTTGCAAAGTTCTTCAAGCACAAAATACAACACTGTATCCAGTAGAGGCCCAGTAACTGATGAAAGATTATTGGTGACATTAAAATGGCCTATATTAAGGACACTATTTAGAGTATGTTGAAAATAAATTCTGGAGAATAATACCTCCCCCACTGGATGTGCCTGATCATGAGAAAAGGATAATATTGAACGCCATGTATGCCAAATGGCAGAGAACACACAGCCCAACACAAATGGTTTAAGGGAAAGGCACTGTTTTGGATGCAAGAGATTCTGGTTCAAATCTTGACTCTGCCATTGATTATCTATGTTGGTTTGATAGTTTTATGTAACTTCTTTGAGCCTTGGCTATATCATCTGTAAAATAAAAAGCAATAGTATTTTTTTATTTATATATTTATATTTTTTATGGAGACATTGGTTAACAAAAACCAGTAAGTTTCAGCTGTACACTTTAACAGTAAGGTATATATATATATATATTTACACTGTGTTCATCTCTCATAGTTAAGATTTCTTTCTATCACATCTTTGACCCCCTTTTTCTTATCTAAAACAACCCTCCCCCCACCACCTACCCTCTGGTAAGCACTAGTCTATAGTACAAGTCCATGAGTCTCTGTTTGCTTATCCTGTTCTTTTGTTGCCTTTAGGTTTATATCCCACATATAAGTGATATTATGTGATTTTCAACTTTTTCTATCTGGCTTATTCACTTAGCATGATTATCTCAAGGTCCATTCATGTTATCTTTTCTTATGGCTGAGTAATATTCCATTGTATATATATACTACAGCTTCTTTATCCAATCATCTATCATAGGACACTTTGGTTGCTTCCATGTCCTGGCCACTGTGAATAATGCTGCTATGAACATCAGTATGCAAATGTCTTTTTGGATATGGGTTCTCAAGTCTTTGGGGTAAATACCCAGTAGAGGAATTGCTGGATCATATGGTAGATCAATTCTTAGTTTTTTGAGGAACCTCCATACAGTTTTTCATAGTGGCTGTACCAGTTTGCAGTCCCACCAGCAGTGTGTGAGGGTTTTTTTTTTTTCTCTGCATCCTCTTCATCATTTGTTAGCACTTGTCCTGTTAACTATAGCTATTCTAACAGGTGTGAGGTAGTATGACATTGTGGTTTTGATTTGCATTTCCCTAATAGCTAGCAATGTTGAGTATATTTTCAAATATGTGTTGGTCATTCGTATGTCCTCTATGGAGAAGTGTCTATTCAGGTCCTCTGCTCACTTTTTGATTGGATTGTTTGAATTTTTGTTGTTAATGAGTTGTAAGAGTTCTTATATTTTGGATAGTAGGCCTTTATTGGAGGCGTTGCTTACAAATATATGTTCCCATTCAGATGGTTCTCTCTTTACCTTGCTTACAATTTCTTTTGCTGAGCAGAAGCTTTTTAGTTTGATGCAGTCCCATTCATTTATTTTAGCTTTTCCTTCCCTTGTTTTTGAGGTCAAATTCTTTAAGTCCAAGGTCCTTGAGTTTAGTTCCTATGTTTTCTTCTATGCATTTCATTGTTTCAGGTCTTATATTCAGGTCCTTAATACATTTTGAGTTAATTTTGGTGTGTGGTGATAAACAACAGTTTAGTTTCATTCTTTTGCAGGTGGTTTATCAGTTTTCCCAGGACAATTTATTGAAAAAGGATTTCCTTTCTCCACTATATTTTTTGGCCTTTGTGTTGAAATACTTTGCCCATATAAATATGGGTTTACTTCTAGACTCTCAATTTTGTTCCACCAATCCATGTGTCTGCTTTTCTTCCAATGCCATGCCAATTTGATTATTGTCACTTTGCAGTATAATTTGGAGTTGGGCAGAGTGAAGCCTCAATCTCCACTCTTTTTTCTAAGGATGGCTTTAGCAGTTCAGGGACTTTTGTGTTTCCATACAAATCTGATGATTTTTTGTTCTATTTCTTTAAAAAATGCTGATGGATTTTGATGGAGATTGCATTAAATTTGTATAATGCTTTAGGTAATATGGTCATTTTAACTATGTTGATCCTTCTAATCTAAGAACACAGAATATCTTTCCATTTCTTTGTATCTTCTTTGATTTCTTTTAATAGGGTATTGTAATTTTCATTATATAGGTCCTACATGTTTCATTAAATTTATCACTAGATATTTTATTCTTTTTGTTGCAATTGCAAATGGAATTATTTTTTCCACTTCTTTTTCTGACACTTCATTATTAGAGTATAGGAACACTATGGATTTTTAAACATTGATTTTGAATTCAGAAACTTTACTGTATTTTCTTATTGCTTCTAGTAGTGTTCTTGTGGATTCTTTAGGGTTTTCTATATAGAGAATCATGTTTCTACATAAAGAATCATGTCATCCACAAATAGTAACATTTTGACTTCTTCATTTCCTATTTGGACAACTTTTATATCTTTCTCTAGCCTGATTGCTCTTGCTAGGACCTCCAATGTTATATTGAATAACAGTAGCAATGGTGGACAGCCTTGCCTTGTTCCTGATCTTAGAGGAAAGATTTTTAGTTTTTCACCATTCAGTATAATGTTGGCTGAAGGTTTGTCATATATGGCCTTTATTATGTTAAGTAAATTTCCTTCTATATCAGTTTTATTAAATGTTTTGATCATAAATACATGCTGTATCTTGTTGAAGGCTTTTTCTGCATCTATTGATATTATCATATGAATCTTATTTTTTAATTTGTTTATGCTGTGCATCACATTCATCGATTTGCATATGTTGAACCATCGCTGTGCCTTTGGGATGAAACCCAATTGATTGTGGTGTACAATCTTTTTAATATGTTGCTATATTCGGTTTCCTAGTATCTTATTTAGGATTTTTGCATCTGTGTTCATGAGGTATAATGGTCTGTAGTTTTATTTTTTTGTATTATCTTTACCAGGTGTTGGTATCAGGGTAATAATGGCCTCATAAAATGCTTTGGAAAATATTTCCTCCTCTTCAATTTTGTGGAAGAGTTTGAGGAGAATAAGTATTAAATCTTCTTCGAATGTTTGGTAGAATTCACTGATGAAGGAAGGCATCAAGTCCTGGACTTTTACTGTTTGGTAGGTTTTTGATGATTATTTCAATATCCATACTGCTGATTGGTCTATTTAGATTTTCTAGTTCTTGATTCAGTCTAGAAAGGTTGTATCTTTCTTAGTACTGGTCCATTTTTTTCTACGTTATTAAATTTGGTGTTATATAATTTTTCATAGTATTCTTGTAGGATCTTTTGTATTTCTGCAATGTCTCTCATAATTCCCCCTCTTTCATCCCTGATATTTCTGTCCTTTCCCATTTTTATCTAGCCAGGGGTTTGTCAATCTTTTTAACATTCTCAAAGAACCAGCTCTTTGTTGCATTTATTTTTTCTATTGCTTTTTGTTTGTTTGTTTGTTTGTTTTCAGTTTCATTTATTTCTGTTCTAATTTTGATAATTTCTTTCCTTCTGCTGACTTTAGGCTTCATTTAGTTTTAGGATTTTATTTGTGTTCATTCTTGTTTTTGGAGATAGGCCTATAATGATAGGGCATTCCTCTTATGACCACTTTTGCCATGCCCCAAAAGTTTTGATATATTGTACTGTCATTACCTTTGTTCTATGTATCTCTTGATCTCTGTTTTTATTTCTTCTGTGACCCATTTATTCTTTAGTAGCATGTTGTTTAATCTCCATGTATTTTTTCTTCCCTCTTTCTCTTTACAGTTGATCTCCAGCTTCAAAGTGTTATGATAAGACAATATAGTTGGTATGATTTCAACCCTCTTATATTTGTTGAGGCTTTTTCTGTGTCCCAGTATGTGGTCAATCCTTGAGAATGTTCCATTAGCATTAGAGAAGACTGTAGAAGCAGCTATTTTGGGATGGAAAGTTCTGTAAATATCAATGATGTCCAGATGGTCTAATGTGTCATTTAAAGATGTTATTTCCTTATTGATTTTCTGTTTGGATCATCTGTCCATATCTAACAGTGGGGTATTTATGTCCCATACTACTATAGTGTTTTGATCTGTTTTTCCCTTCAGTTCTGTTAGTAATTGCTTTACATATTTCGGGGATCCCTGATTGGAGCATAGATATCAATAAGTGTTATGTCCTCTTGGTGGCATTTCCTTCTATCATTATAAAGTGTCCCTCAGTATCTTTCTTTGCCTTTTTTATTTTGAAGTTTATTTTGTCCAATATTAGTACTGCTACTCCCACTTTTCTCTGGATGCAATTTGCTTGAAATATCATTTTCCACCCTTTCACTTTGAGTCTATTTGTCTTTGGAGCTGAAATGTGTCTACTTTAGGCAGCATATGGTTGGGTTTTGTTTTTTTGATTCAATATGCAACTCTATGCCTTCTTTTGGTGAGTTTAGTCCATTTACATTTAGGGTGATTATTGAAATATGAAGTCTTCTTATAGCCATTTTATCTTTCACTTTTTTATAGCTCGGTGTTTTCATTGCTTCCTTGCCCTTGTGTTTCTGTTTTATTTATTTTTGTTGGTCTTTGTAATTTTTCTCTCTGGTTCTTCTTGTTTTATGTTATATACTTCGGTTCTGAATCTTGTGTGATTTCCATTACGATTATTTAAAGGATAGTTATATATATACTGTCGTCCATTTTCTTTTGTGCGTGCCTTATCTCCATTCCCCTTTGTGTATTTGGATCTTTGAATCCTCCTTTTTTTCAGTCATTTTTATCTCAATTTGTCCCTATGTATGCTGAACGTTCATTACTATCTTGCTATAGCAATTTTCTTTTTATTTATTGTTCAAGTTTATAATTCCTTGTTCTTAGTAAGGGTTGTACTCCTCTGCTTCTATTTGCCTGATATTCACCTTACTCTTAATTATGTATTGTTTTTGTTATTTAAAACAATAGTAATTTTAATACTGAAGTACCAACATTGGTGTGATTAATAAATGAGAAAGTAAGTAAAATTACCTTTTACTTGTAGGGGAAGAAAACTTTTCCTTCTTCCTTTCTAGGTTCTTTGATATGTCTAATAACTAAATTGACATAAGACATTAACAGGAGAAAAAATTTAAATTTCATGTGTGTGGGACCCCCAACATTATGGGATTCAAAGAAGTTACCGAATCAGGCTAATTTTATACCTTTTAGACAAATGAATGATAAATTTGTGAAAAAATTTACAAGACATAGAACTTTGGTCTTGGGGTAATGAATTAGTGAAGAAGTAACAAGATTTGTCTTTACAGCCTTCTCCATCCTAAATTCCCCATCTCTGGTGATAAGTATGTTTTCTACTCTCCTGGTACAGGGACAGTACCTTTCAAATGGGAAATTTATTCCCTGTTTTTGGGGGACAAGAGAATTCAGGGTGTCCTTGCACTGGCTGTTTTTTTAAGTAACTTTAATTCAAAATGATCAATATACCAAAGTGGCATATTTTAGAGTGACATATTCTATTCCCTTTCAAATTTATCAGACATTTTAAGCACCCCATAAATGTGACTTCACTTTCCTTCTGCTCTTCTGAATGTAGTTGTTATGTGTATGTGTGTATGTACATATATGTGGCTGTATATGTATCTAAGGGCTGACATTTGTTATATTTAGAAGGTGAGAAAGAGGACTTTATATTACAGAAAGATAGTATTTTGTTGTTGTTATTACTATTCTTGTTTAGAAATGTAAACTTCTCAAGTAGAGTTTATCTTTCAATCTGTATACTTCCTGGTCTCTTTTTGCATTTTAATTTCTTCCAGGCTGTATACATGCTAATTAGAGCCCTAAATATTCTGAGCAGTTATCTAATGGTGAAGAAGGAAAAATGTCTAAGCAGTAATAAGAATATATTGCTAAGTTTAGTACCTAGCAAGTCCCACCCTCTTTTTAACGTTCCAAAATTTATGGCAGTCATGAAATTACCTCAAAAAGTAAAAGATCCTCCTCACATAAGCTCTTCTCAAGGAGTTTGACCTTGACACTCCATGATTAAATATCTGCTCTGAATAATGAGTCTCCCAAGAAACAAGCCTCCCAAAGGACAAGACACTAATATTGCACCAATCTTTTTTCCTGTGTGTACCAACCTGAATCTCAAGGTGACTTAGAGCAGCATAAAACATTGTACTAAATGTTTACTGGAAAGTGTGCAGCCAAAGACATTGACTGGTTTCAGAGGAAAGCCAGCAAAAGCTGATTGTTTTCAGTGCTTTGGTAGCCAATCTGCTCTGCCTCATTCCCCCTGTGTACTTCTACCCTGGGCAAGAAATGCCTTTCTAGGTGTTCTCAACTGTTAGTTATCCCTCAGAGAAGCACAGTGGTTCTTGAGTTCCAGGACAAACTGGAAGAGACCAAAGAATTATCCTATTCCACTGTACTTTAGAAAACTAACTAAAACATATGACTTTTCATCCAGAGCTGACACAATTCTGAGAAAGAATAAAAATAAAATGTAAATGTATGGAGTGAGTAAAAAGTTGTCTTAACCACTAGACCTAATATAGTCATACACTTAATGAGCACCTGCAATGTCACCTGTGTTATGCTGGAAATGGAGATGATAGAGATAAAATCAAACATATTTTGTCCTCATGATGTTCCAGTTAAATTGGGTGGGAGTAAGGGGGAGAAATAGCCATCTATTGTATAGCTATTAACATTTGACTAAATGCAGGTGTATTTCACTGGGAGTCAGTTTCTAGTTCACTGTGACCAACCACTCTTCCCTAGGATTTGCATTATTAACTGTGACCATAAGAAACAAGGATAGTGGAGGTGATAGCCCAAGCAAGAAAGCCATGATTGTCAGAGGAAACATTGAGTCTCCAGGGCTGGACTCTACTGCATCCTCTGCTCTGCAGTAGGAATGGCGACATCTGGCCATGTTGGTTCTGTGGTATTTGTTGGCTATGGTTCCTTTACCTTGACTTGTGTCCAAGTCTAGTTTGCTAGCATTTTTTATAGTTTTATGAGCTATGCAATATCCTCTCTGTAACTTTTTTTGCAACTTAAATAAACTGTAGACAATTTCTGTTACTGCTTGCTTTTTAAAATTTATTTTGATTAAATCTATCTGATGAAAACAGATATGTATGTTAACCATACATATGTAAAAACAGGTATGTATGTTAAAATTACAAAATGTTTTAAAAATTACAAAAATCTTAAAATTATGGGAATCTACTAAAATATAAACCTAATAAAAGTACCATGAATTGAATTCTCAGTTGTACCTGATATTTGTTAAATATTTGTAGGATGAATAAGTGAATGAATATAATATTGCTGTTTGAATGTCTGGATGCATATAGCTTGTGTTAACCTTCTCAACTATTGGTTGATTTGGACTTAAGAAAAAATTTTATATAAATTGTGTGTTTTTATATTTTAAATAACTTTGTGGTTTGCCTTCTTTAAAATGTCTCAGAAATATGCAAGTACTTGACAGTACTGAGGTTGACATACAGAATCATGCTGATAACTCATAATGCCTGAGAATAATGCTAATGTCTTCCACCTGGCTCACTACAACCTTCTAAAGAATATTCTTCTTCTTTATGTAGGACAAACATAAACCTCAAGGCAAAATATTATAGAAGTTTCCTGCATTTCTGAGATGTAATGCTATAGATATGTCTGTTTTCAAGGCAGAAAGGAAGATATTCCTGCTAAATAATTTGTCATACCCTTAATGTTGCCATTTTGCTTCATGTTCCCTTACATAATGGAGGGGTACAGGAACAACAGGGTTGTGCATCAATTCCACTGCACTTATTTTGCATACATAATACTGGGAAAGGGAGCTCAACAGAAGTTCAGTTATGGCTATGCATCATGTTCGCTCATAGCACAACAGCACCCACTGCAGTCTTCCTCTATGACACACTACCCATACATCCAAGCAACTGCAGTTAGATGAGCCTTGCTTATAACCTCACCAGTAAGAAAGCATCTACCAACTTGTTTCCCATCAGCCAGTATAATTTAATGATAGCTTTATGCCATTTCTGAATAGTATGGCCATGAACTCTTTCAGGAGAATTTATTAATAACATGGGAGAATTTATTAATAACATTAATAACTTTCACCTCTGAAAGTTGCCAAATTTTTTTTTTCTCTCAGAAACTCTAGCTAGTTATATGTACAAACATTTTGGTTGCTTTTGAGACTTTTTAATAAAATAGATCAAGCTAGCAAAAATAATTCAAAATTCTAATGGCCATTCAGGAAAACTTTTATCTAAAGTCCACCTCAAAGCACCCCCTACTTGAAAAAGAAGATTCCAAACCTCTAGAAGACAAAAAAAAAAATATTGTTATGCAGAAGTTTCTAAAAGACAAAATTATTTCTCTAAAAAAAAATCCTAAAAGAAACTCAAAACTTCTGAGTAGGTACTTTAAAATTTCTTACTGTTTGTCCCATCTGAAACCTGCAAATATATCAAAGGACTTAATAACTCTACGATTAGGTGAATGAATCTTGAGATAGTCATGCTAAGTAAAATGAATCAGACAAAAAAAGTTGAGAACCATATGATTTTACTTATATGCAAGATATAAAACTGAAACCAACAAATGAATAAGATAAACAAAAATGATAATCACAGACAATAGTTTCCAGAGGGAAAGAGGAGAGTGGATGATGGATAAAAGTAAACAGGGTCAAATATATGGTGATGGGAGGAGATTTGACCTTAGGTGGTGAGCACACAATACGATATATAGATGATGTATTATTGGATTGTACATTTGAAACCTGAATAATTTTATTAACCAATGTCACCCCAATATATTTAATTAACTTTTTTAAAGAGTTAGAACAAGTAAATAAAAATCAACAAAAATATAGTAGATTTTAATAACAGCATTTAAGAATTTGTTGTAATGGTCATTTATGAAACATTGCACTTTGGAATTCTTTTTAAAAATTCTTTTAAAAAATTTAAAGCACACAATGAACATTTACAAAAAATGATAACATTCTGGTCAAATAGAGGTAGTTTTAACAAATTTTAGTGCATTGGTATCATATTGCATTTTCTGTTTATAATGCCATTAACTATAATTATGTAATTTTTATGTTTGGAAATTAAGATGCATTAGTTACAAATAATTCATGAGTCAAATAAACTTGTAAGGAATACTAGAAATATTAAATTAAACAATAATAAAAAATATATATATCAGAAACTAACTCTATGATTAGAAATTTGGCAGAATTAAAAGTCTGATAAAAAGTTTTAAAGCCTCCTCAGCAACTTCCAAGGCTCTCCTTCAGACAATCGGAAATTCAAATAACCCGCAACTGCCCCAGACTAAATAAATCAAAGAAATGAAATAGAAAAGTTTTTAAAAATTCAAGTGGCTGAAAATGTCCCCTTGCCTAAGAAACACCACCCACCCCCACCTCCTTAAAATTTGTTTATCAAGAACAAATACAAATCTTAAGTCTCTAAAAATAGTAAAAGCCTTAGTCATCTGAACAGGTTCTCTTAACTTATTCGAACTGGTGTAAATTTGTGTTTTTTTGCCATATCAAATCTATCATAGCTGAAATTTAAAAAACAAAACTATCAGGTCTATGGTTGCATCTTTTTATATATTGTATGTATGTTTACTTTCAAAGAATATTATTTTTCTTGACTTTTTAATATTAAATTTGTTGGGGTGACATGGATTAATAAAATCACATAGATCTTAAGTGAACAATTCAATAATACGTCATATGTGTATTGCATTGTGTGCTCATCACCAAAAGTTAAATTTCCATCCTTCATCTTATATTTGACCCCCTATACCCTTATCTACCTCCACCCTCCCCCATTTCCTCTGGCAACCATTAAACTATTGTTCTAGTTCACGAGTCTCTATTTTGTCATGTTTATTTTTTTACTTTTAGTTTTATATCCCACCCACATATGAGTGAAATTATATGATTTTCAACTTTTTCTTTCTTATTTATTTCACTTAGTATGATAATCACAAGATCCATCCATGTTGTCACAAATGGCAGTATTTCATCTTTTCATACGAATGAGTAGTATTCTATTCATGTATATATTTACTACACCTTCTTTTCACAATCATCTATCAGAGAACACTTCAGTTGTTTCCATGTTTGGTCACCATGAATAATGCTACTGTGAATATGAACATCAAGGTGCATATACCTTTACGAATAAATGTTTACAATATTTTTTTGGTAGATACCCAGAAGAGGGATTGATGGATTGCATGGTAATTTTATTTTTAATTTTTTGAGGAATCTCCGTACTGTTTTTCATAATGGCTGTACAAATTTACATTCCCACCAGCAGTGTATAAGTGTCCTTTTCTCTCACAACCTCTTCAACACTTATTACTTGTCCTGTTGATAATAGTCATTCTAACAGGTACAAGCTGGTATCTCATTGTGGTTTTGATTTGCATTTGCCTAATGGCTAGTGAGGTTAAGCATCTTTTCATGTCTGTTGGTCATTTGTATGTCTTCTTGGGAGGAGTGTCTGTTGGGGCCCTCTGCCAGGTTTTGACTAGATTGTTTGTTTTTATATTGTTGAGTTGTATGAGTTCTTTGTATATTTTGGATATAAACCTCTTATCACAGGTGTTCTTTGCAAATATCTTCTCTCATTCAGATGGTTGCCTCTTTGTCTTGTTGATTATTTCTTTTGCTGTGCAGAAGCTTCTTAGTTTGATATAGCCCCATTTATTTATTTTTGCTTTTACTTTCCTTGCTTTTGAGGTCAAATTCACCTCTCTAAATCCAAGGTGTATAAGTTTGGTATCTATGTTTTCTTCTATGTTAAATATTGTTTCAGGTCTTATATTCAGGTTTTTTTTTTTTTTTTTTCTTAATCTATTTTGAGTTAATGTTGGTGTATGATGACAAATAGCAGTCCAGTTTCATTCTTTTTCAAGCGGCTTTTCAATTTACCCAGAACCATTTATTGAAGACTCTTTTCTTACTCCATTGTATGTTTTTGGCTCCATTGTTGAAAAATATTTACCCGTATAGAAGAGGGTTTATTTCTGGATTCTCAATTCTGTGTCATCGTTTTTGTGTCTGTTTTTCTGCCAATACCATTCTGTTTTCGTTAATTTAAAGTCAGGCAGAGTGATACCTCCAGCTTTGCTTTTTTTCTCAGATTACTTTGGCTATTAGGGCTTTTTTGGTTTCCATACAAATCTGATGATATTTGTATTATTTTTGTAAAAAATGCCATTGGGATTTTGATGGATATTGCATTAAATGTTTATATTTCTTTGGGTAACAAAGTCATTTGAACTATTTTGATTCTTCTAATCCATGAACACCAAATATCTTTCCATTTCTTTGTCTTCTTCAACTACTTTTAATAATATAATATAGTTTTCAGTGTATAGGCCCTTCACATGCTTCATTAGGTTTAATCCTAGATATTTTGTTCTTTGTTGAGATTGCAAAATAAATTTTTTATTTTATTTTTTTTTTACTGAAAATTTATCATTAGTATATAGGAATGCTATAAATTTTTGTACTTTTTTTGTACCTTGAAAATTTACTGTATTTATTAATTCTAATAGCTTTTTGGTGGAGTCTTTAGGGTTTTCTATATAGAGAATCATGTCATCTGCAAAGAATCACAATTTGACTTTTTCATTCCCAATTTGAATGCCTTTTATTTCTTTTTCTTGCCTTATTGCTCTAGCGAGGACTTCCAACACTATATTGAGTAATAGTGATAATAGGTAACAGCCTTGTCTTTTTCCTGATCTTAGAGAAAAGGTTTTGAGTTTTTCATGATAAAAATGATGTTTGCTGAAGGTTTGTTGTATACGGCCTTTATCATGTTAAGATACTTTTCTTTTATGGCCATTATATTAAGTGTTATAATCATAAATGGATATTTATCTCATCGAATGCATTTCCTGAATCTAGTGATACAATCATATGACTTTTATCCTCCATTTTGTTTATGTGGTATATCACATTAATCAATTTGCTTATGTAAAATTATCCTGTGCCCCTGGAATGCAGACCACTTGATCATGATATATAATCTTTTTTTTTTTATGTATTGTTGTATTCTATTTGCTCGTATCCTATTTAGGATTTTGGCATCTGTATTCATTAGAGATATTGGTCTCTAGTTTTTTCTGTGTGTTACATTTACTCGATTTTGGTATCAGGGTAATGTTAGGAAGTATTGCTTCTTCTTCAATTTTTTGGAAAAGTTAGAGAAGAGCAGGTATTAAATCTTTTTTGAATGTTTGATAGAATTCCCTAGTAAAGCCATCTGGTCCTAGACTTTTACTTTTTGGGAGGTTTTTGATGATTGTTTTAATTTCCTTTCTGTTCAGTCTATCAGTTTTGTAGTTCTTCATGATTCAGTCTAGGAAGGTTGTATATTTCTAAGAACTTGTCTATTTCTTCTAGGTTATTAAATTTGTTAGGACATAGTTTTTCATAGTATTCTTGTAAGATGCTTTGTATTTCAATGTCATAACTTCTCTTTCATTTCTGATTTTGTTTATTAGTGTCTTTCTCTTTTTTCCTTAGTGAGTCTAGCCAAGGGTTTGTCAATTTTATTAATTTTTTCAAAGAAAAGCTCTTTGGTGTATTAATTTCTCTGTTGTCTTCTTATTCTCAATTTTATTTAATTCTGCTTTAATTTTTATTATTTTTTCTTTCTGCTGACTCTGGGCTTCCTTCATTCATCATTTTAGTGTTTTTAAAGATGTAATGTTAAGTTGTTTATCTGAGAATTTTTTTTGTTTCTTGTGATAGGCCTGTAATGATATGAACTTTCCTCTTATTACTCTCATTTTTTTATGTGTATCTCTTGATCTATCCTTTTATTTCTTCTGTGGTCCAGTCACTCTTTAGTAACATGTTGTTTAATCTCCTCATATTTGTGGGTTTTTCCACATTTTTTTTGCAGTTGATCACCAGTTTCAAAGCAATATAATCGAAAAATCTTCTTAAATTTGTTTAAGCTAGTTTTGTGTCCCCACATATGGTCTATTCTTGAGAATGTTCCATGTGCACTAAAGAAGACTGTATTATCTGGTCCTTTAGGATAAAAAGTCCAATAAATATCCATTCTATCCAATTGGTCTAATGTGTCATTTAAGGTTGATATTTCCTTATTGATTTTCTGTTTTGAAGATCTGTTCATTGCTGGAAGTGGGGTATTTAAGTTCTCTAAAATAAATATGTTTTTGTCAGTTTCTCCCTTTAGTTTTGTTAGTAGTTGCTTCATATATTTTAATGATCCCTGGTTGGCACATATGTATTGATAATAGTTGTCTTCTTGATGTATTGTCCCCTTTTTCATTATGAAGTATGATTCTTTGTCTTTCATTACTTTTTTTATCTTGAAGTCTGTTTCATCAGATACAAATATGACTATACCTGCTTTTCTCTGAATGCCATTTGCCTAGAATATCATTTTCCATCCTTTCACTTTAAGTCTATATTTGCCCTTACAGCTGAGATGTGTCTCTTGAAGACAGTATATGATTGAGTTTTGTTTTTTTGATCCAGTCTTCTACTCTGTGCCTTTTTATTGGTGAGGTCAATCAATTTACATTTAAGGTGGTTATTGAAATATGAGATTTTTTTAGAGCTAATTTATATTTTGTTTTCTAGTAGCTCAGTGTCTCCATTGTTTTATTGTCCTGTGATTTTCTCTGTTATTTTAATTTGGTGGTGTTCTATGTTTTTTCTCTCTGTTCTCTTACTTTTTATTTTATTTATCTCAGTTCTTGATACTTTTTTGTGAAATCAATGTTAAGTTTATGTAAAGGAGAGTTTCATAGATACAGTAGTTCTTTATCTTCTGGTTTTGTCTTATCTCCATTTCCCTTTGCAGATTCAGATCTTTACTCTCATTCCTGTTCTGTTTTTCTTGTCTCAAATTATTCCTATTCAAGCTATGAGTTCATTTCTAGGTTGTAGTACCTGTTGTCTTTCTTTAAATTGCCTTTTTTTTTAACTTTAATCAATATGTAATATTTAATCATTATGTAATATTTAAACTTTATTAAAAACCCCATTTTTAATAAAGTTTGCATTTTCCTGTTTCTATCTCTGTGTTAATTATTCTATACATTGTTTTGTATTTTTTGTCTTTTCTTTTTTTTTTTTTCAGGTAAAATGACCCTCATCAGTATTTTCTGTAATGCAGGCTTTGTGGTGGAAAATTCACTCAGCTTTTATATGTCTTAAAAACTCTTTATTTCTTCTTCATACATAAAGGACAACTTTGCTCGATAGATTATTCTTAGCTAGTTATTTATCTCTTTTAATAGTTTGAATATTTTGTTGCACTTTCTCCTAGCTTGTAAAGTTCCTGTTGAAAGTCTGATGATAATCTAATGGGTATTCCTTTATAGGTTACTGTCTTCTCCCTAGCTGTCTTGAAAATTCCTTCTCTGTCATTAATTTTTGATAGTTTTAATATAATGTGTCTGGAGAAGGCCTTTTTAGATTGAGATAATTGGGTGTTCTGTTTGCTTCTTGGATTCAAGGATCTGGCTTGTTCCATAGGTTTGAGAAATTCTCATTGACTCTTTGTTTGAATACGTTTTCTGTCCCCTTCTCCCTCTCTTCTCCTTCTGGTATATTCATTATTCTTATATTGCTTTTTCTAATGGCATCAGATAGTTCTTGTAGAGGTTTTTCTTTTTTCTTTTTCCTCTCAATTCTTTCTCTTCTTCCTTCTGCATCATTTCCAGATTTCTTTCTTCAGTATCACTAATTCTTTCTTCCATTGGGTCAGTTCTATTTCCTAAGATTGCTATTTCATTCTTAATCTTTTTTTAATGATTTCACCATCTCCAGAAGTTTTATTTTTAAGTTTCAGTCTCCTTGGTAAAGTGTTCCTATTGTTTGCTGATTTTGTTGCTAAGTTCATTGTATTGTCAATTAGAATTTTTTTTGCATCTCAAGTTTTGTCAGAAATTTGACTTTGAATTCTCTATCATTTAAATCACATATTTTTATATCTTTAAGCTTATTTTCTGGATATTTTTAATTTACTTTCTGAAATGCCTTGTCACCTTGGTAGTTCATGGGGTTTAATGGGCTGTTTATCTGCCTGGGCATTAATGAGAATGTACTCTGCTTTTGTCAAAAAAAAAAAAAAAGAGAGAGAGAGAGAAAGAGAAAGAAAGAAAGAAAGAAAGAAAGAAAGAAAGAAAGAAAGAAAGAAAGAAGGAAAGAAACAAAGAAACAAAGAAACAAAGAAACAAAGAAACAAAGAAAGAAAACATTGTGTACTGATCTCTCTTGAGCACGTTGATAAGAAGAGGATTTTCTTTTGATTTCCTGTAGGTGGCACAAAAGTCTTCTGCACTGCCCCAGCCTACTGGATCTCTGCTTTGAGGCTAAAAATGCCCTTTATTCTCTGGAGAGGTATATATCTACTCTGTAACCAGGTTTCCTTTGTCCAGGGATTCACTCCAATGGGAAAATGTGAAGGATGATGGGGTCCCAGGCTCTGAAAAGGCTCTGAAGTCCCAGGACTGCCCCTGTAGTCAGATACAATGTTCTGTTGCTTCATTCTGAAGCAGCCTGACTGGATGGGGTTGGGGTAAATTGAGAGAGGCCAGTGATGTGTGTGACCATTTTCCTTCTGGTAATGCTGGCCCTCAGGCTTCAGCTGTCTTGCTTCTATATCTCCACTTATGTCACTACAACTGGCTGCAGTGTATGTTTCAGTTCTGGTTGCTGCAATTTCCCCTTGAGAGTGGTACTGTTCTGGAAGGGTCCAGGGGTGGGGGAAGCTTTGGAAGGTTGCAAGAAAGTTACCAGATTCAGCTTTATTTCTGGCAATGGTGGTTGCTAAGACACAATTGTGGTCCCTTCATATTAGGTCTTTGCTCTAATCACTGGGTTCCACAGTATAGAGTACGCTGATCATATAGACAAGACTATTACAGGCTTCAAAGAGGGGTAAGTGCCACCTAACTCCCCCTCCCTGTGTCTTGCAGTGGTTTCAGGCTACATCCACAGCACTGGTCTCTAGCACTTTTTCTTCTCCCTTCTATTTCCTTCTCCCTTTCTTGCCAGATACGCCCACCTTCACATACTCTGATATTCAGAACGCTTAAACTTGTGTATGTACTAGGCTGGATATTATCTGTTGCCTGTTAGATTGTAGTCATTCAATGTGTTGTAATTTCAAGGGAGAGTTCAAGGGAGATCCTTCATATCTCCATGCTTCTGATGAAACGTCCAGAGAATATTAAGAAAATTTGTTTTTAAAGAGCTCAGTTTAATTGGCTTAAATAAATTAAGTACTTATATAAATTAAGAAATATAACATAAACTAATCAAAATGGTTTTTCAAGTTCAGGAAAAAAAATGTTGTTAAAGCTAATAAAAATAGACATGTCTTTAAAACTATCAGTATTAAATATAATACTTTAATTCTACCTAAGCTTACAAATTGTCAACAAAAATAAAATACAGGCTTGGTCTAACAACTCATTAAATTTTTGTGGATAACCTAAACATAATTATTGATAAAACAATAAATAGATGTAAAATAATTGATTATAAGCTTCAATGTTGACAATATACTTATAAAAACTTAATGTTTTTTTATCTGCCAAAAGATCAAAATTTTCCTTTACTATTGGTGTGCTCTTAATAAAAGATTATAAAGGGAATGCAAAATTTTTTTTGTTTTATTAAAATTATTTTCTGTGGACTCTATCATCAGATATTTAATTGCATAACTAGCCAATTCTACTTAATATTAAAACAGCTAAATTTTGCTGACAACTATTTAACTTTCTGTATTTGCCTGGGAAGTCTTTGTCACCATGACTAAATAAATAACTATTGTTTTACAATTGCTTATGTTTTCCATTGCAAAGGACATCTCTCCCTCTCTTCATAAAAAAGAAATATGAAACTATTTAGGCTTTTTGAGATGTTAAATTATATGGATAACATTGTAAAATAAGTGATGTTAAACTTATGATTATATTTATGTATATATGATTTAAATACAAATGTTCTAGAAATTATATACATTTTGAAAAATTCTAACATGTCCTAATATAATGTTAGAAAACTTATATTCTTTCTCTGCCTCCTAAAGTTGTCTTTTTCTGTCTCTTCAAGTTGTAAGTTTTATCATATCTTTGAAATGTAAACATCCAAGAACTAACCAAAAGATTGTCCAAGGAGACAGAAGGAAAAAAAAATAAAGACTTTTAAAAAATACAGACTGCTGTAGAAGTTCCTTTGTTGAAATTCATTTGAAAAAGAGCTAAGGTTTCTTCCAAAACTACTAGAAATAATTAGGATTAAAAAATGATGTAATATGGAAAGTAGGATGTACATTTTCAATAAAAGAAGATATGAAGAAAGGAGGAGGTACATTTTTTGAAGGAAAAGAAAGTATATGTATTTTTTTGGATAATAAAATATATAAAGGATTTTTTGTATATTTTTTCCTTTGTAAAGAAAAAATAATAAAGTAATGTTGTAAAAAATAAAAAGATTATTTCAAAATAAGAAAGAAACAGATAGGACAAAAGCTCAAAGGTATATAAAAGCTAAAGAAGGTTTATATAATTTACAGATGGTTTGTAGAATATACAGAAATTTCATAGAAAAGTGATCTTGAGAAAATACTTTAATTTGTAATCAATCTAAGATTGATGTGCATAACTAAGTCAATTACATTATTTCTGTGTATATGAACTCTAATCAGACCTTTAACCATGGTCATATTTAAGTGTTTTGTCATTTACAGTTATTGTCTCACTCTGATACTTTTATAAAGATGTTACTGAAAAGATGTTTCACTCTCAAAAAGATTCACGTAGAGGACTCTGACACTGTAAAATATATGTTTCTAATCAACTTCAGATGATACCATTAAACTGGTAAATATTTGAGGAATTCTAAGGAGAAAGTAGATTGCTAACAAAAGTAGATGACTACCAAAAGATCAAGGCCAACAAGCATTAGTATTATAAGACTAAATAAACTGATGAGGATCATTATAATTATATTAGCTTTTATTTTTAAATGTTAGGGTTTTTTTTAATCTTTGTTTTCCAGATATAAGGAATTATTTTTCTCCTTAGCTACCTATGACCTACAACAGTTTGATAAATTATACCTTTTAAACAGGATTAAAACATTTATCTTTCCTCCCTACATGAACTCTTCAGAATTTAAAAACTCTTAGTATAGTCTACACTATCATTTTTCTCTTTCTCCTTACTTTAATTTCCTTTTATCTCACAAATAATATGGGAAGCTAAGCACTCACTACAATAGTTATAGTTTTTTTTCCCTCCTAATTTTTGCCATGAAAGATAACTCAATATTGAGCATCATCTTTAAACCTACTCCACAGGTCAAAATGTATAATAACTGATTGCATAAATAGTCAAGGATGTTCAATGGCTGGTGATGTCAACCTCAATAAAAGTACCAGATTTTTAATAATAATTTTTCCTTGGACAGGTATTGAAATGAATGAATACATTAGAAACTTATCAAAAACCTTACAGGAAATTTCTGGAGCTACCACCTAAGCAATAGCCAACCAGGAAGAATCTTTAAATTATTTTGCACAAGTTATATTAGATGACATAATTGCTTTTGATTGAATAAGGTGTTCTATTATTAATAATTCCTGTTGTGCTTGAATAAAATACCTCTGATGAAATAAAGATGGAACTAGATAAAGCCTGGGCACTAGCTAGATGATTATATATAGTGACCACTAAGACCTCATAGCTCTTTAATATCTTCAGCTTCCTGTCATCAGGTATTGCCTTCTGGTTCAGATCTATTCTTCAAATTAAACTTTGTATTTTATTTGTTATTGTAAGAATTTTTGCTGTTAAAACTTTTTTTTGTTTTGCATAATTCAATATTATAAGACACCGTGATAATAATTATTGCTCAAAGTTGAGAAATGATCACTAAGGCCTATGAGACTTCAAACGAAACACTTCAAGAAACTACAGAAAATAGCTGTACTTAAAAGAGCATGATGGTAAAGACTTCTGTTCTGGCTCTCTTGTTACCCAAATTTGGCCTAAGGTGCCTAAGAAAACCACTTTCCCTCCTACGTGGGACATGATACATCAGAAATAAGCCTTTCTGTTGATGGGGTCCAACAATACTTTCAACACCTTTAATTAGGTATTAGATTGCTTTCTATGATTGATCAATGATGTTTTCAAGTAAATATCTCACTAAAAAGGGGGCAATGTAAAAAAATAATACAAATGGAATCACTTTAAAATGAAGTCAGAGCTGCCATCCCCAAGGAAATTCCTTGCATTTCTTCCTCTTTAGATCTTTGGAATATTAAAACAGAGCAAAGTAACCTTTGAGCTAAGCCTAAAGCAACACTATATACAAACAACTTTTTACAAAGATAACAAAAAAAGCAGATATTATGACTATGAGACTAAAATTAAAAACATTGTTTAGAACTAGCATCACTAGGTTAGCTTATCTGCACCTTCCTTCTATTAATATAATTGCCCCCTTTTTCTTCCTCACAAATACTCCTTGGCTTTGCCTCCTAATCAGAACACTATTTGGATTTCTGCCTGAATCAGTGCTTCACAGATAGTTATTCTTTGGGCCATCAAATAAATGTTTTTTGCTTCTCACTAGGCCTTCTATTTTTAGGTAAACAATCCACAGTTATTTTTTTTTTAAGCTAACTGTTTTTTTAGATAAAGTAACAATAGCACTACAACTGGTGATGGCTCCTTTCTCTGGAAATCAAACCCATTATACAAACATAATGACCAAGATCTGTCTTTCCTTCTAATTGCCAATTACTTTTGCACTGAGATATGTGATTTTATTTATTTATTTTTACTTCAATTTGAATACATGTGAGGGAAACTCTTCAAAAGCAGAGAACCTCATTCTGCAGAAACATTCTGAAGGGTAATTTAAAACACACACACACTACCTTATTTATTTCCTCCTATACTTATATTTTAAAATGATTATTTATATATTTTCTCATTTTAGAATGGAGATAAAAGTCTGATGACTTGAGTCGATTTGATTTGCCCAAGGAAAGAAACTCTAACCCCAAGTCTGTGATGAGGAGCTTGCCCTTGTTTCATTGCTCAGTCTATAGAATTGTAGAAATGCTGGGATGACCCCTTTTTGCCAATGGTTTATTTTAGTTTTAAAAATACCTGCTATCAGAAGGTATGTCCCTGGTCAGGAAGTGCATTTTCTTTCATTGTGTTTTAACTAAATGTGAACAGAAGACAGAAATAAACTTCTGAGGGGCAGAAAGAATTTGAAGATGGATAGAGGCCTGGAATAGACATTTCTCCAATGAGGACATACATATGGTTAATAAACATATGCAAAGTTACTAAACATCACTAATTATCAGAGAAATGGAAAGTAAAAGTACAGTGAGAGATCACTTCACCTGTCAGAATAGCTGTCATCAATAAATCAACAAACCAGTATTGGGGAAGATGTGAAGAAAAAAGAACCATCATACACTGTTGGAGTGGCAAACTGGTATAGCCACTATAGCCAACAATATGGAGATTCCTCAAAAAAAATTAAAAATAGAACTACCTTATGATCCAGCAATCCCACTTGTGGGTATATACCTGAAGAAACTCAAAACCGTAATTTGAAAAGATATATACACCCCTATATTTACTGCAACACTATTTATGAGATATGAAAGCAACCTAAGTGCAATCAATAGGCAATTGAATAAAGAAAATATGGTGCATATATACAATGAAATATCACTAGGCCACAAACTAGAATAAAGTCTTACTATTGGGACAACATGGATCTACCTGGAAGGTATTAGGCTAAGTGAAATAAGTCAAACGGAGAAGACAAATATCATATGATCTCACTTATATGTGGAATCTAAAGAACAGAATAAATGAACAAACAAAACAGAAACAGACTCATAGATACAAAGAACAAACCAATGGCTGCCAGATAAGAGTAAGGTTGAGGGACTGGGTGAAAAATGTGAAAAGATTAAGAAGTACAATTTAGCAGTTACAAAATAGTCATGGGGATATAAAATACAGCATAGGGAATGTAGTAAATAATGTAATAATTATGTATAGTATCAGATGGATACCAGACTAATCAAGGGGGATCACTCTGAACACTACATAAATGTTTAACCACCTTTATATTATAAAATAATATTGAATATCAGCTCTAATAAAACAAAAAAAAACATTTTTCAGATATTATTTAGCTCAATATTGTTTTTAACACATGGAAACACAGAGATTCAAAACAGAAACATATTGCCCAAATTTAGATTGGTAAGTAGCCATGAAACCTGGCTGACCCCTAGTTCTCTATCTTTCCAGTGCTCTTTGACAGTTCAATGTCTGGTGGCTTTTTATCATGATCTTTGTGAAGAAAATTAATGTTCTTCGTGAACAGAAGGTAAAAAGGAAGATGCTATGAGAGAAGAGTGGGTTCTTGAGATATTTTTAGATCAACAGAAACTGAAACTATAGCATTATATACATTTATGAAATTTAGAATTATATCTACCTTTCACTTGATACACAGTGGGAGCATTTCACCAACAGCATCTTCATTTTATTGGTGGCTACAGCATGCCTTACTCTTCTACTAAATGGGGCTCCTAACATTTTCTTAGACATGTCTGTTAATTTCTGATATAAATATTTATTCTTGCTTTTCCCAATGTCTAGAATTTTCTCCCACAATTTTTTCCTATGTACTAATTCATCTTTTCAGACTGAAATCAACTGATACCTTTTCAATGAGGTTCTACCTAGTTCTTCCTATTCCTCTAAATGTTCATGTTGTACTTATTATCAGTGTTATAAAACACCTATCTTAGTTTAGCACCTAGTATTTATTTAGTAAACATTTTTTTGAGCACCAACTCAGTTTCTCATACCATGATATTCACTTATTAAGAATTCAGCAGTGTTGCATTAATGAGTGAATAAATGAATGGAATTTATAAATCTTCCCAGATCCACTCACTAGAGAGAAAATTCTCCATCCCTAGCTTCTTTCTATACTCCTATATTTGATGTCCCATGTCCTGATTTATGCAGCATCATAAGCAGCAAGATGTATATCATAAGGTTAACACTACATAAAAATCGGCCTCCAGAACTCCCAGTTTGATTTCAGTCTCCAAACAACTATATAGCCCAGCTTATCTTATACTCAACTTTCTATATATTTTCAACTCTGATATTGAAGGCCACACCTTTATTCTCTCATTTATGGTATTTGTTCTCTTCAAACCTAATACTTAATCTCCCTTTTCAAAATCTGAGCAGAGCCTTCTCTCCGTGACTTTACTGTGTCTTTGCCTTCTTTTCATCTCTTCTAGACACATAATATCTCTTCACATGTAATTGTGATTAAAATAACTCAATTTCATCCCAGGAAAACCTAAATCAGTGACAATACTGTATACTAAAATGACACTCCTTCCATTCTTGATGCCATCATTCCTGAGGCTGATGTTGATGCTTCCTCTGATTTAGGTACTACATTATTTCTGAGGATGCCAAGATGAATGAGACATAGTTCCTACCTTCAAGGGTTCACAGCATAAAGTGCATGATGTGTATGTAAAGAGCTGATTACAACAATGAGTGGAGCAGTTAAACTTGGACTGTGGAAGCATGGACCTGAGCACCAATCTCAAAGTAAGCTGGTATCAGAGAAGGCTTTCTCTAGCAGACATGCTAGAAGTAAATTTTAAAAACAATAGAAATAATTAGTCATAGGAAATATTGGAGGATAAAGGTGCCTGATGCAACTTTGAATTTTCACAAAGCATCAAACACAAATGTCCAACAA
>CM053503.1:83454613-83572113 GCA_028627145.1 Eidolon dupreanum | reverse complement strand
AGAAGAGAAGAGAAGAGAAGAGAAGAGAAGAGAAGAGAAGAGAAGAGAAGAGAAGAGAAGAGAAAAGGTGTATTTAAAAATAAAGTTGGATAGTAAATTTAAAGAAAAAAAATCGGGGCTGTCCCAGCTGCCCCGATACCAGACTAGTCATGGTATATCACAAATGCTTACTAACTCTGGGCTAATTGCTGATCTACTCATGGGTTATTTGTTGGAGCTGAGAACTAGATTTGAATTCATACTAAAAAAAAAATTCATAAAGCAGAGATTCTAAGATCTAATTTTATAATAATCTTTTCTCCATACCCTTTAAGGTATATCTAAATTATTTTAAGATATTTTGAAAAAGTCTCAAATGAAAGATTTCTCAAATTAGTAAAAGAAGAAAAAATACCTAAGATTCATTTATTTTTATTTAGGGAAATGCATGCCTTTGCAGAGATGATTATCTAGAGCAAACCCCAGAAATATGTCCACATGGCCTTGCTGGTTCACGGTAGGTGTTACACACACACACATACACACACACACATGCCTGGCCCTGCACAAGACGCCCTGGTTCCCTGTCATCTGGAATATTGGCTTTCCACATGTCTGGTTGAGTTCAGGACTGTGGACAAGGATCAGAGGAAAGCTCACTCTACAGTAGATTCATTTCCTGGTCAGAAAGATATTAAAAATATATGCAAGCCTACTAGTAATTAAGAAAACATAAATCTTAATAAAATGATGTCATTTTTTATCTGTCAGAAGTGGATGGAAGCAATGTAGGCACTTTTATTTATTTCTTTATATTTTTAAAACTATAAAAACATAGAGGAAAATTTTTGGAGATTTCTTACTGTATAAATGTGTCTATATTGTTTTTGAATGATAAATCAATCCATTAGTTTGTTGAAAATGAGGAGTGTTTTAATTTTTAAAAAATTTGAATAATAATGTATTTAGGGCATTGAAAAATTACATCTACTCTTCTCAGTTTAAACAATATACCAGTGCCTCTCACAGGAAAGAGCCTTGGGAACAGCATGATGGGATTTTTGCCTCTGTTCCTAGTTTTTCTATTTCTGCAGCTGTGATATAGACTTAACTACAACTCTAGGGGTGGAAGGAAATAAATTTCTTTCACAATTCCCTCCATTGGCTTATTATCTGGCTCCAGTGGCCACAAAATAAAAATATATACATATCTTTATCTCAGTGTTGTCAACTACCACTACCACTGATGCTGCAAACTAGAAATCTAATCATGCACGTTCCTTTCAAAAAAATACATTTAGTATGATATAAATTTCTGATGGCTATAATCATAAATGCTGATAATTTTGCAAGTTCAACCAAGAATTAAGACAGAATATATGGGGGAAAAGCCAAAGTTTAGACACAAAACATTTACATCTAAGTACTTCATACATATTATTTTCATTTCTTATTCCAATTGGAAAAATTAGGTGAGTTATCCCAGTTTATAGAGAAGTTGAGTTGAAGAAAATCAAGTAACTGTCTCAAAGTCACAGAGTTCATAAGTACCAGGGTTGTGATCTAGGTGTATCTGATTCCAAAACCTGTAGAATTTCCCCCAGAACATGTTGCCTTCCAAAGCATTAGAATTTAGTGAATATTACTGAACTTGCCTTCACTCTCTAGGCATTTCTTTTAGAAATGTTAGGTAGCTAGTCAGACATGAGCAACAGGGAACTAAGGAATAGGAACACCCCAATGGTAGTAGAATTCTAGGTAAGCACATGTGCACTAGGTAAAGTTATATAGCAGCCAGGTGTCAATCAAAATGACCCCACTTGCCAATGACCTAGGAATGCCTTTGGAACTACCCCATCGTGGTCCAAATATAAGGCAGACATTCCCACTTCTAGGCCCTTTTTGTCCTTCTGGGCTTTCTTTTTGCCTTCTTAGTGTTGTTGTAGTTGTTATTACAGCACTATGTTGCAGCTCTCATTGCTAGGATCATGTGTCTCCTTGGTACAAGCTTTGTCTTTATCCATGTGCATGCTTCAGGCATTCTTTGTCTTTCTAAAATATATTTTTAATAAAATGATTAAATCTCAATGACCTGTGATTCTTCACTGCTGTCATTTGAGGAAGGATCAAGGGAAATGCTAACTACACGTCTGTGCCATTGTTATACCCCTCCTCGACACCGAACTCCAATCAGCCTCAACGGTGACACAACAACCAATTTTAACTTCAGTCATCTATCTGGTTACTAAATTGGTGGACCTCTACCTGTTTCAGCTGTATTAGGTGGAGCAAATTCTCACATTAATGTTACCCTATAAGCCCTAGATCTTCCAACTTTCGTCTATAGAATTCCAAATCAGGCAATTTTGTGAAAAAAAAAAAAAAAAAAAAACACCAACTGATGAGACCACAACTAACTACACCTCAGCTAATCAAAGATACTTGCAAAAAACAAATTAGAAGGCAAAAGATTATCCTAATGTGAACACAGATGCATATCTTTCAGAGGTTGACCCAAGTCATAAAATCCCCTGCAAATTGAGCGTCCTGTAATCCAGGCCAGCGCACCTGTTCTGCCAAGTGGAGCTATATCACCATGGTGTGAGCACTGGAAATCAGGTTGGACTTTGAAAGCAAAGTTTGGAACCCAATTCCATTTTTCTTTCTCTGTGTTCCAATGGCTAAATCACTTAGATTCCACAAGTCTTAGTTGCTCACCTGCAGGTGATAATTAATGTTGCCACAAAAAGTTGGCCGAGGATTAGACGTATTTGCTTTAAAATACTTACAGAATATATTCATTCACAGATGAGTTTACAAAATTACTCCAAAGCAGTTCTAAGTTCCTCCTGGGCACCTGACATGCCTGGGGGGTTTAGTCCTAGATCACTTTCTGGGGACATGGGGTTAGGAGGAGTGGGGGCAAGCAATAATAGAGTAAGTAACTGCAAATATATTTGGCCAGTAACACCTGATCATAAGACAATAGCTACAATGATTGCTTTCTTATAACAAAATTCTTAGTGAGACAAATAAAGATATAATTGTAAGGCTATGTTGCATTTATCCGTGAGGCAGGGGCAGAGGGAAACAGGGGCTTGATTTAAACATTTGAAAAGATTTTCAAAGAGGGATTATTTTTAAAGTGGTTTAGCTTAAAACTTTAAGAGATTCAGTTACCAAGACCCTTATTCATATTCACCAAGATGTTACCAGAAAAAAATTTTTTTGGTTAAAAGATGAAGGAAAATTGGCCCCAATGCTTTAAAGCCACTTAAGTGAAAATTAGATCCAATTTCTATCCTACACTAAATACATGTTATCTTAGAGATTATAAGGGAAGGGAATCTTCCCCTTCTTTTTTTTCTTTCTAGGGTTTTTAGCTGGTCTAATAATTCAATTTACAGTAATTCCAAATATATAAGGCTTCTTGACAGTCAGGCAGTTGAGGCTCATAAGCTGTCCAGAGCTAAGGAGAAGGAGTTAGGGGTCTAGGACTTCAAAGGGGAGAATGACAATTCACAGGAAGAGCAAATATTTGGTAATAATTGGTAGACATTTTCATTCAGATAAGTCTTTCTGATGTAAAAACTTCTCTGGTAGTAGCCCTCTTCCTGGTATAGGCTCCCTATCTAAATTCTTTTAGGTAGTTAAAGGAGGTAAAAAAGCTCTTCTGGAGCCTGTTGGGCCTTGATTATATTTAACTCAAAATAATCTAGATGCCAAAGTGACACATGCTGGGGTTGCCTGACATGAATCCCATCACAATGTATTTTTATCTATGATGGGTTTGTATGAAAAGTAAACACGATATTTTACAATCCATATTTAGTGATGTGCTTATACAATTACAGACTTTTATGAGTCATCTTCATTATGCACTTAAATAGTTTGCAAAATTATAGCCTAATGTATTTACCCCTTTTTGTTGTAAACCTTTAACTATAAATGCAGAGAGAACAAAGGAACCAAAATGCACATATTCTAGAAACTTCATACCAGCCACTGTTTCAATTATGCACAAATTAACAGAAATGAATTTGCAGCCTTTTATTTCTTAGTCTAATGGAGCTCAAGTATTTCATAAAGTGTAACCATACAGCAAATTCTGAGCTCGTTTTAGAATAATTAGCACATTGATGTTTCCTGTGAAGTTAAAAAGAAATGTTAAAATTTTCCAATTGTAAGCACTTTTTGAAGGCTCACTCTGTTCTCTAAAGTGAGCAATCTTTCACTCAGAAGAAAGCTATAAGCTCTATCTTTCATGCATTTCATCTTTCTTCTCTTATATCTCGATTAAAATACTAGTGCTTATTCAGACAAGTCTTAATTACAGGCCTGGAGCAAGTGAAAGAGCCTCTGTAGATTAAGTAGGTAATTTTTTTAAATGATGCATTTACTTCAAGTTATTCCAGCTCTGTCTTTTAAATAATTAAGGCTGAACTAAAAGAGACCTAAAATCTGTACATTAAAATGTCTTCACTTAACTTTCTCACCAAAATTTGACATTCTCATATCCCTTTCCTCACCCCTTCCATAAAAGAAAAGTCACCCTCTTGGGAGAAGGGAGGAGCTAACATTTATAGAGTTTCTATTATATGTCAGATCCACTACTGAGTGAGGTATATTACATTCCAAGTTCTTTGAATGTTCACACAGTTCTATGAGTTTAGTGATGAGCATAGTCATTTCTGTTTTGCAAATGAGTGTAGTTAGGCTCAAGAATATTATGTAAGCTTCCTAAAATCACTTGACCTGATGAGGACAAAGAGAGGATTTAATTCAAATTGGTCAAAGTCTGGACTCTGTTTTGCTACATTCAGTCCCAGCCCGAGGTGACTGACATCTTAAAGGGGTATGGGCTATTTAAACAAGTTCAACAAAAATCTCAACATGAAAGTCACTTACTTTTATTTAACTTACTAAAAGTATACATTGTAAACAAAATTGTTAGAAAAGTTAACAAAGCTGCAACTTCCTAACTCTGGAAAATATTGGCATGAAGTAGTAGAGGACTTTAGTGCCAGAAAACAGAGGGGGTACTTGGCAAGCCTCCAGGAGCTGCTGTTTTTTTTACTGAGAACTGTCAAAGATATTTGCACTATATATTTTGAACTGTTAAAGATGGAATTTCAGATAGTATATATATGCACATATATATATATATATACATTTCAGATAGTATATATATACACACACTATACTATATATATATATTACATAGTGTGTATATATATTATATAATGTATATATATATTATATAGTATATATATATATTACATATTATGTGTGTGTGTGTGTGTATCCATAGCAAATGAAGAAATGAATAAGATATCATGTGATCGTTTTTAATATCCATTGACAAGCATTTATTGAATGACTGAAATGTGATAAAACTATTCTAGGTCTCGAAAATGAAACTAATGTAGAGAGAAGGCAAAAGAACTAAAGTATTAAATCAAGCTCTATTTGGAGAATACAATATGCTGATCATCCCTGCAGCCAAACTACAAGGAAACCTGCATAACAAAGGAGGATTTCTGATGGGATTGCTAACAACTGATTTCCCACACCTATGAAGGGAAAGGAGGAAAAACAAAGTCTTTAAGTGGTGCTCTACACAAAATAAAATTGTTCATTCCCTATGGCTAAAACCATTAGGAACCTATGGATTAAAGGATGGAAACTACCAGCAGGTCTTTCATGCTACATGTTCTTACCTTTTCATGGTACGTACTCTTTTCTTTCTTCACTGTATGTCCATGTCAAAGGAAAATGGGTAAACAAAGCCTTTAAATTATAACTCACAGAAACTAAAAAATGATATATAAACTAAATTCCCCAAACATGCTGCCTTCACTTGGTTTCTCTAATTGTCTTTACTCTGTCCCTTTCAGTGCCTTTATTCTATCTCTCTCGCTGTCCTCATTTCTCTCTATTGTCTCTGCCCCTCTGAGTCTCCTTTAGGCTCTCTCACTCTCTGTCTCTGAGAGGAGACTATGCTCTGTCTATGGAATGTTACCCCTTCTCTAATAAACTTCCTTTTTGACTCTAACTTTGGCATATGTTTGAATTTTTTCTATATTCTCCTCCAAGAAATCTCTCAATGCAGGGCTTGGTTTCCTCCCATTTAGGAGAATTTGTGCTGTCCTGCATCAAAATCTTGAAATAATTATATGGATCATGTTCTTACAGACCCAGCTTAAGCATGAGAGAGACACAGAAAGTAGATACTCTTTAGAATCTAATGAGATGTATGTAAGGTAAGTTTCCAGTGAGATAGATGCTAAGGCCAGAAATTTTGTTTGGTTTAGAGATATAACCCAAGCACATAGTACCTGGCTCAAAATGGGTGCTTAAGAAAACTTACTGAACTAAAGAGAGCTAGGGAACATCTAAGAGAATCATCAATTGCAAATCTGGTGGTGTGTGGGTGGGGAGGGAGTGTGAAAGTTCCTAAGAGGGAATAATATCTAAAGAAAATCCAGAAAGAGAAGTAAGAGTTATTCTGGTGGTAAGGGATTGCTGAGAGAATAGCCATGTGCAAAGTCAGCACCAGATAAATGAATCTGGGCATCTCCTTTAAGGGAAAGAAAACACTTCTACAAACTTGGTGTATAAGCTGCATGGGGTTAAGTTCAGAGAGTGAACAGGAAGACAAAGAGTGTAGTGAATGCGTTTCTCAAAAATTGTGAGGTATTGGAAACTCTGGATTAGATTGTTAGATCTCTGTCAGAGACAGGTTCAGTGCAGGACTCTTCAATGTACATTCCAAGGATTCTTTCTTTTCTCCTTCCCTTCCCTTCCCTTCCCTTCCCTTCCCTTCCCTTCCCTTCCCTTCCCTTCCCTTCCCTCCCCTCCACTCGCCTCCTCTCCCTTCCTTTCCCCCTTCACTTCCCTTCTCTTCCCTTCTCTTTTCTTTCTTTTTCTTCCTTCCTTCCTTCCTTTCTTCCTTTTTCTTTCTTTCTCTCTTTCTCTCTTTCTTTCTCTTTCTTTCTTTCTTTTTTCTTTCTTCCTTTCTTCCTTTCTCCTTTCTTTGTTTAACTTCCCAAGAGGTGTTTATATAAATACTTTTATAAATGAACACGTATTCACACAGAAAGACAAAAAAAAACATACAAATAAATGATTCCCAGCCAGATATTGGCTTAATTTTAGACCTCATAGAATGAGTTAGTAAGTAATTGCCCCTACTCTATTTATGGAAGACTTAAATAATTGGTCTTAATTTTTCCTTAATGTTTGATAGGATGCTCCTGGTAATTTCTTTGTTCAAAGGTTTTTAATAGCTGGTTCTATCTCTTCACTTTGAACTGATTTTTGTATTTGGTGTGAGAAAGAGATACAGCTTAATTCTTTTGCATGTGACTATCCACTTGTGCCTCAAACAATTATTTTAAAAACTATTATTAAACCACTGAATGTTCTTGGAAGTTTTGTTGAAAAACCATTGAGCATAAATGTAAAATTTTATTTCTGGACCCTGAATTCTATAACATTTATCTATATACCCTTTCTTATACTATTCTTTTTAAAGTTATTTTCCCAGTGGTTACCCTGGGGATTACAATTAATATGTTAATTGATAACAATTTAGTTCATATTAATGCTGACTTGATTTCAATATATATATATATATATATATATATATATATATATATATATATATATATATATCTGTTTTCTCCTCCTTTGTTCTATTATTGTCATACAATTATGTCTTTGCCTATCAACACAAATGTATAACTAATGCTTTATACAGTTGTTTTAAAAATCAGATAGAAGTAGAAATATGTTACAAACATATAAATATATTTACCTACGCACTCAACTAAACTGATATATTTATTTTTCATGTATATCAGGTTACATCTTAGTGTTCTTTTATGCCAGCCTGAAGGATTCTCATTAATGTTTCTTGCAAAATATATTTTCTAGCAACAATTTATTCTAATTTTTGTTTATCTAAGAATGTATTAATTTCTTTTTCTGAAGGATAGTATTGCTGGATTTAGAACTCTTAGTTGATACAAGAATGTGAGTGAGAAGTTGAGCTTTAATTGAGCTTCTAGATTATACCATGTGCTTCAGCCAAGTTTTTATTTTCCAGAAATCTACAGACATTACAATTCTAGATTCTCACTATGCTTTGCTCCTTCCATTTGTAACTCTCTCTGAAATCCAGAAAAGAGAATGGTTGATGGCCTGGGTAAGATTTGGAAATTTTGTTTTCCTGATCATAATACCATTAGGAGAGTACCAAAATCTTATTCTGAACTGCTCACACTTACCAGTTTGGCAGCCATGGGAAAATCATTACTACAGCAAGTTGTCATAACACCATTCAGGCTAAAATTTCATTTTTCATTATATCAACTATATTGAATATAGCCATGTCATTACATAAACCTTCAGCTTTGGAGGTAATGGATATGACCATCAAAATCTGAGTGTTTTCAGATGTAGAAGTCAGCAGCATTCAGCACACTCAAGAATAGACACGGCTACTGAACTCCACAACTAAAGTACATCTCCAAAGTATATCAAGTAAGAAATCTTTTAATTTTACATATAAACAAAATAAACAAATTCATATGATGTAAGACTGTAGGGCTACTAAGTGGACAATTGTGTGTAGCTGACTTGTGTAAATTGAAAGAATCTTAAAATTTAGTAAACATTGACCTAATAATGAGAATGTTTACACAGCATCTATAATTTTACCATTTTAACCTCTTTAGCTATACTATTTAATGAAGTAATGTATCAAACAACTATTTTGATTTTTTTTTTCTGTCGATGATTTGGTAATTCTAGTAGGAAAAAAAATTTACTAAACAATGTTTTTTCTTTAATTTATGTAATAATACTATGAAATGAGTATTATAATCCTCTCATAGTATTATGATCTATTAGACAATAAGGAATTTGTCTAATGTTACACAGTAGGTAAATGTCTAAGAATCAAAGCCCTATTGTCTTAATCTTTCTGGGAAAACATATTGGTCCCTATAACTCTCACTGGGTATTCTCAAAAGGATTACCCTTAAATTCTCACCCTCACATTTCTTTAGAAATTAGTTCCCATTTACTTTCTCCCTGACATGCCCATGGCCCTGGTCAGAGAGCTCAAAATTTCTGTGTCTGAGAGAAGGTACACCTTGATTTCTGGTTTTTGCTTCATAGATGAGTAGAACTGCCATGGTTCTTCTAGGTTCTGGCCTGTACTTAGACTAGCCATGGATTTGTGCTTTCTGGCCCAGCTTCTTCATCTGCCTCTTCTTGGGTCTTTTCTTTGAATGGGGAGGTATGAAAAAGATAAAGTATGGACCCCAAGTTAAGTCATGCTCTGTAATCATTTTATCTCAATAAAGATGATATTGTTACCCTTCTTTTGACCATAAGTTTTTTTAAGATGTCTCCTAATATTTTGAACTCCGGAGCAAAGGAAAAATAGAGATTAGAATCTTATACTCCAAATATTTAGTGCTTGAAGATCACCTATAACTTAAAATCATGAGAATACATTTGCCGATATTTATAAAGAATATTAAAATGTTTATATTTCTGAAGTCTCATATTTCTTTTTAATTGCTTATAGCTAATGCATTAAAAACACTGAGAACACAATCTTTGGCACATAATAGATACAAAATATACAAGTGTAACATGAATCTGAAAAACAAACTAAGAGGTATGCACAAAATTATTTACCAGAGCATTTTTTACTGCTTAAAAAAAATTGAAAATAAATATCTTAAAAACATAGCATCTGTAAGTCTTATGATTAATACATATCTATTCAAAAATATTCAGCCAAAGATTTTAATTTGTTAAAGATGACATTAGAAAATGTAGTTGATACAGTACGACCAAATAAAATCAGATATAAAATTACTTTATCTCCATTTTAGCCCCTTGAATATTAAAAGTGTCTATGGAAAAAGCATAAATGTACTAGAAAATATTATGAGAAGTTGAAAACCTGAGTTCACATCTATTACTGTTTCTTCCTCAAGCCCTCTCCAGAATAGCACAATTATCAAAAAGAACCAATTGTTACCAGAGTTGCAGCTGATAAGGTGTTCATTGCAATGGGCTACCTTGATAAGGGGATTAAAGAGACAAAATCCAGTTGTGGTTCTTCCCACTAAGTCATTCACCTTAAATAATGGTGCATTCACAGGGGGAAAATACCTTTTTCTTATACATACCAAGTAACTGTGTTTGGCAGAGCCTGATCTTAACTCTCCTGAGACTGACTGGAGCTGTAGGCTTAATTTTCTATACCATCTAGTGAGAACCGATAGATTAGTGGTGACAAAGAAGGTTTACTTATTCTGGCCTATATGCTCAGATGAAATTCATCTTCCTTCTTTGATAGGCAGAGGCTTAATTGGTTAGAAGAATGAAGATATGATATATCAAACAGGAATGTGATCAGAATCAACTTGTTGTGATATAGTTTGCTTCAGATAAACAGCAAGATTTATTTTTCACCTTCTATCTGGGATAAAGTTGAGGACAAGATGCATTGTTGCTTGATGCTTTAATGAATTCTGGCCTCAGGTTTGTGAACCTCCAATGCCTTAATGATTCCTGGTGTATTTGTGCAATCACATTTTTTAAGTCTCTTTAGCATGTAAAATGATACAAATTAGTTCACTCAAAAGACTCCTACATCTTGTTCATTGGTCATTCCAAGCAGTCAGTAGAACCATGACCCATGAATCTTTATCAACACTACAAGAAGATTTGAGAGAATAATTTCCTCTGGTACTGACTAAATTATTGCAAAAGGTCACAAGTGTGCAAGAGATCTATATGTAGTAGATATTCATGTGGCAAATTCTTACCCCTTATTTTTGCACCCAAAAAAGAAAAGAGTAACACAGAAGAACAATGTGTAGACTTTATAGGTAGCTGTGACTTGACGATCATCAATCAAACGGTAAGATCAAGGATGGCAAAAAATATAGTGTCCTCCTAGGCTCAGGATGATAATCTGGAACATAGCTAACCAACAATTTAACAATTACATATAAATGCCTGTCCAATAGGTACAATCACTTTTAAGAGACTTAAGGCAATATTTCATAAATTTTAAGAAGTACATAGCTTATAATTCAGCAATATCACTATTTGTTAGCTGCCTTAGAGAAATTTTCAAATATTTCTCAAAGAGATATAACACAATACAATTTTCAGAACTGATTATAATAGAAAATAATCATAAAAAATGTCTACCAGTAATTGAAACATAATTAAGTTGTTGCTATTCTTTTATGTCAGGAATTAAAAATAATAAATTAATCCAACAAGCATAGACAAATTTTATATATATATAAATATATTAATTCACATTGATATATCATAAACATAACACTGAAAAGTTACAAAAAGGCATGTTGTATTATGTCAGTTATGAACATTTTAAAGACACATATATGTTGTGAAGAATAACACAGCTACAGAAGTCCACACAGGAATCTCAGTAAAATGGTTACTCCTGGGAGAAAGGACAAGAATGTAAAGAAGAGGGGCTTGAAATATGCTTGAAACCTTTATTCCTATAAACAAAAATAATGTGAAACAAAAACAAATGTTAACATTTCACAAATCAGAATGGTGAACTGGGATTATTTTTATATTATTGTCTTTCTTTTTTTATATGATCGAAATTAAAGTAAAAACAAATTTAAATGGCATAGAAGTTAGTCCACAGCATGGTTGTTATCAATAGCTTATCACTGGCCTCAATGTTAAAGCCACACACAAGATACTTGTTTTGGAAGTGTTTTTCCCCAAATGTAAACCAATTCAATCTCTCCGTTACTCAACCTCTTGGAAGACAGTGTACTATGGTGGAAGGCACGTGGAAATCAGAGTCAGAAAGATTTCATGGCATGATTTCTTGATTTTTAATTATAAAAATATATATACAGGGTATGTATCCTAATGGATGTAACACCTTACATTTCCCAATACAGATTTTCTAGATGATCCAAACATCTTGGTTCTGAAAAAGCTACTCATAGCTTTTTTTTTTTTGGGGGGGGGGGTTGTGATGCCCTTATTTAGGATGCTTTCTTATATTTTTCTGTCTCTGAAAGTTTAAGTGTTATGTAATGTTAACTAGCCTTTAATAATTTAAATTCTTCCATTTCTGCATTATTATTATTATTATTATTTGCAATTTTTACCTACAGCACTTATTTCAGCATTTATTTCTTTACTTCCTCATTATTGCTGTATAAGTATCCCATGTTCTGCCTCATTATGTGATTCTGGAAAAGTCAGCATACCTCACTAACCATAAGTTTCTTGGTGTTTAAATTGAGACATTGTAAAACAGCATTCAATTATTAAGGAAATTTTGGCACTAATATTTTAGCAACATATGAATGTGTATAACTTGTCTTCTGAAAGAGAAGGATATTATAATATTATTCTCTCATCCAGCAAAGCTATGGTTTATCTAGGATAACAGGTGTGAAAGAGGAAAGAGACAACCACTACAATTCCCCAGAAATCCATCAATTTTTTTTTTGATGGAGAAAGGTGTTGTCAGTTTAAACAAACTTATACTATATTATAGTAAATTTAATGGGTATAACTAAAAATATATTTATCATTTGAAAAATAAACATAATAAACACATATATGATATAGAAAAGATGAGTGAGGAATTATTCCAGGGAAGACCTACTTTAACTAGGGGGATATATATGTTACCTCTGGGTGATGGCTTTTGTACATTAGTGTTATTTTTGTTACTTCTTCCATATTTAAACTTCCTTCTTGAAATTTCTATGTTAGATATTTAGATCATTTTATTTTACCTTTGAACATGATTAAATTAAGTCAGGTATGGCTGATTCTGATTATAAAACTTAAAAAAAGTTTGCTTCTCAGGGTTCAGATATGAGGAAACAGTGAGGATAGCAAAGCCAAAAATAATACCATTTGTTTCTCTAAAAGGTAAATTAGACAACTTCATTAATATTCCTCAAATTTATGTTTTGGAAGAAGTAAGGGTAAGTAAATTTTATGGCAAGAATGAACATTTTACAAATTCATATTAAAGTGCAGTAAATACATATTTTTGCCAAATATCAAAAGACCTAGAATTTTTAAACTGATATAACCTTGAGTCCAAAACTGGTTGTCACTGTCATAGAATTAACTTTAGAAATCAAAAATAAATCTGAGGTCAGTAAACTGGTGGAATAAGCAGCTCTAAACTACTGTAGATTCCCAAAAACATCAAAAAGTAAGCAGTAATTATCAAAATTCACTTTGTCAAGTGTTTACAGCAACTATGTGAATGATGAATAATGAAAAAGGCAACTAAAAATACTAGGAAAGCTGAATGAGATCTGAGGGTTCTAGTCGAGATGGTGAAACAAGTTGACATTGTTCTTGACATTATTCTCCTCCCACTACCACATTAAAATCACAACTAAAATATAGAGTAGTCACCCTGGAGAACCACCTGAAGACTTGCTGAACAGAAATCATTTAACCAAAATTATTAAGAAGAAACCACACAGAGACTGGTGGAAGGGGTAGAGAAGCAAAACAGGCCAGCCCATAATCCGCATGTGATATTTGAGAATGAGGAGGGATATCTCAGCTGCAGAGGTACCTGCTGTACAGTGAGGGGTTCCTGACCCACATCAAACACCCCAGTGTGAAGCACCAGTGCTGAAGAGAGCAGCTCTCATGACATCTGGGTGAGAAAATCAGCCAGGATTCTGAGCATCCAGGAGAGATAGAAGAAGTTTGAAAACAGGTATCATTTTAAAGGGCCCAAACACACACTCTCTCAACTTACTCTGGACTCTGGTGGAGGGACAGTGGCTGGGGAGGTACCAGTGACATACAGGGAAACACTGAGTTATATGATTTCAGGCAAGGGCTGGAGGGGGAAGCTGTTATTGTCTCAGTGTTGAGCCCTCCTCCCATGTAACCTGTGGGTGGACACTATCTTTCCTGTGTTGAGCTTTCCCCTGACATGGTCAAAGCTAAATTTTCATTTGCCTAATAAGCACCCCCAACTCCATCTTGATGACCCCCTGGGACTCAGCCTAAAAGTTGTGTACTACCACAGGCTTTTTCATGACTAACAGAAAGCTGTTGTTAGCCCACAATGAACTTTCTCTTGGACAACTCTTGAAGGTTTACAGCCTCCAGGAGAGTGATGGCTGACCTCTATGGGTTCTGGGACATTTGTAAAGTGATCACAGGTTCAGGACTGGCTCTAAGTCTAAATCTGCATTAACCTGTTGAAAACCACTCACGCAACAATAGGGACTTCCTGAGACCCCATAACACCTAACTCCCATTCCACATGTACTACCCAAAGCTCATTCAGCAGTTTAACCCTTCGGACAACTGGCAGGCAGTGGCAGGCATAGGAGTTCCCTGAGTCTTTGGCTGAGTTTTTCCAAGGCCAGCATGATGACAGCCAGCATGATTCATAGCGTGGTCTCTCCCATGCACCTCCAGGTCCAGCACAGGCAGCAACTAACTGTAGATCACTTTGTAGATCCTACAAAATATCCCTGGACCAGGCACGCTGACCTAGGCGGCAAAGAAGCCTCTTGCAAGAGGCCCCCAAACCAGCATACCTAGTGGCTGGCTTCAGACCATAACAAAACACCACTTGATTAGTTACACACAAGTGGCACACACAAAGAGTTGTCTTGGCAAGCAAAATAGCCTGCTGGAACAAATGCAGGTCCATGGGATCAGCCCCCACACAGAAGCTCATATGCTGTGCTTGTGGCCTATCCTCACAGCCAATAAGTCTGAGAGTCTATCCCACCCACTGATGTGCCAACAGCAATCGAGTCTCAACTACAACAAAAAGGCACACACAATGCATACAGGAGGCACTCCTGGAGCATCCAACTCAGTGACAAGAGAGAATGGTACCACTGAGCCCCACAGGAAATCTACTATATAAGACACCCAGCCAAAACTGGGAGATATAACGGATATACCTGATACAAATAAACAAATAAAGAAAGGCAGCCAAAATGAGGGAGAAAACAGCAAAGTCCAAAATAAGTAGAAACAGGAAAAAAAATTAGAGCAGAAATAAATGAAATAGAGACTGAAAAACAATATAAAAGATTAATGAATCTAAGAGCTGTTTTTTTTCAAAGATAAACAAAATTGATAAAACTTAACCAGACTCCTCAAGAAAAAAAATAGAGGACCCAAATAAATGAAATCAGAAATGAAAGAGAAGAAATTACAACTGACCAGAGAAATACAAAGGATTATAAGAAAATACTATGAACAATTATATGCCAAAATTCAAACATCTGGAAAAAATGGATAAATTCCTAGAAACATACAATTTTCCAACACTGAATCAAAAAGAAACAGAAAATCTAAACAGACCTATTACTACTATTAAAATCAAATCGGTAATCAAAAAACATCCCACAAAGTCCTCAACCAGATGGCTTCACAGGTGAATTTTACCAAATATTCAAAAAAAAAAAAGTTAACACCTATCCTCAAACTATTTCAAAAAATTCATGAGATTGGAAATCTCTCAACTTCATTTAATCAGTCCACCATTACCTAATATCAAAGATATCATTAAAAAGAAAGTTATAGGCCAAAATCCCTGATGAATATAACTGCGAAAATCCTCAAAAAATAATAGTAAAACAAATTCATCAATAAACCAAAAAGATCATACACCACAATCAAGTTGAATTTATTTCTGAGATGCAAGTTTGTTTCAATATCTTCAGATGAATTAATGTGATACACCACATAAACAAAATGAAGGGTAAAAACATCTAGTCATATTAATAGATATAGAAGAAACATTTGACAAAATCCAGCATCTATGTATGATAATAATTCTCAGTAAAGTGACAATAAAGGAAACATACCTCAACTTAATAAAGACCATAATATATTACAAATTCACAGCTGACATCTTACTCAACAGCAAAAGCTAAATCTATTCATATATGCTTATTTAATCTATGACAAAGGAGGCAAGAATATACAACATGGTAAAGACAGTCTCTTCAACAAATGATGTTAAGAAAACTAGACTAATACATGCAGAAAAATAAAACTGGACCACCTTCCTATACCATATACAAGAATAAACTTAAAATAGATTAAAGACTTAAAGGTAAGACTCAAAACCATAAAACCCCTAGAAGAAAATATAGGTGGTAAACTCTCTGACATTGCTCTTAGTAGTATTTTTTCTGATATGTGCCTCAGGCAAGAGAAACAAAAGAAAAAATAAACAAATGGGACTATGTCAAACTTGAGTGTTTTTACACAACAAAAGTAACCATCTACAAAATGGAAAGACAACCTATGAATTTGGAGAAAATATTTGCCAATGATATATATCTGATAAGAGGTTTATATCCAAAATTTTTAAAGAACTCATGCAACTTAACACACACACACACACACAAACTAACAGTCCAACTACAAAATGTGCAGAAGACTTAATAGACATTTCTCCAAAGAAGAAATACCAATGACCAATAGACATGAAAAGATGCTCAACATCACTAATCATCAGAGATATGAAAATTAAATCCGTAATGGAATATTACCTCACACCTATCAGATTGCCATCATCAGTAAGTTAACAAATTACAAGTGCTGGTGAGGCTGTGGAGTAAAGGGAACCCTTGTACACTGTTGGTAGAATTGCAAATTGGTGCAGCCTCTCTGGAAAATAGTATAGAGGTTCCTCAAAAATTATAAATAGAACTAGCATATCACCCAGCAATTCCACTTCTTGGTATTTAACTGATGCAGTCCAAAACACTAATTTGGAAATATATATGCATCCCTACGTTCATTGCAACATTATTTACAATAGCCAAGATATGGAAGCAACATAAGTGCTCATTAACAGACAAATAAATAAAAGTTGTACATATGCACAATGAAATATTACTCAACCATAAAAAAGAATAAAACCTCATCTTTTGCTACAGCATAGGTGGACCTGGAACATATATCACTAAGTGAAATAAGTTAAATAGAGAAAGACAAATACTATATTATATATGAAATCTAAAGAAAAAGAAACAAATAAAACATAAGCAGACTCACATTTGCAGAGAAGAAGCTGATAGTTGCCACATAGGAGGGGTTTGGGGTTGGGCACAGAAAAATGATGAAGAGATTAAGAAGTACAAATTGATAGTATAAATAATCACAGGGTGTAAAATAGAGCATAGGAAATATAATCAATAATATGGTAATAACTGTGTGTAGATCCAGGTGGGTAGTAGACTAGTCAGGGAGATCACTTAGTAAATTATGTATCTAACCACTATGCTATACATCTAAAACTGATATAAAAATATTGATTGTCAACTGTCATTGAAAAATCAAAAAAGTGGTAAAAAAAGTAAAGAAGAATAAGTTCAAATTTCCAGATATAAAACAAATCAGTCACAGGGGTGTGGTACAAAGCATAGGGAATTTAGTCAATAATATTGTGATAGTGTTGTACAATGTCAGATTGTTGCTGGACTTATCATGGTGATCGCTTTTTTTAGGTATAAAGTTGTTGAATAACTATTGCGTACATCTCAAATTGATACAATATTGCATGTTAGCTATATTTTAATTTAAAAAAAGTAGTTTAAGATGGAAATTTCACCTGTCAGAAATCTATAAAAATAACTAATTATAAATTGTAAAACTAAAAAGTATATCATTTTATGGCCCAGTGAAAGTTTTTCCCAGTGCTTTCTTCAAAAAATTTTAGTTTTAGGTCTTATTTTTAAATCTTTAATCCATATTTATTTCATTTTTGATATGATATAAATTAAGGATAAAATTTCATTTTTTTTCATGTGACTAATTTTCAAAACACCATTTGTTGAAGAGACTATTGTGTATTCTTAGCACTCTTGTCAAAAATCAGTTGACTGTATACATATGGATTTATTTCCAGGTGCTCTATTCTATTGGTCTGTCTGTTTGTCTTCTCAGTACCATACTCTTTTAATTACTATAGGCTTGTATATATTTTGAAATCAAGAAGTGTAAAGCATCCACATTTATTCTTCTTTTTCAAGATCGCTTTATCTATTCAGGGACTTTTGTGATTCCATCTGAATTTTAGGATGGGTTTTTCTATTTCTATTATAACATGTCATTGAGATTTTGATAGGGATTGCTTTCAATCTGTACATTTCTTTAGGTGGCATGAACATTTTAACATTATTGTCTTCCGATCTATAAGCATGTGTTGCCATTCCTAATATTTGTGTCTTCTTTAATTTCTTTTGTAGTTGTCAGTGTACAAGTCTTTCATCTCCTTGGTTGAGTTTATTCCTTAGATATTCTACTCTTTTTGGTGCTACTATAAGTGAGATTTTTTTTTCTTGATTTACTTTTTTAGGTAGTTTGTCATTAGTGTATAAAAAGGTAATTGATTTTTTTTGTATTGATTGTGTAATCTGTAACTTTATTGAATTCATTTATTAGTTCAAACATTTATTGTGGAGTCTTTAGGGGTTTCTACATATAAGATTACACCATCTGTTAACAAAGATAATTTTAGTTCTTCATTTCTGATGTCTATCTTTTATCTATTTTTCCTTTCTAATTGCTCTGGCTAAGACTTCTACTACTATGTTTAATAAAAGTGATGAAAGTGCTCATCCTTTTCATAATCCTGATCCTAGAGAAAAAGTTTTCAATTTTTCACCATTGAGTAACATGTTATCTGTGTTTTTTTTGTATATGGCCTTTATTATGTTGAAGTAAATTCCTTCTGGACATCAGTTTTTGAGAGTTTTTATTATGAAAGATGTTGAATTAGGTTGAATGCTTTTTTTGGCATCAATTGAATTGTTTATGGGACTTTTTTCCCTTCATTCTGTCAATGTGAAGTATAGCATTAATTTATTTGCCTATGTTGAAATATCCTTCTACCCCAGCGATAAATCTCACAAGTAAGTGTTATATACTCCATTTAATGTACTGTTAAATCCAGTTTGCTAATATTTTATTAAGGATTTTTGCATTTAGGTTTATCAGAGATATTGGCCTATAGCTTTTGTTTTGTTTTGTTTTGTTTTGTTTTGGTATGATCTTTGACTGGTTTTGACATCAGGGTAATAATAAATAAAATTTAAAAAAAATAGAAGTGTTTCATTACCTTCAATTTTTTTGGAGAGTTTAAAAAGAATTGATGTTAATTTTTCTTAAAACAAATTATAGACCAACTAGACCTACAGATATATAGAGCTTTCCACCCCAAAATGACAGAATACACATTTCTTTTAAGAGCACATTTTTCAAGATAGATGACATTTTAATTTACAAAACAAGTCCTTAAAAATTTAAGAAGATTAAAAATAATACCAACTAATTTTTCCAACAGCAATGAAAGTAAATTACAAATTAACAATGAGGAAAACTGAGAAACTCACAAATGTATGGAAATTAAACAAGTAATTTCTGAATAATGAATGGATCAAAGGAAATATCAAAGGAAAGTTAAAAAATATCTTGAGACAAATGAAAATGGAAACACAACATACTAAAACTTACAAGATGCACCAAAAGGAGTATGAGTAAGTTTATAATAAATGTCTACATGAAGTAGAAAAAATTCAAACAATTTTATATCCCAAGTAACTAGGAAAAAAAAAACACTAAGCCCAAACTTCAGGATAAAAGAAATAATAAAGCATAGAATAGAAAAATAAGAGAAAAAAATAAATAAAACTTAGCTGTTTTTTTGAAAAGATAAACAAAAGTGAAAAATCTTTAGCTAGAATAACTAAGAGAAAAAGATAGAATATAAAATTCAAAAATAAAAGATAAAAGAAAAAGATAAAATCCAAAATAAAAGAGGTGACATTACAATAATGCCATAGAAATAAAAAAAGATCACGAGACAACTATAAACAATTACATACCAATGAATTGAATAATTTAGAGAAATAAATTCCTAGAAAGATAAAACCTACCAAGAATGAATCAAGAAGAAATACAAAGTCTGAACAGAACACTATCAAATAAGTTTATTGACTCAGTAATCAAAAGCTTCTCAACAACAACAACAACAAAATCCCAGGACCAAATGGCCTCACTGGTGAATTCTTTATTGATTTTTAACAAAAATTAACAGCTTACACAATCAGCATTAATTATTTTTGCTGAATTTATTCTTGGAAGTAATATACATTTATATTTCAACTAAGTGGGAAATTTTCTATGTATAACATAGGCAGAAAAAATGTTCACTTCAAGTTACAAGTCTTCCTATAGGTGAAAAAAAAAAAATAGTTCCATAAATGTCTAACCAACACACTATATATCTGAAAACTAATAAAATACTAAAAAATATTTACTGATTAGCAAATTTAAATGATATGTGTTACTTAAAGTACTAATAACTTTATTTTGTTTTGATTGATAATAATCTATCTGATCACAAAATTATCAAAACTGCATTAAAGCAGACATTCAAACCTTTTGAAGACCAAAGTAGACACCAAATACTTGATTTTGGTCAAATATAAAATCCAATGACAAGCTTTAGTGCATTCCTAGTTTATGTTTATTTCTATACGTTGCCAAGGATAGTGTAGAAATTCTTCTGTGTGTACTTTATGTTAAAACTGAGTCAAGCTCTCGACTTAAAAATGATTTGAATAAAAAAGAAATATACTATGGATTTTAAATAGATTTTTTAAAATTTAGTTTCTTGATTAGTTTTTGTTTTCACTTTGTTTTTATTTTTGTTTCTTTTTTATTTTATAAAACTCTTTCCCTACATCTGAAGCTAGGCAGCAACAATGGAATAAATGGTATTAGGAATTCATAGACTAAGAAAAAATTTTATGAAATAAGGGAGAATTTTTTTTTAAATTTAAATTATAGCATTGGAGAACTTATAAAATTTACAAACTAACTGCTTTGAAAAGATTGCTTGAATTGTACATTTAAAAAAAAAATTAGGTTAGGCACCAAAATGGTAACATAGACAAAAAGAACAATATATTGTCAAATTTATTCTTGACAGTCATTTGCATTTAGTTTTAATGCTTCCACTGATAACAGAAATTATGCTCAACTACGTGCAGAAGAAAAATTAATGTTTTCTGTACCCTGGGATACTACTTCTTAAAAAGATTATTTTTTTAATTTATGACAAATGTTCTGGAGAGAGTGAGTTGAGTTCGAAATTAATGATAAGTGCATGTTTTGATTGTACATAAACCATGCTTTAGTAACATGGTGAAGTTTTCCAAAAGAAAAAAAAAGAAAAAAAGAAAGAAAAAGAAAAACAAACACTTTAGACACATACTCACAGGTGCGCTTCAATTTTAAAAATCCCTCCCATCATTCTCTAACCTGCTGTGACAATCAAAATTCTGCCCACTAATTCAGGAGATCTTCAGCCTTGCTGTGACAACTGTCAATCAATGACACTGAAGACAAATATATTAAAGATAAGAACATTTGCCTTGCTTTGTGCAGATTTGAAGACCAAACACAGTTTCTCTATATTGGTAATTAGTTGTCAATGTGAAATAAGATATTTTGAACAAACCATCAAAACAATTATTTGATCCAAATTTTCCAAAGTTGAATTTAACATCTGAGTTCAGCATATAAAACCATATATTTTGAAATTTTGAATATACTAAACATAAAAAACTGGGGGACAAATACCAATACTTTTGCTCATTGTGATATACTTCAACCATTTATAGCCAAAATATACCTGTGGACACAGAGAATTGATACTAACATATTTCTTCATCTTCTCAGACTAATAAGAATCAAGAAGAAAACTCTTTAAAATGATTCGAAGAAAGGTATCAAATCTTATCTACTTGGTCTACAAAAGATATTTTCCTAACATTGGAGCTAAAAATTTCTGCTAAACACATGAATTAAACCCTCTCCTAAGGTATAATAATAGATAATATCCATTGGGAATTTACTGTATGTCAGACATGGATACCTTCACTAACCCTCTCAATCCTCAAAACCTCTAATTGTCTTACATATATTAACTAACAGCATCATCATGATGGAAAGACTAGTGTTATTTTTGGTGTGTGAGGAAATGAGACATAGACAAGTTAGGGAATTTGCTATGAAGCACTCAGCCTAGATGTGGTGGAGCCAGGATTTGAATCAAAACAGTCTGATTCCAGAGCCCTCTATATCCATTTCCATATTTATCTCTGACAATAATTAACCTCTTCTGAGTCTTTTGCAAAAGAACTCAAGGGGAGCTTTTTTGAAAGAATTGATACCATTGTCCAATATTCTTCCACATGCATATTTAAGGCCATTATTTGTTTATTGGCCATCTATATTTCTTCTTTGGAGAAATATCTATTCAGGTCTTCTGCTCATTTTTTAATTGCATTGTTTGTTTTTCTGTTGTTGAGTTACATGAATTCTTTATAAATTTTGGATATTAACCTCTTATCAGATGTATCATTAGTGAACATCTTCTCCCAATCAGTCGTTTGTCTTTTTGTTTTGTTGATGGTTTCCTTTGCTGTATAAAAAAGCTTTTTAGTTTGATGTAGTCCCATTTGCTTATTTTTTCTTTTGTTTCCCTTGCCCAAGAAGATAAATTGGAGGTATCACACTACCTGATATCAAACTATACTACAAAGCTACAATAATCAAAATAGCATGGTACTGACGTAAAAACAAACACATAGATCAATGGAACAGGATAGAGCCCAGAAATAAATCAATGTTTATACACTAATTTAATATATGACAAAGTTGGCAAGAATATGCAATGGGGTAAAGACAGTCTCTTCAATAAATGAAAATTGGACAGATTCATGCAAAAAAATATGAAACTGGACCACCTTCTTATACTATATACAAAAATAGACTCAAAATGGATTAAAGACTTAAAATAAGACCTGAAACCATAAAATTTCTAGAAGGTAATATAGGCACTAAACTGTATGATTTTGCTACTAGTAATTTCCTTTTAGATATATCTCCTCAGGCAAGGGGAACAAACAAAAATAAATAAACAAATGTGACTCCATTATTAATTTTTATATTAGTTTCAGGAATACAGGACATTGGTTAGACATTTATATAGTTTATAAAGTGATCTCAATTACTCTAATACCTATCTGACTCTATCCGTAGTTATTATAATACTATTGACTATATTCCCTATGCTGTATTTTATATCTCCCTAACTTTTTTTGTAACTACTAATTAGTACTTCTGCATTCCTTCACCTCTTTTACCTAGCTCCCAACCCCCCACCCTCTGGTAATCATCAAATTATCCTCTATATCTATGAGTCTGTTTTCATTAATTTATCCCTTTTGTTCCTTAGATACCACATATAAGTGAAATTATATGGTATTTAATTTTCTCTGTATGACTTTTTCACTCACCATGATACATTCTAGGTCCATACATGTTGTTGCAAATGGTAGGATTTCATTTTTTATGGCTGAAGAATATTCTATTGTATGTATAAACCATAACTTTATCCAATCATCTATTGATGGGCACTTATGTTGCTTCTTATGTCTCCATCTGTATCTTGGCTATTATGATTAATGCTGCCATGAACATAGAGGTGCATAGATCTTCATGAATTAGCATTTTGGATTTATTTGGATAAATAGCCAGAAGTGCAATTGCTCATTATAAAGGTAGTTCTATTTTTAATTTTTGGGGAAACTTCAAACTGTTTTTCATAGTGGCTGTACCATTTTGCAATCCCACCAAAAGTGTGCAAGGGTTCTCTTTTCTCCACATCCTTGCTAACTTTTGCTTTTAGATTTATCGATGATAGCCATTCTAACAGGTGTAAGGTGATGTTTAATTGTGGTTTTATTTTGCAGTTTTTTGATGATAAGTGATCTTGAGTATCTCTTCATATGTCTATTGACCATCTGTATTTCCTCTTTGGAGAAATACCTGTTCAGGTCCTCACTCATTTTTTAATTGAGTTGTTTAGGTTTTTGCCATTAAGTTGTATGAGTTCTTTATAAATTTTGAATATTAGCCCCTTATCAGATATATCATAAGTGAGTATCATCTCCCATTCAGTAGATTTTCTTTTCATTTTGCTGATGGATTCCTTTGCTGTGCAAAACCTTTTTAGTTTGATGCGGTCACATTTGTTTATTTTTTTCTTTTGTTTCCCTTGACTGAGGAGATATATCAGAAAAAGAATTCCTAATAACAATTTCAGTGAGTTTACTGCCTATATTTCCTTTTAGGAGTTTTATGGTTGGGGTCTTACATTTAAGTCCTTAATCTGTTTTGAGTTTATTCTTGTATATGTGTAAGAAGGTGATTCAGTTATATTTTTTGCATATATTGTCTAGTTTTCTCAGCGCTATTTGTTAAAGAGACTGTCTTTACCCCATTGTGTATTCTTTCCTCCTTCATCATAGATTAAATGACCATGTAGGCATGGATGTATTTCTGGGCTCTCTATTCTGTTCCATTGATTTATGTATCTGTTTTAATGCCAGTACCATGCTATTCTAATTACTATAGCTTTGTAGTATAATTTGATATCAGGTAGTGTGATGCCTCCTTTGCCCCTTTTTCTCAAGATTGTTGTGGCTATCTGGGATCTTTTATGGTTTCATTTAAATTTTTAGATTATTTTTTCTAGTTCCCTGAATAAAGCCATTGGAATTTTGATGAGAATTGCACTGAATCTGTAGAATGCTTTGAGTTTTATGGCCATTTTAACAAGATTGATTCTTTCTACTCATGACAACAGTATATGCTTCCATTTATTTGTATCTCTTTCAATTTCTTTCTTCAATAACATATTTTTTTTCTGAACACAAGTCTTTTACTTCTTTGGTTAGTTTGATTCCTAGCTATTTTTTTTAATGCAATTGCAAATGAGATTGATTAATTTCTCTTTCTAAAAATTCATCACTGGTTTATAAAAATGCAACTGGCTCTGAATATTAATTTTGTAACCTGCTACTTTAATGAATTTATTTATTCATTCTAACAATTTTTTTTTTTTTGTGGAATATTTAGGATTCTCTACTAATGGTATTATGTCATCTGCAAATAATGACAGTTTTATTTCTTCCTCCAATTTGGATGCTTTTTATTTCTCTTTCTTGTCTGATTGAGTGTGATGTAGGCTGTATGTTTGTCATATATGACCTTTATTATGCTGGGGTATGTTCCTTCTATTCCCATTTTGCTGAGAATTTTCCAATTTGGATGCCTTTTATTTCTCTTTCTTGTCTGATTGTCATGCCTAGAACTTCCATACTCTGTCAAATATAAGTGGTGAAAGTGAGCATCCTTGTCTTGTTCCTGATCTTAAGAGAAATGCTTTTAGCCTTTCCCCATTGGGTATGATGTAGGCTGTATGTTTGTCATATATGACCTTTATTATGCTGGGGTATGTTCCTTCTATTCCCATTTTGCTGAGAATTTTCATTATAAATGGATGCTAGATTTTGTTGAATGCTTTTTCCGCATCTATTGATAGAATCAGAGGATTTTTATCCTGTAATGTTAATGTGGTGTGTCACATAAATTGATTTGTGAATATTAAACCAACCTTGCATCCCAGGAATAAATCCAACTTGATCACGGTGTAGGACATTTTTAATGTATTGATGAATTCAGTTTGCTAATATTTTGTTGAGAATTTTTTGCATCTATGTTTATCAGGAATATTAGTCTATTGTTTTTTGTTTTGTTTTGTTTTGTTTTATTGTCTTTATCTGGCTTTGGAATCAGGGTAAAAATTATGGAGCGTTCCTTCCTCGTGAATTTTTGGAATAATTTGAGAAGAATAGATGTTAATTCTTTTTGGAATATTTGGTAAAATTCACCTATGAAGCCATACAATCTAGGACTTCTTTATTATTTTTTTTTTTTGAAAATATTTTGATTACTGATTTTATTTTGTTGGTGGTTATTGGTTGGTTCAGGTTTTATGTGTTTTGTTTGTTTTACTTAGTCTTTGGAGACAGTAAGTTTCTAAAAATTTTTCCGTTTTTTCAGATTGTCCAATTTGTTCGCACACAATTGTTTGTAATATTTTTTTATAATACTTTGTATTTTTGTAAAGTCAGTTGTCACATCTCCTCTTTCATTTCTTATTTTATTTAGGTCAATTCTATTTTTTTTCTTTATAAGTCTAGTTAAAATTTTTTTTAATTTTGTTTATCCTTTCAAAGAATAAGCTCTTAGTGTTATTGATCTTTTGTATGGTTTCTCTAGACTCTATTGTGTTTATTTTTGCTCTGATCTTTATTATTTTTTTCCTTCTATTCACTTTTGTTTTTGTTTATTATTCTTTTCCTAGTTCTTTTAAGTGTAAGGTTAGATTGTTCATTTGATATTTTTCTTATTTCTTGAGGAAGGCTTATATTGCTATGAATTTCCCTCCTAGGACTACTTTCGCTCTGTCCCATAGATTTTACTCCTTCTGTTTTCATTTTCTTTTGTCTCTAGTTACCTTTAATTTTCCTTTTTCTCACTGTTAATCTATTTATTGTTTAGAAGCATATTATTTAGCCTCCATGTGTCCTTGTATTTTCTAGTTGTTGTTGTTGTTGTTGTTTTTGTAGTCGATTTCTAGTTTTATAGTCTTGTGGTCAGAGAAGACACATGATATAATTTCAACCGTTTTAAATTTATTAGATTTATTTTGTGACCTAAAGTGTGGTCTATCCTGGAAAATGCTCCATGTGAACTTGAGAATAGTGTATATTCTGCTGCTTTGTAGTGAAATGCTCTGAAAATATTAATTAAATCAAACTTGTGTAATGTAACATTTCTGGCTGCTCTTTCTTTGTTGATTTTCTGTCTGGAAGATCTGTCTGTTGGTGTCAATGGGGTGTTAAAGTCTCCAACTATGAGTATATTACTATTGATCTCTCCCTTTATTTTGATCAATAATTGCTTTATGTATGTAGGTGTTCCCATGTTGGGTTCATATATATTTACTAGGGTTATGGTCTCGTGATGTATTAATGTCTTTATCATTGTGTAAAGCCTTCCTTTTTCTCTTATTATAGCCTCTGTTTTAAAGTCTATTTTGTCTATCATAATTATTGCTACCACAACTTTTCTTTAATTTGTGTGAAATTTCTTTTCTATCCTTTTACTTTCAGTTTGTGTGTGTCTTTCGATCTGAAGTGGGTGTCCTGTAGACAGCATATGCATGGGTCTTGTTTTCTTATCCCCATTCAGCTACCTTAATTTTTTTTTTTTTGATTGGAGCATTAACTATTAATATTTAAAATAATTATTGATAGGTACATAGTCATTGCCATTTTATTATCATATTTATGGTCCCACCCTTTTTTCTTTTTTAAAAGAAATTCCCTTAACATTTCTCACAAAACTTGCTTCCTGGAGATGAATTTTTTAGCTTTTTTCTGTTTAGGAAGCTCTTTACATCACCTTCCATTTAGACTGATAGCCTTGCTAAGTATTGTAGTCTTGGTTATAGGTTCTTGTATTTCATCACTTTAAATATTTCTTGCCAGTCCCTTTTGGCCTGAAAAGTTTCTATTGAAAAATCAGCTGACATTCTTATGAGATTGCCCTTGTAAGTAACTAACTGTCTTTCGCTTGCTGCTTTCAAGATTCTCTTTTTGTTTTTAACCTTTGACATTTTAATGATAATGTGTCTTGGTGTGGGTTTGTCTGGGTTCCTGTTGTTTGGGACTCTGTACTTACAGCACTATATGTCTAATTTTTTTGTCATGCTAGAAAAAATTTATTTATTTCTTCACATAGGTTTTCAATTCTTTGTTCTCCTTCTTCTCCTTTTGGGACTGCTATCGTGTGGATATTGATAGGCTTGGTGTTGTCTCAGAGGTCTCTTAAACCATCCTTATTTTTTTGATTCTCTTATCATTTTGCTATTATTATTGGGTGTTTTTTGCTGCCTTATCTTCCAACTCACTGATTTGGTCCTCTGCTTTATTTAATCTATTGTTGATTTTTTCTAGTGTATTCTTCATTTCAGTTATGTTCTTCATTTCTGACTAGTTCTTTTTTGTTTCCTGAGTCCTTTTATATGTGACTATCTCCCTGTTGAAGTTCTCACTGAGATCATTTACTTTCCCCCTAAGCTCATTAAACATCCTTATAACTAGCATTTTAAACTGTCTCTGGTAGGTTTCTTTGTGTCCATTTTGTGTAGTTTCCTTTCTACAGTTTTCTCCTGTTGTTTTATTTGCAGCATTTTTTTTTATTATCTCATTTTAGTTGCCTTTTGTTTTCATTTCAAAACACTATATTGAAATAACTGCATTGTATAGGCAAGTAGGCCCAGGAAAGTTAAGAAACTGCACACATCCATGCACCAGAGCACAAGTGAGCATGTGGGGGCTGAGCTGGTATGCTTATTCCTTTCTTTGTGAAAAGTATTTCAAAATATCTTTAATATGATTTTATATTGGGAGGTATAAAATGTAACCACAACACAAACATTGTCTTGGATTTCCCATGCTTAAAAACAGCTGGCAGCTATGAGGTCCACACTTTCTTATCCAAACCACACTCTCTTAGAAAAGGTTTCACATTAACATCTTCTTTGGAGTACCATATAGAAAATAAATCTCTTTTCATTTCTGAGCTAGAGAGAAATAAAGAAAAATGGGTCAATTTATTTTTGCAAAGTGTAGATAAATGTCTATCTATCTATTTTGATTCAATTCTTTCTTTCTCCCTCTCTTCCTCTCTCTCTCTCTCTCTCTCTCTCTCTCTCTCTCTCTCTCTCTCTCTCTCTCTCATAATTCTTATGGGGCCTGGATTGCATCTCACCCTGACACATGCTCTAAACTATCATGGCCCAAATTGGCCTGTCTCTGATAGGAAATGCTATAATCCTCATTTATTCCAGCTGTGCCCATGATTATATCTATTATCTATTAATTTGTGTCCAAAATTATTCCCCTTAATTGACTGTAAGCTCCTCAGTACTAATGGCTATGCCTTACTTATTCCCCAAACTCCCTTGCTTAAAAATAAATGATGATTCATCATTAATCAAATTAATAAATGGGCTTCCGCCTCAGTGTAAATGTAAAAGTGAGCAAAGCCTTCATTATAGGCTCTGTACAAAGGCCTTGAAGGACATAGATATGAGCCAGCTGCTTTTCCATATATCTAACCACATACTCAAAATGACTGACCTCTACAAATTATAACTTGTATAAAACTTTGTATTCAACCTTTTTAATTATTGCTCTGAATCCTTTAGTTTTCCATTTATCATTCAACAATGGAACTTGTAATATGGAATGCCCCTGCCAGCTTCTATCAACTTTTCCTCAGCTTTCAGTATCCTCTACTGCAGAGAACCCAGAGTTATGCCTATTAATGTGTCAATGTTACCAAACAAAAATATTTCTAAGTAGATGCTCAGCAGAGATTTCTAGTGAGGGGAAAATTGCCATAATGTTGGTAAGTGGGTGAGCTGCCACGGTCAAAGAGAGAGAATTGTGGATAAGAGGATGTGCCTGACTAAATGCAAAGTCAATTAAGAAACATTACAATTAAAGATTACTCCTTAAAGAGTTCCCTTTGAAAAGGACTTTCTGGGGAACAGAGTCAAGCACTCAACTTTTACCCTAAATGAATATGAAGATGAAGAGGGAGGAGCAGCTACCTCACTTGAAAGGTGAATGAGATTCTGGGACCTGGCTTCTCTTCTCTCTTCCTCCACTCTGCCTACTTTAGTCTAGTACAATCAGTTTCAATACTCAACTCCCTCATATGGGGAGAAGGTATATATTCTCGTTTTTGTTCACTTAACTTGAAATAAGGTTTAAACTCAAAATCATCTTACTTATGTGTTGCTGGTTTCTATTCCTGTCTAGTTTCTGTGCCCAAACATATATTCTCAAAGGAAAATTAATGGAGCAGAGAAGAATGGTGTTTATTAAGCACCTACTATGTAAATAATATTGTTATATGTTTTTTGTGCAATCACATTTAATTCTAGCAAGGCATTTTTATCTTTCAGAAGAATAAAGCTATTGATTTTAGGCCTCATATATCTCTACCATTTGTCTCCAAATACATTACTAGAAGTCTTTTCTGTTAACTATTTTTTTGAGAAAGTTAAGATAGTAGTTAACATTTTTAGGAATAAAGTATTTTAAAACTACAGTATGTATATATTTTGACATATTGTTATTGAACACTTAAAATCTACAGTACAGACCTTTCTTACCTTCACATCTATTATTCAACATCCTACATTATCTCCTAAACCCCTTTCAACTTTTGAAACAACTTCATGTCACAGTGTTGTTGCCTTATTTTTTCTATCTGAAGCATAATATCATCATTTTCTACTTTCTTTGCATTAGCCATCAATTAGGTTTTTGATTAACAAAAATATATTGAGCAACTATTAGGTCTTATTTCATTAAATTCTGAGAATATTAAGAATAATTAGATTTAGTCCTTGCCACCTAGGAGGCAACAGAGACATGTCATCAAGTAAAAAAAATGATACAGTATCATTAAGCACTATGAAAGAAGCAAAGGCAGATGTAGGTTTTGTGGAACCAGAAGCTTAGTAATTTGGGGTGTACTCTCTAAGATAAAGAGTACAAACCTCCAAATACAAAATTAGTTTTGAATATTAATGATAAAATATCCAAATATGATATAAATTATTAAAAATGAACAAATAGCATATAAATCATGAAATCTAAAAAAAGAACATACTATTTTTATTAATTAACTAATTGATACATCTGTATAAAACCTTTTTTCTACATTTTCAGCTGCAAATTCTTTGATTTTCTTTTTATATGACATCAATTTTATAACATAATTATATATAGAGATAGTAATTCAGTATTTCTCCTAGCAACTTTATCTGTTATTTATTTTTATTTTTGACAGTTAAGAAAAATTTATTTTAGCCATACAAGTTTTTATTGGTAATATCATGTAAATTTTAGGTTTGCTTTCAAGTTTAGAAGAAAATATATCGAGCTTATTCATTGCCTGAACTATGTAATTTAAAAGAATTTCCCTAGACTAGCTTCCAATTCCTCACTTATCAAATCTTGTTTCCGCATAGCTACACACATATTTCTTTTTCTGACACTAAATAACACATCCATATTGTGATATACCTTGAACCTTATGCCTTTTTGTCATGTTGCTAGTTGATTTGACATGGTGAGTGGTTGGATTACTCTTAGAAGTCATTTCTATGCTATATACTAATGTAACAGTTGAACAATTATAAATATACCAAACTAATGCATTTCTGACCCAACTTTCCTTTAGTTGGATCTTAAAAATATTCATGCCATACCAACACTGCTCAACAAGTGGGGGAAAAGATGACAGGAGTTATTGGAATGCAAAGAAGCATAGGATTACAATTAAAATGCCTGACTGTACTCATTTAAAAAAGTATTAATTATCTACAGTGCTGGCTTTTGGCTTGGTGGGACTACTATAGCTCTACTGTAAATAGCAAACTCAAAGGGCTCCAGAGACAACATACACTGGGGTAATGGCAGGTATCCTCTGCAGATACGTACAAGCAATTGCATTTGTTACCATGTTCCTGCAGGAGAAAGGGGATGCTCCTGGAGTTAGATTGTGGTGGGATTAAAACTGAGATCCTGTTCCAAGTGCCTCTACTATTCACCTCAGCCCTCTCCTCTTCTTCCTAACTAGTTGTTCTGCAACCTACAATTTCTTGTTTAATCTCTTAGGAAGAAAAACACACAATTCCCTTGGCTCCTTTCTGCTGTCTTGCTATGTTTTTTTTTTTTTTTTTCTCATTATTGTAGCATTTTCTAATATTGCTCTTTGATTTGTGGCTATGCTCTGGCTCTCCTTTGAGGATTACCATTGCTTTTGCTAGTTTATTTCAGTTTAAGTTTTAATTCTTGTATCTGGAATAATTTCTCTAAGGATCAGTTTCTAGAGCTGGTTGGATATTTGACGCTTTTTTTAAATTCTGTTATTTCTCAACAATAACAGGAAGTCAAGGAATTTCTGTGTCCCATTCTTTCTAGCCAGGTAGCCTTGCTTATTTTATCCTGGGTTTACCTTTCTCCTCCTCTAGCACCCAGCTCCATTGTGTGCAAATGACTATTTCTCATGAGAAATTCAACTCAAACTCAGTAAAACAATGAAAAGAGGACTTTAGGAAAATAAAACAAAACAAAGGATAATAAGATTATTGTGAAATCAATAAAAGCAATAGCAAAAGTCAGAAACTTAAAGATTCAACTCATGAGTCACCCTTTATTTGTTGCTTTGTTGGTCCTTCATCCTCAAACTTTCTTCTTTTTCTGCACACCAGGCCTCTCTCCTGAATATCATTTTCAGATGAAACAAGTGCTGCTATGAGGTATGTTAGAACACTCAGTTTTTCAGTTTACATATTCACTGAAATAAAGGAAAAAATTCTCATTCTTGTTCTACTCCATGTTAAAAGAGAAAGTCATTATGTATGTTGAGATTAAGAAGACAGGACTATGACCAACTAATTGATGTATTAAAATGCTCTGAGCTGTCTCTATTAGCGATATGCTTCCACTTAAGCAATGCTTGTATGCTACATTTCAGGAATACTGTGAAGAGAGTCTCTGTGAGTGAAAGTCTGGACTAGATTGTAGGTAAGCTCCATCTTCATGCAAAAAAAAAAAAGTATTAGCCTTAGATGACTCGAAATCAAACAAATGTGAAACAAAATTTTAAACATAATGCTTTAACGTGCTTAACTACAATCAAACCCTACCATGTATGTTTTGTTCAACTATGAAAAAAACCTATCTTATACACATTAAATAGTAAGTTGGAATTGGAACCAAACTTTATCTTTTCTTAAATGATTAAATTAAATAAAATACAAATTTTAATGTTCACTAAATTAAACTAAACTAATATCCTCAGTTGGATCTTCAGTTTGATTTTTTACTATAAAAAAGATGCTAAGACCTATGCAACATTGTTGTGGGTCTTATTAAGTGGGACTAAGTATGTAAAGATTCTGACAAAAGGCCAGGTGCAATGAAAGAGCACAGTTATAATTACTTCCTCTTTTTTTCCTTCCTTGATTGAATCTTGGGATATAAGGTCTTTGAGTATGACCTCAATCAATGGCTAGGATATTTCAATAATTCAGTTAGTTCATCTAACTTACACTGGAATAGTATTTCTCCTATTTATGTTTTCTCTGAGATTTGAACTCTTTAAGTATAAAATGTATCCTGAAAATGCTGGATATTATTTGATATAAATACCTTCTACATTCATCCTAAATATATTCAGAACTAGTGAGCATATTTGGCTGGCTTTCATGTAGCTCACATAGTCAGAAGTCTGCTGAGACTACAGCGAGAGAGAGAGAGTTGTTTGTGGAGAAATGAGTAGATTATAAAAAATAAATGGTTGGACAAAGGGGAAAAATAAATCTCTATACAGCACAAGCCAGAAACAACCACAAAAGGGAAGTCTAGACAACATGTCCGCAAAATTCTATCTGCCCTTTAACTTACCCTTAGTACCTGTCCTCAAACTCAGTTCCTTATGGTGACCTGGCATGGCTGCCAGCAGTCTCCTACACTGAGTGAAGTGCTTTCTTATGTGTTGCTTCAGTACAGGCATTAATGGAGCACCCAGGTGACTGATGTACAGAGGATAAAAGACACCTTAGTTGTCACCTGATTCACTCAGTGTAGCTGCTGTGGTTACTGTAGCAACATGAGGTGGTAGTAAGAGTTAATAAGTACCTGGCACAGTGCTCAGCTCCTCGCATGCATTCTAACATTTAAGGCAGACTTGGCTCTGCTGTTGTCCCATTTACAGATGAGTTCCCTGGCCTCAGACTCCTTAGGGGTTTTGCTTGAACATTGCCATAAATGGCAACACCAGATGTCAATCTCAGGTCATTATTGCTCAAAATGTCTGCTGTATTCTATTATACCACGTTCTCCAAGGGACAATTAGTAGAGTATAGTCATCCAACCTCGGCACTGAGAGTCCCTTACTGGAATTCAGCTTTGTTGATTTACCTCCAGTTAACTCTTCCCCACAGTGGAACTGATATCATTTGTGTGCTTAACACAAACCACCCTAAAATTGCATTTAGAAAGCTATGTCTCTGCTAACTGATTCTTCCCTAAGAAAGGGCAAATTCAGGGTCTCTTTCTTTTACAAAGTAGCAGAATTTGGCCAATTTACTTAAATGCAACTACTAGAAACCTATTCTTTTAATTCTTTACATTCTTCTCTCAAATATTCTATGCAAAATAATTGTATAAGAAAATATTTGGAATAGCAACAGAGGTAATCTTGAATTTTTTCTTATAATTAGGTTTTGGTATATTATTATAACAATCATAATAATACTATTAACTAAGCAGATACTTAATGAATGCTTACTAAATGGAGATTAATCATGGGTAAACATTATTTTCATTAGACTATACTGTCATTTTACTAAACACAGTTTTCATAGTTTTGTTTTAATAAATGGAAAATAACATGATGCTCAGGGTTTTCACAACTTTACTTTCAGTTTCCTTCTCCTACTTCTGTTTTGTCAACCACAACTTCTCCTACCACCAATTTCCATCGGTATTCGAGTAACCACATAATTCAAGGGTGGAAATCCAGGAAAACTGAGCTATATCTTGACTCTATTATTCATTTAGACTTTGAACTATTTAAATTCTCTCTGCTATAGTTCCTCTTTTGTACAACAAAGTTATATTTCCTGTCCTAACTCAACCAGGGTTATTATGAGGATCAGATGAACTAAAAATGATTTTACAATTTAAAGGAATTATATTAATATAAGTTGTTGTTAATCAAAATAAATGAGTAAAAACAAAGGACATAGTCATATATTTCCAAACTCCTCTCTCTAGCTATATGTAGTGGTTATTAATAATTCAACCAGCCCAGAATTGTTATATTCTTTACTTTGATATAACATTATATAGAATAGAAATAAGGTTATCTTTTATTTGTTCTTATAAGTAAATGGAATTTCTAGTTCCAGTATATTATTTCAGGTGAGTGCTCCATTAAATGTCTACAGATCCATGAATTCATTAAGACAATCAAAGAATATGGCAGATTTATAGCTTTAGAAACAATCTCATTTGGGTAAAAAAATAATTATATAAAAAGTTAAAAAAAATCAAGCTTTGAACATTGTTTTCCTACCAGTCAACTATCAGTTATTTAAAACCATTAAATCATCAGAGATGAAAATGTAATATATGTCACTATTATGCCTTGGAGTAGGTGCTCAGGGCAACATTAGTGAACGAAAATTTCTCCCGACTTCACAGGGCTTATGATCTAGTCAACAACATAGACATTAATAATGTATTCATATATATTAAAGTAAAAAATACAACAGAACATTTACTACAGAGGGAGGTGCATTGTATTAAAAGAAAGACCATTTAATTGAAAGATTTGGTTTAGTTGGGAAGATCAAGAGGTCCATCTCCGAAAAAGTTACAACTGATTTAAGCTCTGAAAGGTCTAGGGTTAATCAGCTGTAGATGAGAGGAGAAAACAGCATATACAAAGTTCAGGTAATAAGTGAAGGAGATGGGGTATAGGTTTGAAAATTTCTGGGAACTGAAAATTAGTATGTCTGAATAAGTAGATTGAGAGAGACGGATGTCTAAGATGAGTTTAAAGACAAAGTAGAAGATCAGATTATGGAGAGCTTTGTAGGTTGTATTGGGATTTTAAGAGTAGAATAAGTCCTAAAAAAAAGAAAGAAAGAAAGAAAGAAAGAAAGAAAGAAAGAAAGAGAGAGAGAGAGAGAGAGAGAGAGAGAGAGAGAAAGAAAGAAAGAAAGAAAGAAAGAAAGAAAGAAAGAAAGAAAGAAAGAAAGAAAGAAAGAAAGAAAGAAAGAAAGAAAAAAAGAAAGAAAGAAAAAAAGAAAAGAAAAAAGAAAGTCACTGAGGTCCAAAGGGGTTTTAATCTGAGGGGTAGCATGATCAAATTTGTAATTTTAAATAAAAGTATATATCTGGTAGTCCATCTACTGGACTGGAGGAGAACAAGTGTATTTATATAAGATCAATTTGGAGACTATTGTAGCTGTCTGAATTTAAGATAATGGTTCTTTGAATAGGGGGTTTTAGCAGTTAAGAAAGGTTTATGCTGAAATAGCAAATAACCCTCAAATTTCAAGGACATTAAAAAAAAAACAAACGAAGGTTTATCTGTGTCTTCTGTTTATTCAGTGTCTTCCAAAGACCCAGGTGACTACCCAGGGCAGCTGACCTTCAGGAATGTTTCAGACTGCTTTGACCTCATGGCAGCTATAATTACTTTTATAAATCCTAGGCAGAAGAGGAAGAATAGAGGATTATATACTGACTTTGAAGTATTTCCTCAAAGAAGTGACCATGTAATTCCTGCTAACATTTCATTAGAAGAAAAGAAAACGTCACTTTGCCATGCTTTACTTCAAGGAAGCAGAGGCTGCACCATGCTGGAATGAACAAGCTAGGAGCTAATTTATAGCTTTTTCTCTAACAGTAATTCCCAACTGGGTACAAATTTAATCCCAAAGAGACAGTTTGCAATGGCTGAAAATAGATTGAGTTGTTATAACTGGATGATTGTTACTGGTATCTACTGAGTGGAACCAGAAATGCTGTTAAACATCCTACAATGCACAGGACAGTTCCCCATAACAAAGAATACTGACCTAATATCAGGAGTGCTGAGGTTGCAAAATCTCATTCTAGCCTCATAGATAACTAAAATTTTAATACATGATTGTATATTTCTTGCAATTTTAAGTCAAGGAATGTATAAAAGTATACGTATATGCTGTGTTTTTCCTGTCTTATTTTTTCTTAATGCTATGTAAATTTTGTGCAGGGTGAAGCCTATTATATCATTTGGGTGTGTTTATCATTTCAGTCATAAGAGGACTGCTACCTGTTGCAGACAGCACATGACAGGAGAACTCAAACTTTTTTTTTTTTATTATTATGGTGACATTGCTTAATGAAATCCAGTAAGTTTCAGATGTACAATTCAACAGTGAGGCATGTATATATGCATTGTATATTCACCACCCATAGTTAGATTTCTTTCTGTCACCACATATTTGACCCCCTTCACCCCAACTATTGGTAAGTGGCAATTATGTCTATCTCAAGTGTTTAGAATTGAGATAAAAGAATGAGCATTTTTAAGTATATTGAGGTAACATGGTCAATAAAATTATATAGGCTTTAAGTGTACAATTTAATAATATATCATCTGTATATTGCATTGTGTGTTCACCACTCAAAGTTAAATCTCTTTCCGTCACCATATACTTAACCCTCTTTACCTTTTTTTTACCTCTGTCCTTCCCCCTTTCCCTCTGGTAACCACTAAACTGTTATCTGTGTCTATACATTTTTGAAAGCAACAAACAAACAAGACAAACAAAAAAGAATAAGTATTTTTGAGAAACTTTTAATAAATGCTGCAAACACTTTTACTCTTTTCCTACATCTATTTTGCACCATATTCTTTGCCAGCAAAAACTGGATTTTACTCAGATATCTTTCCTCCTCTGTGCTGTAGGGTAAGCTGGTTGCAGTTCCCTTGCCAGTAATTGATTTACGCATGAACATGTAATATAATTCAGGCAAATAATATGTAAGGGAGAAGCCACTGGGAGGCTTCTGGGGAAATGTTTCTGAATTCATAAAAAGAGATAACTTGAGAATAGATGGCCTCCTTTTTTCCACTGGGCATTGTTGAATTTATATGTGAAACTGAAATGTGTTTCAGCAATCTCGCATCTATAATAAAAATAGTCAAAGGACAAGGCAGATTTCCTAATGATAGCAGAGAGAAAAGTAAAGAAAAACATTGCTTCTTGATGAATTACCTCTGACTTAACCAACCTCGGAGCTCTCTTGTATTAGGGTTTTCTATCATTTGACATTAAAAAAAAACTTTAATTTTAAATAAATTTATTTTTTATAAAATTTTGTTTTCTAGTGTCAGTTAACATTCAATATTATTTTATATTAGTTTCGGGTGTACAGCATGGTAGTTAGACATTTATATTTTACGAAGTGATCCTCCTGATTAGTCTACTACCCACCTGGCATTAGACATGTTTATTACAATATTATTAACTACATTCCCGATGCTGTACTTCACATCCCATGACTATTTTGTAACTACCAATTGTACATCTTAATTCCTCTCATGTCTGGCAATCACCAATTTCTTCTCTGCCTATGAGTCTGTTTTCATTTTGTGTATTTGTTTGTTTTATACTTTAGATTCCACATATAAGTCAGATCATATGATATTTGTCTCTCTCTGTCCAACTTATTTCACCTAATGTAATATCCTCTAAGTCCATTCATGTTGTTTCAAATGGTTAAATTTCAATATTTTTATGACTCAGTTAAATTTAATTATACACACACACACACACACACACACACACACATACACACCACAACTTCTTCATCCAATTGTCAATTGATGAGTATTTAAATTGTTTCCATATCTTAGCTATTGTGAATAGCTCTGCAGTGAAAATAGGGACATATCTTTTCAAATCAGAAAGAAAATTGCCCAGATAAATGCCCATAAATGGAATTGCTGGGTCACAAGGTAGTTATTTTTTATATTTTTGAGAAAACTTTAAACTGTTTTCCATAGTGGCTGCACCAATATGCGATCCCACCAACAGTGTACGAGGGTTCTCTTTTTCTCCACATCCTCCCCAACACTTGTCGTTTTTTGATTTTTTGATGATAGCCATTCTGAGAGGCATAAGGTGACATCTCATTGTGGTTTCAATTTACATTTTTCTAATGATTAGTGATGAGCATCTTTTCATATATGTCTGTTGGCCATCTGTATACCCTCTTTAGAAAAAAGCTTATTCAGATCTTCTGCCCATTTTTAATTGGATTATTATTATTTCTTTTAGTGTTGAGTTCTATTACTTCTTTATAAATTTTGGATATTAACCCTTTATCAGATGTCTCATTGTCAAATATCTTCTTAAAATCTGCAGGTTGTCTTTTAATTCTCTTGATGGTTTTCTGTACACTGAAGTTTTTTAGTTTGATGTAGTTCCATTTGTTTATTTTTGTTTGTTTCTCAAGATATATTTTATATGTCCCAAGAGATATATAAAATATACATATATATATAGATGCTTATATAAAGCTAAGGACAATATCAGAGAATTTACTGCCTATGTTTTTTTTCTAGGTGTTTTATGATTTCAGGTCTCACATTTAAGTCTAATCATTTTGATTTCATTCTTGTATATGTTACAAGAAGTTGGTCCAGTTTTATTTTTTGCCTAAATCTGTCTAATTTTCCCAAAGTTATATATTAAAAAGACTATCCTTACCCCATTATGTATTCTTGCTTCCTTTGTCATAGATTAAATGAATGTAGAGGCATAGATTATTTCTGGGCTCTCTATTATATTCCATTGATCTATAGATCGGTTTTATGCCAGTACCATGCTGTTTTGATTATTATAGCCTTGAAGTTTAGTTTGATATCAGGTAGGATAATACCTCCAATTTTGTTCTTCTTCCTCGAGATTTCCAAGGCTATTCAGGGTCTTTTATAGTTCAATATAAATGTTAGGATTATTTGTTCTAGTTTTGTGAAAAATGCCATTGGTATTTTGATAGAGATTGCATAAATCTATGCATTGCTTTATATTGTACATACATTTTAAAGATGTTAATTCTTTTATCCATGAACACAATATATGCCTCTATTTATTTGTATTGTCTTCAATTTATTTCTTCAATGACATAATTTTTCAAGTACAGATCTTTTACCTGCTTGGTTAAATTTATTCCCAGGTATTTTTTTGATGCAATTGTAAATGGGATTGATTTCTTAATTTCTCTTTAATAGTTCATCATTGATGTATAAAAATTAAACAATTTTTGAAAATTAATTTTGTATCTTGCTACTTTACTGAATTTATTTGTCAGTTCTAACAGTTTTTTTTTTTTTTTTTTGGAATGTTTAGGTAATCTATATATAGTATCATGTCATCTATAAATAATGTCAGTTTTACTTCTTTTTCATTTTAAATGCCTTGTATTTCTTTTTCATTATATTGGCTCTGGCTAAGACTTCTAATTTTATGTTGAATAAAAATGGCCAAAATGAATATCTTTGTCTTCTTCTTGACCTTAAGGAATATACTTTTAACTTTTCCCCTTTGGGTATATTAACTGTGGGTTTGTCATCTATGATCTTTATTATATTGAGGCATGTTCATTCTAGTCCCACATTGCTGAGAATTTTTATTATTAATGAATGCTGGATTTTGTCAAACACTTTTTCTACATCTATTGATATGATCATATAATTTTTATTTCAATTGTTAATGTGGTATATTACATTAATTGATTTGCAGATAGTGAACCAACCTTGCATCCCAGGAATAATCCCATTTGATCATGGTGTATGAGCTTTTTAATGTATTGCTGAATTCAATTTGCTAATATTTTGTTGAGGGTTTTTACATCTCTGTTCGTCAGGGATATATATATATATATATATATATATATATATACACACACACACACATATATATGTGTGTGTGTGTGTGTGTGTGTGTGTGTGTGTGTATATATATATATATATACAAAGACATTTATATATATATACATATATATATGTGTATATATATATGTGTGTGTGTATATATATGTTTATATATATGTATATATATATATAAATGTCTTTGTCTGGTTTTAGAATCAGGGTAATGGTGGCCTCATAAAATGAGCTTAGGAGCCTTCTCTCCTTTTGAATTTTTTAGAATAGTTTGAGAAGAATAGGTGTTAATTGTTATTTATTTATTTATTTATTTATTTATTTATTTGAATGTTTGGTAAAATTCACCTGTGAAGCCATTTGGTCCAGGACTTTTGTTTTTGGGGAGTTTTTTGAACATTGATTTGATTTTGCTTGCAATAATCAGTCTGTTCAGATTTTCTGTTTCTTCTTGATTGAGTTTTGGAAGATTGTAAATTTCTAAAAATTTTTCCATTCTTCCAGATTATCCAGTTAGCTTATATACAATTGCTTGTAGTATTTTCTTATAATATTTTGTATTTCTGTGAAGTCAGTTGTCACTTTTCCTCTTTCATTTCTGATTTTAATTTTTAGGTCTACTGTTTTTATTTCTTGATGAGTCTGGTTAAAATTATCAGTTTTGTTTATCTTTTCAAATAACCAGTTTTTGGTTTCATTGATTTTTTTCTACTCTATTTCATTTATTTCCATTCTGATATTTATTATTTTCTTCCTCCCACTCATTTTTGACTTTATTTACTGGTCTTTTCCAAGTTCTTTTAAATATGAAATTAGATTGTTTATTTGAGATTTTTCTTGTTTCTTGAGGTAAGCCTGTATTGCTATGAATTTCCTTCATATGACTGTTTTTACTGTGTTCCAGTTTTGAGTCTTTGTGTTTTCATTTTAATTTATTTCACAGTATCTTTTGATTTCTTCCTTGTTAACCCAGTCATTGTTTAGAGCATGTTATTAAGCCTTTATGTATTTGTGTACTTTTTATATTTTTTTCTTGTAATTGATGTCTAGTTTCTCACTTTTGGGTTGGAGAAGACACTTGAAATATTTCAATAACCTTAAATTTATTGATACCTCTTTGTGACATAATATATGGTCTATCTTGGAAAATATCTTGTATGTGTTTGAGAAGAATGTATATTCTGCTACTTTTAGATGAAATGCTCCAAAACTGTCCTTTAAGTCTATCAGGTCTAGTGTGTCAGTAAAGCCATGTTTCCTTGTTGATTTTTTGTTGTTGTTGTTGTCTAGAGTTCTGCCCATTGGTGTTAATGGGGTATAAAGTCCCCTAATGGGGTATTGATCTTTCTCTTTATGCCAGTCAATATTTGCTTTATATATGTAGGTGCTCCTATGTTGGGTATATAAATACATGGGGGTTATGTCTTGTTGTTGGATTGATCTCTTTATCATTATGTAATGTCCTTCTTTGCCTCTTATTATAACCTTTGTTTTAAAGTTTATTTTGTCTAATATTAAGTATTGCTACCCAATCTTTTTTTAATTTCCATTTGCATTAAATATTTTTCTATCTTTTTACTTTCAGTTTGTGTGTGTCATTTGATATGAAGTGGGTCTCTCAGAGACAGCATATGTATGGGTCTTATTCTCTTTTGATTGAAGCATTTAATTTATTTATATTTAAAGTAATTGTTAAAGGATGTGTACTTATTGTCATTTTATTATTCATATTTATTTTTCTTCTTAAAGAAGTTCCTCTAACATGTCTTGGTGGTATTGACTCTTTTAGCAGTTTCTTGCCGTGGAAGACCTTTAGCTTTTCTTTAAATCTACATAATAGCTTTCATGTGTAGAGAAATCTTGCTTTTCATCACTTTAAATATTTTGTGACAGTCCCTTCTGGTCTGAAAAATTTCTGTTAAAAAATTATCTGACAGTTTTATGAGAGTTCCCTTGTAGATAACAAACTAACTGCTTTTCTCATGCTGCTTTTAAGGTTGTCTCTTTGTTTTTAGCCTTTTGCATTTTAATTATGATGTGTCTTGGTGTGGGACTCTTTGGATTCATCTTGTTCAGAACTCTCTGTGCTTCCTGGGTAGGTCTATTTTCTTCACCAGTTTAGGAAGGTTTTCAGTCATTATTTCTTCAAATGTATTTTCAATTCCTTGCTGTCTCTCCTCTTCTTCTGGTACTCCTGTGATATAAATGTTGGTGTGCTTGATGCTGTCCCAGGGGCCACTTAAACTTCCCTCAATTTTTTGAATTCAATTTCTTGTTGTTGTTGCTGTTTGGATTGGGTGTTTTCTGTTACCTTATCTTCTAAATCACTGATTTGATCCTCTGCTTCACTTAATGTAGTGTTTACTCTTCTTAGTGTAGTCTTCATTTCAGTTATTGTATTCTTCACTTCTAACTGGTTATTTTTTGATGTTATCTCCATTTTATGTTTTATTGCTTTGTTAAAGTTCTCATTGAGTTCCTCTGCTCATCTCTTATAATCACTGAGCATCCTTATAATCAATGTTTTGAACTCTGCATTTGACAGATTGCTTTTCTTCATTTTGTTTAGTTGCTGTTGTTGTTGTTGTTGTTGTTGTTGTTGTTATTGTTGTTGTTTTAATTATTTTTAGTTTGGTTCTGTTCTTTCATTTCAAACATATTTTTTTTCTCATTTTGGCTACCTCCCTGTGTTTGTTTTTATGTATTAGGTAGGGCTGCTATGTCTCCTGTTCTTAGTAAACTGGCCTTATATAGTAAGTGTCCTTGGTGCCCAGTGATACAGTCTTCCCTGATCACCTAAGCCCTGTGTTCTAAGTATGTCCTTTGTATGGGTTGTGTACATTCTCTTGCTTTATTTGAACCTTGGTCACTCATTGCACCCATGTTGGAAGGACTGACCCTTGGGATGATTGTGAAGACTGGCCAATGAGAGATTGAACCTACACACCAGGATTTACTTTATTAGGGATCTGGCACCTATCTAGTCTGTCCTTTTGGTGTATCAAATCAGCCACAGGTGTCCTTCCCCAAACCACCTGGCATGAACTGCCAAGAAATCCACAGATGTCCACAACAGTGGTAGTCTTACAGTTGCCCCAAGAAGCAAAACCACAAACTGAAGGGCTGGGCTTAGGGCAGCTCAACAAGATATAAGAGTCGTGCAGAGGCCAGATGATGATTGTTTGGGTTTCATGAATCTTTAAGAGATTATTGGAAAGTCCATAGCATGAGAGAAGAAAGGTCATTTGTATGGAAAAGCTAATGGAATTAGCTTGGGTGGGTCCAGTTTTGGTTGGGGCAGAATCTCAGGGAATCACCATGGTGGGAGACCAGTCTTAGTCAAATTGATAGACACTCAGATAAGGCAGTTGCCTGTGTCTGCATACCAGGAGTGGAGAGGGCTTCGCAATGAAATGATAGATTTTGTTAGAACTTCTGTCTAGGAGAAAGCTGCTTCTCCAACCTTCTCCTGGAGCCAGACAATTTAATTTCTCTCCGTAGGTTCCTGGTGCCTTTCAAGCTGCTCCCCCAGTGCTAGAGCTAAGAGTAAGTGCGTTCATCACTGAACAACTTCACGCATGGGCCCTTTAAAAAAATATCTGTGACTTCAGCTGCTCTCCATCTCATGCAAGCTCAATCTCCACTGATTTTCACTGTCAGAAATTATGAAGACTTCTCTTCCTGGCACTGGAAGCCTGACCTGGGAAACCCCATGTGGAGCTGAGACTACTCACTTCTCTGCAGGGCCCTCTGCAGCCAAGATATTCCTCTTGATTCTCAACCACCACATGCAGTTGTGCAAGCAACCCATTCATCCCCACCTATCCTACAAGTCTAGAGGTGGCATCTTCTATGTGTCTCTAGTTGTAGGACTTCTATTCAGCTAGATTTTGGCTATTCCTAATGATGGGTGTTCTGTAGTTCAGTTGTACTTTTGATATAGTTGTAAGAGGAAGCAAACACAGCATTTGCCTACCTCACCATCTTGACCAGAACCTTCCCAAAATCTGATTAAGTTTTTTCCTGGAGTTTTCTCCTGTTCAGTTGAGACATATGTCTTTGTCTTCTCATTTTGGCTGCCTATCTGTGTTCATTTTTATGTATTAGGTAGATTTGTCATATCTTCCAGTCTTGGCTGGGTGGCCCTATATAGTAGTTGCCTTATGTGTTCCAGTGGCACAGTCTGCCTGGTCACCTGCACTGGATGCTTCAGGAGTATCCCTTATGCGAGCTGTGTGTGCTCTCCTGTTGTAGTTAAACTTTGATTGTTGTTGCCTGGTTAGTGGGTAGGATTACTTAGTGTGCAGAAGCATCACTCTGATTTACATCTTTATCTTCACATGGCATTCTCCCTGTATGTATCTCTGTGTCCAAATTTCTCTTTTTATAAAAACATTAGTTGTATTGGATTAGTGCCCACTCTGATCTCATCTTAACTATTATATCTGCAAGAATTCTCTGTCCAAATGAAGTAACAGTCCGAGGAACTGGAGGTTAGGACTTCAGCATATGAATTTTTAAACACAATGCAATCTATAACAATAAACTTCTCTTAACAGTGAGTAACACTGAAATATATGGTTGGTTGATGCTATAAATATACACACATATGTGTATATACATAGAGATGCACATACTTGTGTATATGTGTGTGTATGTGTGTAAGACCCCAAGACTCAGTTCAGAGAGACACAGACACATGATAATTATTCACATGAAAAACAGTAGTCAAGGTAGCATCTCATATAAGTTCCCCACACTTTGATCCCTTCATGGTGACATAAGTGCAGGATTTTAGCTGCACATGTATACACCTCAGGAAAAAAAAGCTATATAATTAGAAAACTCTCAGTTGTGATGGTTCTCCTTGCTCATGGGCCTATGCTACCCTCTGGAGAGAAATTACTATTTAGTCTGAAATGTAAGTAATTCTCCTCAATGGAAGAAGGAGAAGGCATCTTTGAGCTTCTTACCCTGGAATATAAGCAAATACCTCTCAGATGAAAAGAAGAATGTTTGATCTTACTGAAAATTTTTCAGGCAGAGAGTCTCTACATTTCTCTGAGAGGACACATTATATCTAGCTTCCAAGGATGTTTACTATTCAAACATGCTTGTGGCTCAGAGATGCTGGACTGTGAAGGGACGTGAGAAATCCAATGGGAATTGTGTCCCAACAATTCATAAAAGCTCAGTTATAAAGTTAATGCCACTGATAACTCAATGTTCTTATTGAATTTTATATACATCTTTTTTTCTGAATTTAATATTTTTAACTTTAGTAGCTTACGTACAAATCTGTCTTCTCATTATGTTATAAACTTCTTTAGATCCTTGACCAGGGATTTAATTTTAGTATTGTAAATGACTAGCAGATCATTTACAATAATCTGCTTATACGCATTCATTAAATTATGGTTTAATTAATACATAAAACAGAGCTTGAGCTGTATTACCAACTCATGTACCAGGTAACAACCTACCTATAATGGTTTTTTTGTGCATGTTATGGTGTGTTGCATGATGATACAAGAGAGATCAAACTTCACTCCTGCAAATGTAATTCCAAAATTCTAATGTGCCTATTTATTTAAAAAATTGTCCCTTTCTTATATTTCAGATTTAAGAACTTTAAAAGATCTGAATATTCCTCATTTTAAATTGACTATAGTGTTACTCATAACAAATCTATGAACAAACATAAAGCCACCAAGGACTCTTGTAAAAACTAGCTAAAACAGGAGTAAATAAAATAAATAAAAGTAAAGGTGAAGAATGTTTATGAGGCAATATGCTTGTGGTCTTTAGTTAATGCCTCAAACTGAAGGAGCATACATATCTAAAGAAAATAAATAAATAAATAAATAAATAAATACACTTTGTTTTGGAGTTCAATTTAATAAGCTTTTTAATTTATAGTTATTCACTTAGTTTGATTGAAAACATTCACTTAGTTCATGCATAAGACGTATTTTATTCCTTATCAATAGTTGGAGGACAAAGTAGATCCTCTCTTGTATAGAGTCAACAATTTCAGTTCAGGTTCTATTAAAGGTCTGTATAGTAAACCTGTGTTCAACTCTCGTGTCTTACTTGGAGAAGGACCATGGTGTATTGCATTTAACATTTCTGAGAGTCAAATATACTTTATTCAAATGGGGATAATGATTCCTACCTTTTAGATTCACTATATAATTGCAGGTAATTCATGTAAGTGAGTGACATAGTACCTAGCCCATTATAATCATATTTGTTTGGTAGTTACTACTAGTCTATCTAGACAGGAAATACGTTAGAATTTAGTACAATCCTGGCATTTTTGTCTTCCACATAATATCAGGTTAATGAACCTAGTCTTTCTCATGCACAGATTGATAGCATCACAAGTATTGGTATTTTATATGCTATAGAAATGCCCTCTTCTGTCCCAAATCACATCTCCTGTTTAATGAAGGCTTAGTTAAAGAAAAAGATGAAAACTTTCATTCTATAGAGTTGAAGCTTATATTGTGCCATTTTGGAGAAAATAATAAGGCATTGAGACAATGGAGAGAGAAGAGTTTGAAATTGAGGAATGAAAGTAAGAAAGGTTACCAGGCTGAGAAACTGTCAAATGACTTCACATTGCCTATTCTATCAGTTCACTGGTTTTGTTAGTAGAACATGTTTCTATGCCTGGAAATTATGTGAAATGCTTCTGCAATAAATAATCAACAGAAAAGAAAAATAACTTTTTTAAGACCATTAAAGTGCTTCTAAAAATCTATATACTCTAAACCAGAAATTTTTAAAAACTAAAATTTTTCAACAATCTAGAATAAAATAAATTAGATTAAAAGTTATTAAAATTCAGTGCAGGCACTAAGCATGTATTATTTTATTATATATATTTATATGTTATATTATGTATGCACACCCTTATATACGTGTGTGTGTGTGTGTGTGTATGTATTATACACACATACATACACAAACACACAGTTGAACCATGAACTAAAATGTATTCTTTGTCTGGATGTGTTCATCAAAATGTTTAAATCCATTCTTATAAAAGATTTATTTAATCTAAAGGAGAAGTTTTTGAATAATTTAAAATTAGTTTTTGTTATTGTAAATTTTGTTTTAAAGGACATGGAACTTTAAGCACTAAAGTTACTGTGAAATATAATGCTAAAATGTTGAATACATTTGTAACCAGATAATTAACCCTTCTGAGAAGAGTCACATTTTTTTTTTCCTAGTGGAAATATTGGTTCTTTCAGCAGGCATTATAGGATTTAATGAAGGCAGACATCATCCTTCTACTTCTTTCTTTAATGATATCACACTTGGCCAGGGTCATCCACAAAAAGCCATATTAATTAGAGTAACTGACTGCTAGACTGAGAGTCACCTGTGTTGCAATATTTTACTTTAAAGAGTCCTGGATTACATGAAACATACATGGAAATATTTTTATCTTTTTTTTTTTTTTTTTGATACTCAGTAAGGTGGGTTTACCCTTCAGCTAATAAGCTTAATCTTCAAGATCCCTCATTTAAGTTCTTTCACGGCCTTGAACCTCATTTTAAGTTTTTGTTTTTTTATTATTTTTGCTAAAATGGACAAATTTGAACAAGTTTCATGTCTTACAAAAATTATATTTACTTTTGCACTAATCATAGACTAATCATAGTATTAAAATATATTGCCTTATACTTTTTTTTGGAAGCCCAAAAATATATAATTGGAGTTGTGTGAATATCTGGCAAAGAGTTTTTGTAAACAGGTCAACTCTGTTGATCTTGAGAGCAAGTCATTGAATCTCTAGAAATTCATTTTATTAACTGCAAAATTGAAATAATAATTCATGGAATACTTTTAAAGAATAAATATAACCTCTCATAGATATGATAATGACTCAATGTTAACATTTCCTTCCCAATCTTAGTCTAAAAATAGGTCCATTATAATACTGAATTGGCTCACTACTCCTCAACCTTCTTCTGCCAAAGGTCCTAGCCAAGTAAAAGGAAGAATTGAGTGAGAAAGAGAAACAAAGAAAACAAAAGATGAATTACATATTTTCCTCCAAATTCCTGGTCATGAAGTGCATAATCCAGTATTCTGTTTCTCTGCTAATATGAAGGCATCAGTACATTTTGATAATTCTCTGATATAAAGTTATGTGAAACATTATAGTGTCTGAAATATTAAAATGTTCCATTAGTTGTGTCCAGTTGTGACAATACATCTGGTTATTTTAATCAATCCAGAAGGGAAAACAGACAATTTACTATACCATTATTCAAAATATATACTTGGAACCATGAAGCTAAAACAATCAAATAAATGAGAACTTCACTGTTATCACATGTTTGTTTTGCCATCATATCAATCTCAAAGTCCATTTTTCTATTACCAACATACAAAAGACCTCCTAAAAAATTTGGAGCATCTTTTCCTACAAAATTAGTTTTAGAACACTAAGAAAATGGAAAGCAACAGGAAAATTAATATTGTTGTGATTAATTCTGTAGGGCAGGTTTTGTTCTCCAGTTCATACCTTCAAGTTCATTCCAAAAAGAATGAAATACTGTCAGTTAAGAAAGGCAAATTAAAGATGGCCAAATTATAATTGATGAAGGGCTGCTAAATGTTTAGATAGTGATCATCAATTTCCCATCATTGACAGACATCTTTCCTGAGAGCCAATTCAAAAATTCTCCAGCCCCCTGCAGCCTGAAAAAAGCTGCTCCTGGACAGCATTAGGTTGCCAGCTGTAAAGTACCTGCCTCACCCCTTGTCACAGCTCAGGAAGTTTGCATGACAAAAGAATAATTGAATTGGAATGCACCGGTATATGACATAGATCACCATTTTGCAACAGAAATGTTTAAGTCATAAATAATAAAGTGATTTGCTATAAAGTAATTTATTGAACAGGTACATTAGCAAGTAAGCTCTCTTGGGTGTGCAAATGCACCATACCTCTGACCCTGGAGAGCTCAGTCAGGTCTCTTAGCTCATTTAAATCCCTTTTTTGTGATTTCCACAGTCAGTAGCAAGGCAGTAGCAGAGTGGCAGGTGTGAAAAGAGGAATTTTCTTTTTATTTATTATGCTTTCTTTTTTTCATGCTCTACAGTATCTGGCCACAGGAATAAGGGAGAGGTTCGCTAAAGCGCCTTAATATTGAATATCAAGTAGCTGCCAAGGAATCATAACTTCTGATTATTTCTGACCTCTATTGAATTTGAGTCATTACTTCTGGTCACATTGCTGAATGTGAATCACTCAACACTGAGTGTTGCCAAACAAGTTAGCTGTCAAGAAGCTAATCCATGGAAAAATAGACTCTATTCCACTTTCAAATATCGAAAATATTTTTTTCTTCTTTAAAAAAGTCTACATTTTTAAACTATTTGTAACAAATATTTTCATTGGAAGGAAAATAATAATAGTAATTCATACTTGTTATTTAAAAAAAAAAAACTTCCTGAGTAATTGCTGCTTACTTTTACATTAACAGAAAAGTGATTTTGGAAGAGTGGAACACTATAGGAGAAAAAGGGGGAGTGAAAGATGGCATTGTTTTAGGAAGATAAGGTAATGATTGATATAGACAGGAAGGTCTAGGAGAAAGTCCATTGTATCCTCTTGCCAACTAGGCTATATTTGGATCAATGGTTGGAGAAAACAAAAGTGGTTTAAAAAAAAGAATCATGATTATTACACTACAATAATAGTAATAAATAGCCACTCTTTACTTAGTTCTCACTGTTTATCAGGTACTGCACTAAGCATACATTTTATTATTTAATCTTACCAATAACTCCGCAGTTGGTCATATTTTTGTCCCCATTTTATAAATAAAACTGGAATATCAAGAAAGTTAATTAACTTGATGAAAGTCAATCAGTGACTAATCTGAAAGGAGCCCCCAGATTTGTTTTATTCCAAAAGATCAACACACATTATTTTTATTGAGCCAAATGAAAATCAAATAAAATATAAGCAGAATAACATAATTTATTCTTTTAGCGAGCCTAAATAGATACCCTTTCTGTACCAATCACTACATCAGTCACCAAAAATACGGAAAAAACAAAACACAGTTCCAGCACTTAAATTTATCACAGTCCAGTTAGGGAAGCAAAATCATAAATAACTAATCATAGGTGTGCTGTGATTTTGGTGCATGATGAATGAAGTATCAATGTAAGTTTTTTAGGTACAAGCAAAATAAATTGACTCTGAGTAACTAAAGCAGATAATGATCTAGAAAAATAGAGTTGTATTGGTTGGAGTAATTAGCACCAGATACTGCTAGAACAATTTCCTCTAAATCACAGTAACAGAACCCAACAAAAGTTTATTTCATAATATGATACAGATAGGGTATTTGATGAACAGTCACCCAGGGATTTAAGCTGCTTCTATGTTGTAGTTTTGTCACAAACTGGTTTAAAGAAAGGCAGATAGAAGAGGCACATTGGTTATTAACTGCTCGGCCCAGAAATTAAACAAGATACTTCCTCTCATTGTCCATTGTCCAAGACAGATCTTATGGTCCCCAAATAACTACAAAGAATGAGAAATGTAGGGGAGCATGTGAAATATTTGGTGAGCACTAACTCTCTCTAGTTTATAGAACTGCTGACAAGAATAGAGCAGAAGGTCTGGACCACTCTAGGAAACTCAGCTCTCTCATGAGGAAACGACTGCTAAGTGAATGAGCTCCAGTAGTTTTTCTTCTTCACACTCCTCCACTCAAGAGATTCTACTTCTTGCCTAGAAAAAGATAGAACACCTTGAATTATAGTTCTTCATGACTCTTTGTGAAGCCAAAGTTAGCCTAAAGAGGAAAAAAAGGAAGAATAAGAATATAGAGGCAGTGAATAAGAATTATGAAATGAACAGAGGGAAAGAGGAAATACTCAAAGACGCAGCAGAAAAGAAATGTGGTAGATACAGGAAGTTTCCAACAATGTTTTGGCAATGCCGGAGAATTGACTCTCAGGGGCATAAGACAGGAGTCTGGAGATACTGGGCAATGGCAGATCATAGTGAGTGTTGTTTAATCATTTAACTCAATCAGCTATTAAGAAGATCTGATTTGGTAGGAAATTTCAAGGAGAGTGACTCCTCTGCCCATTCTTTCCAAAATATACTCGTGCATTCATACACTTACAAATGCACACAACATACACACACATTCATTCACACACTCACATGTGCCACACACATTCATACATTCACATTTGCCCTCCACACAGTTACTTATGCCTACACACTCACTAGCTTATGCTCAGTTATACATACACTCAAATGTGCAACACAGATTCACAGACTTGCATATTTAATATGCTCACACACATTCCAACACTCACATAGTCACATAAACCCTTACATACACATTTATACACTCACACCTCACTTATGTCCCACACACAATTGCTTGCATGGAAAGGTAGAAGCAAAATTGACATAAAAGTCTCCAATTTTGTTACTATATTCGGAAATTGATATGGACAATTGTGGAAATTTTGGAAAGATTTAAATAGAGATGCAGAAGATAAATCAAATAAACCGAAAATTACATGATTCTAGAGTCAGCATTTAATAATGTACAGGGATGGGGGACATCCCTGAACTAGAATCTAGGTAAATGGATTATTCTTCTATCAATACCTAGTGCTGCGACCTCTGATAAGCTGCTGAAATTTTTCTAGACTCAGTTTCCTTATTCTTGGGATATGGGAACAATATTTTCTTTTTATTATTGTGGCCTTCAAATCAGATTATGTGAAAGTAATTTAAAAGTAATCTGTATTCCATAGAAGTTCACATTTCAAGTGGAAAACTCATTCATTTGTGCTGAAACCTAAAATAAATTTGAGTATAGGCTCTATTAGACATGGTGTTGAGAGACAAGATGTGGTAGAGAAGGAACAACCAATAGGCTAAGACAGAGTTCCTGTACCTAACTCTGGGACCCATTGAGTTACCACCTCACAATGCCAGATCACATAAGGTACCAGCGATTAGTATTACATACTCAGATTGATCAGTAATAATTCATTGAAACTAGAACAAATCAATTTGTAAGCATTTAATGTTGAAATGAAATTTCAAATTGCAATAATGGCTCTGACTAATGGCAAAGACATAGTTAATTCCAAGTAGTTTCAACCTGATATTATGCACGGGAAAAGATAAACTAAATAGGACCATTTTGCCCAAGAAAAATAATATAAAGTGTCAATTATATAATTATTATTAAATGAAGTCCCTATCCCTATGTTGAGGAAAAAATAAGAAAAATTAAAAACACAGGTTTGCTTTATTTTAAAAAAATCAATTTAGACACAAGTAAGATTAAATAATAATAATTAGAACAAATACTAAAAGAATGAAGGTGTCGAGTGAAAAATACTGTGGACTAGAAAAAACAAGGTTATATTCTTATCTCACTAGTAGAAAGTGACTCTTTGTATAAGTCACATGATTGTTTTTTGTATCAAAATGCTAAATAATTAAATTTAAGTATTGTATAAATAGTTTCTCTCATCTCAAATCTATTTTTCACCCTGTATTTCTAGTGTTCATTAATTGTACATCATCCTCCTAATCAGCCAGAATCAGACCTAAGAGCCATCTTTACCTCTCATGTCTGCCTCACTCTGGACATTCTGTCCATGGCTTCTCTCTTGATTCCTTTTCTACATTCTTGAATTCTCGCCTCCACTTGCGTTTTTTATAATCTCTTGTCTGAGCCGTGGCCAAGGTCTTGGGGCTGGTCTCCTTGCCTTCTGTGGCTCTGCAGTCGGTATCCATGGACTCCTGTTTAATGGAAGGCTATTCTTCTAGTAAAGAGCTATAGTAATGTTCACTTACATGACAGGAGCTTCCCCTGGCTTTACCAAGTAAAACGCTTCCTTTCTTATTACTAATTTTAGGGCTATTTGAAAATTTGTTCCAAAATACCTTTCTAATTGTATATCTCAATTCAATTGTTTTTCTTCACATTCTCTATGACCCCACCAAATTTATGTATTAAATTCTTCTAAACATTCTTTTTAGATACCCATTTTGGGAAAAGAAAGAGTAACAGAGATAATATTCACTCTCCTACCAGAAACAACTAAAACACCAGACACAGTATGTGAAACAGTGGTTTTGGGCATCAGGCAACAAAGGATAATAATTTCTGAGAGCTAGGAAACAAATGAGGTGGGCCAAAATATGTACCAATCTACTGCCTGGTGAAAATTTCAAGATCACAATAAAGCAATAGGAAACTCAGATGTAACCTGGAAGTGTCCCTGAATTGAGAAGAAGCTGAAGCCAAAGCATCTAGAGTTCACAGGGCAGAGTACCAGAAGAGAGAGAAAGAGAGCTGCACTCAGAGTATTCCAGAAATGTGCAGAGGGCCCTACTCAAATCTTCCACTGTATATTGAGTAGGGTATATGTGTGGTGAAACTACTGAGGTCAAGGGCATAACGACCCTAAAAAAACTGAAAGAAATATCTGTAGCTCATTCAGGTTTGGGATCAATTCCTGTTCTTACCAGCGAGAGCAGAAAATCTCATGTTTCAAGGGGCCCTGGATAAAGTATTCAGGCTAAACAATGTCTAGTCCTGTCGAACAAAGTTTAAAAGTAAGATATGAAAGGATAAAAATGTTTTCAAGTAATATAACTGCATCCCAGAAGGAGCTAAAGAGTATTTATAGAAAAGCAAAACAGTTATCGAACAAGGTAAAATTTACAATGTCTGTCATTCAATAAAAAAATCATCAAGCAAGCACAGAATCAGGAAAAAATGACCAAAATTATGAGAAAAATCAACCAAAATTAACTCAGAATAATACAGATGGTAGAATTCGTAGACAAGGACAATTAAAGTTATAATGATACTGCATATGCTCAAGAAGCTTGAGGAAAGATTAAATATGTTAAAAGAAGACATGAAGATATTTCTTTAAGGTTCAATATTGAGCTTCTAAATGTAAAACTATCAGAAATTAAAAATACACCGGATAAGATCAGATTTGACATTGCAAAGTAAAAAATTAGTAAACTTGAAGATAAAGTAATAGAAACTATCCAAAATGAAACACAGACAAAAATAAAAGACTAGAAAAGAGAGATAGAGCATCAATAAATTGTGAGACAACTTCAAGCAGCCTACTAATATTGGAGTTCCCACAGGAGAGGTTGGGAAAGGGGGAATAAATTGGGAGAAACAATGGATGACAATTTCTAAAATTTAATGAAAACTGTAAGTCAATAAATCCAGGAAGCTCAATGAACCAGAAGCAGAAGAAATGTGAAGAAAACTACATGAAGTTATATCATAGGCAATTTGATGAAAATCAGTGATAGAGAAAAGTCTTAAAATAATCCAAAGAAAATTACACATTATGAACAAGAATCATAGATAAGACTGATTCCTCATTCCTTTTCTTCTTTGAACTCTGATGTCTTGCTTTAACTTTCAGTTTGCCCCTGCCAAATAGCTTTTCCCTGTTCCCCTTTACACCCTAGAAAATTAAGAGTAGAAATTACTGTTTCTTTTAGGGGCTGAAATGAAGTTGAAACTAGTTTAGCTTACAAAGCAGAATTTATGATTGAAAGGGATATGATGATGAAAGCAGAAGTGGGGCTTCATTATAACATGTTTTTTTTCTGTCAAACTGGGCACTGCTTTTTACTAATGGTCTGTTTTCTCATCACAATATTTCAGTCAATAGATAGTTTATGAGTACCTGCTCTGTGCAAGGGAATTATCTAGGGCTTATTAAAAATTGCAGCTTAACCTGATGCAAGCCTGATATGAAAGGTCAACAGACTGGAACCAGATCTTTACACTCAGTTCTGTCAGCCACTTAAAGCTCACTGCCTGCCTGTGTGGTTATTGAGCAAAGTGGACCTAAGTGGGATATGAGGTCCTCCTGGCTATAAATATTTTACATATACTGACTTATTCCTATTATTTTGCTTTTTATTTATCATAAGTTTATAAGTATAAGGTAAGTGTACATAGAAAGAACAGTAGCAATTTTTTAAACTTTGTCCAAAAATTGCTGAGTATCTACATATATAAAATATGATTTTGAACACAAGAATGCACAGATAAATAAAGCAAGGTTGTCCTCCTCAATGAGCTGAGTATGGAGAAAGTGATTTGCCAATGTGCAGAAGGAAATACATAAAAGTGCTGGAATCTTGGGAAATTTTGAAATATTTGAAATTGAAAGTAATTTTGGATGTAATCAAAGTAAACATTTGTTTGTATATATTTGAGGGGGGAACTAACCAACCCACCAAACAAACAAAAAAACAGGTCTGCATTTAGAAAAAATGTCCTAGATGTAGTGACCTTGAGTAAGAAAATAAATGATTATCTAAATACGAGTCATCGACTTAAAGTCATGGATTCAATATACAGTATAAAAGCAAAAGTCCAGCATGAGATGTTTGTCAAAACAGACCATATGATCAACTAGAAACACTGTAGATTATGTGTCTAAGAGATTTTCACCTCCTTCAGCACTGTTGCTATGTAACTTTAAAAATCTGAAACTTTAGCTGTGATTCAACATCCAAAGGAAACAAATGTGTATGAGATAATTATGGTCATGCCTTGAAATGTCATTGGATGGTCTCAAGGAATCTAAAGACTTAAAAACAGGGTCATATGTTTCATCTGCTTATGGATACTCTTCACACTTCAGGGCCTAATATCTTTGCTTTAGATCAGATTTGTTTTGGAACCTAGAACTTTTTAATTTTAAGAAAAGGTAATAAAGTGCTTATATGACATAAAATGCATCATGCCCTTTGTCTAAGGCTACACTCAATAAGCAAACACATTGATGATTCTTCAGGGAATCAATGAATATTCACACAAAATGTGCTAGAGATTATAAATAGTTTCACATCTGTTCAGATCATACTTGCCCCCAACTGGATTCACAGCAGATCAGGTTTCACCACCAAATTTGTTAAGAGTTTTGGAAGATTTTAGAATTGAGAATAGAAGAATGAAGACCTGAGGTAGAAAATACAGTGTGAGGAACTAATTAGTCCTGCTTTGGAATATTAAAGATTCTACCTTCTAGAAACTCCTTTGAATTTATACCTTCATATACTCATCTGCATTGTAAATTAATAACTGCATATCTTGACTTGTACCATTTTTCTTATAATTTTTCAGCATATGTAATGTTTAGGAACACACTGGATGCTTAATAATCATTTAATTAACAAATCTAACCACCCGTATGGTGGTCCCAGAAATAAACGCTTGTGAGAAACATGTATTTATTAAATAAAAAATCCAGAAATTATTTCACATTTTATAATATATTTAAAACTTACAAATGCAGAGAAATGTTTTAAAAAGAAGGTCACAAAAATTTCGGTATCCCACATGTAACTCTGATGGTGGAACTGTAAAAATGTTCCTACTTTTTTGTATGTTCTCCACAATTTCTTTTGTAAACATGCATTTTTAAAGAAAGTTAAAAATTCTGTAGTACCACCAAACTTCTTTTACATTTCTCCATCATTTTTAAGTTCTATTTAATGCTAGTTATTTGTTTTCAGAAATTTCATTTTTCTAAATAAAATAATTCACAGTTTATCAACCCCTTTGCAAAATTCTTAGCTTCAACATTAACAAGGCTTTTCATGTTGTACTTCTGACAAAGAGGAGAATGTTTTCCATGTGTTTTACAAAACAGAGTGATTAATGCTATTCCTAGTAAGATGAAAATGTATGGCAACACCCACCCTTCTCACCCCACATATTTCATCAAGTGAAAGGAGGAAAGTATCTCCTGACTGTGTACCTCCTTATTGCTTTCTTACTGTGGTTGTTATTGGTATTGAATTTAATGCAAAGCAAATTTATATCTTAACATGGCTGTAGTATTTATGCCAAACACCTGTTCTAAACCCTGATCTTGTCACATAAAGGTGTTATAAGATGTTTTTTGCATTTTTATTGTGGTAAAATAGACATGACATAAAATTTACCATCTTAACCTTTTTAAAATGTACAATTCAGTAGTATCAAGAACGTTAACATTGTTGTGAAAGCATCACCATCATACATCACCAGAACTACTTTCATCTTGCAAAATTGGAACATTATACCCATTAAACAATTATTTCCCATATTTGCATTAATTTTTTAAAAAATGTTTTATTTTGGTAAAATATATATAAAATTTACCATCTAATCTATTTTTAAGTGTACAATTCAGTATTATTAAGTATATTCATATTATTGTGCAATCATCATCATCATTCATCTCCAGAATTGTTTTCATTCTGTGAAATTGAAACTTTACTCATTAAGTTATCACTCCTCATCCTTCCCTATTCTCATCTCCTGCAAACCACCATTCTACTTTCTGTCTGTATGACTTCAACTGCTCAAAGTACCTCATATAAATGGAATTATATAGTATTCATCTTTTTGTGATTGGCTTATTTTATATACTATATCTCAAGGTTCATCCAGTTGTACTATGTGTCAGAACTTACTAGCTTTTTAAGGTTGAATAGTATCTATACTGTGTATATAGCACATTTTATTATCTCATCCATTGATGAACACTTGGGTTGATTCCAGCTGAATAATACTGTCATGAATGTGCGTGTACAAGTATCTCTTTGACCCTGACTTCAATTCTTTTGGGCATATATCCACAAGTAGAATTTCTGGATCACATAATTATATTTTAAATTTTTGTAAAATAACCATACCGATTTTCACAGTGGCTGCATTATTTTAAATTCCCACCAAGAATCTAGAAGGGTTCCAATTTTTCCATATTCTCACCTACATTTGTTATTTCTATTTTTTGATACTATACATTAAATGGTATAAGATGGTATCTCAGTGTCGTTTTCATTTGCTTTTATTTTGTGGGTTGCCATCTTATCCTGTTAATACTTTCTTTTGACACACAAACTATTTTTTAAATTTTTATTAAGTCAAATTTGTCTATTATTTTTCTTTTTGTATCATATCCAAGAAATCATTGCCAAATCCAATGTCATGCATTTTTTGCCTTGTGTTTTATTCTAAGAGTATTTTAGCTTTTATACTTAGGTATTAGACCTGTTTTGAGCTAATTTTTGTATATTGTGTTAGAAAAGAGTCAAGCTTTATTCTTTTACATGTGAATATACAATTTCCTCAGTGTTATTTGTTGAAAAAACTATCTTTCCCATTGAACAGTCTGCTATCTTGAAAAAAAAATATTTGACCATACATGTGAGGATTTATTTCTGGGCTTTCTATTCTATTCCATTGATCTATATTTCTATCTTTATTCCAGTAGTAGATTGTTTTTATTACTAAAGCTTCGTGATAGGTTTTGAAATCAGGAAGTGTAAATCCTCCAACTTTGTTATTCTTTCCAATATATTTTGACTATTTGAGGGCCCTTGAGATTTCATATGAATTTTAGGATCGATTATTCTGTTTCTGCAAAAACTATTTTTGAAATTTAATAAAGATTGTATTGAATCTATAGAAAACTTTGGGTATTATTTAATATTTTAATGATATTAAATCTTCTAGTCCATAAACACTGGATATATTTCCATTTATTTATGTCTTTAATTTTTTTCCAGCAATGTTTTACAATTTTCACTCTACAGTCTTTCACTTTTTGGTTAAGTTAATCACTAGGTATTTTATTCTTTGTGACTGTAATTAATATTGTAATTAAAATTGTTTTCTTAATTTTCTTTTCATATTGTTCATTGTTAATGTATAGAAATCCAACTGTATTTTGCATGTAGCTTTTATATACTGAGTCTTTGCTGAGTTATTGTATTAGTTCTATCAGTTTTTTATAGAATCTTTAGCATTTTCTACACATGAGATTATATTGTCTATGAATGAAGATTGTTTTACTTCTTTCTTTCCAATTTGGATGCCTTTAATTGCCTTTTTTTTTTTTTTTTGCTTAGCTGTTCTGGTTAAGACTTCTAGTGTTATGTTAAATAGAAGCAGAAAAAGTAAACATCTTTGTCTTGTTCCTGATCTTAGAGGAGAAGCTTTCAGTCTTCTATCATTTTGTTAAAAAAGAGTAGGTTTTTCATATATTTTTTTTAATTATATTAAGGTAGATTTATTTTATTTTTAGTTTGTTGATTTTTTTATCATGAAAAAGCATTGAAGGTTGTCAGATTCATTTTCTGCATCAAGTAAGATGATCATATGATTTTTTTTTCTTTTACATGCTGTTAATGTGGTGTATTGCATTGATTAAACCATCAGTGGTTCACTATGTTGGTTCAATGTGTTGGTTCATATGTTGAACCATTCTTGCATTTGGTCATAGTGTGTTATTTTTTTAATAAGTGTCTGAATTCAGTTTGTAGTATTTTATTGGGAATTTTTCAGCGATGTTTATAAGGATCTATAGCCTTATAAGGGTATATAGGTCTATAAGTTTCTCTTTTTGTAGTATTTTTGTCTGGCTGTGGTATCAGGCCAATAGAATACATTAGTAATATTTTATTCTCTTTCATTTTTTTTGAAAAATTTCATAAGGATTGGTGTTAGTTCTTCTGTAAGTGTTTGGTAGAATGCACCAGTAAAACCATCAAGTCCAGGGCATTTCTTTGTCAGATATTTCTTTATTATTATTGATCTAATCCCCTTCATAGTTTTATGTCAGTTCAGACTTCCTATTACTTTAGGATGCAGCTTTGGTAGGTTTTATGTTTCTATGAATTTGTCTATTTCATCCAGGTAATTCAATTGGTTGGTGTATAATTGTTCATAATATTCTCTTACAATCCTTTTTAAATTTCTGTAGAACCAGTAGTAGTATATCCATTTTCATGTCACATTATAATTTGAGGCTTCTCTATTTTTTCTTTTCCCATCTGTAGATTTGTTATTTTTGTTGGTATTTTTGAACAGCCAATTTTGATTTGGTTAAATATCTTTATTTATTTTTTTATTATTGGTTTTATTTATCTCTGCTCTAATTTTTCTTATTCTTTTTCTTGTACTATCTTTGAGTTTATTTTGTTATTTTTTTCTATTTCTTTAAGTTGTAAAGTTAGGGTGTTGATTTGAGATATTTCTTGTTTTTAATGTAAGTCTTTATAGCTATAAATATGTCCCTTAGAAATAGTTTTGGTAGATTGTGTGTTTTTGTTTTTGCTTTTATTCATCTCTAAGTATTTTCTAATTTCCTTTGGATACTATGTCATCTATTAGTTGATTAGAGTCTGATTTTTTTCACAAATATGTGAATTTTCCAGTTTTTCTTCTGTATTGGTTTCTAACTTTATCTCATTATGATCAATGAAGATATTTTACATGACATCTATCTTTTAAACTCAACTGAGATGCAATTGTAGCCTAACATATGGTCTACCCTAGAGGATTTCCCATATGCACTTGAGAATAATGTATATTCTGTTGTTGGGTATTGTGTTCTGTAAATATCTTTTACATCTAGTTGTTGTATAGCATTGTTCAAGTCTTTATTTCCTTACTTATCTTTTTTTCTGGTTGTTTAGTCCATTATTTAGAGAAAGTATTGAAGTCTTCGACTGTTTTTAAACAACTATCTATTTTCCTTCAATTCTGTAAATTTGTTCTTCCTATCGTATTATAATCTATTATTAAGTAAATGTTTTTAATTGTTATATCTTCTAGTTGTATTGAATGTCTTAATAATATATATGTGTACATATATATGTGTGTGTGTGTGTGTATAAATATATATATATATATATATATATTTATATATATATATATATATTTATATAATCCCACTTAGCCTAATTTTTTTTAATTTAAAGTCAATTTGCCTAATATAAATATAGCTACCTCTCCTGTCTTTTTGTTACTATTTTCATGGGATATCTTTGCTCATAATTTCACTTTCAACCTATATATATGTTTGTATCTAAAGCTGGTCACTTGTAGATAGTTGAATCATGTGTTTGTTTGTTTTTTAATTCATTCAGACAATTTTTGTCTTTGGAGAATAAATTATTTATATTAAAAGTAATTACTGATAAGAAGGAACTCTGTTCTTTTGCCATTTTTTTTTCCTATATGGCTCAAAGCTTTTTGTCTCTTCTTACATTAATGTCTCCTTTTGTGTTTAGTCGATTAGCTATAGTGAGAAATATTAATTCTCTTATTTCCTTTTGTGTATTTTTATAGTTATTTTTTATTGTTGTTACTATGGGGATAACATTTAACATCCTTTAACTATGACATTTTAATTTAAATTTATAGCAGCTTAATTTTAATAACATATAAAACTTTTGCTCCCATACAACTCCATTATTACTGCATGCTTTTAGCTATTGTTGTAGCAAAATTATATCTTTATACACTATGTATCCAAAACCATAAAGTAATTATTGGATTTTTATGTATTAGTCTTTTAAATCAGTGGTCACCAATCTTTTTGGCACCAGGGACAGGTGCTCCTATAAGAATCTAATGCCCGATGATCTGAGATGGAACTGAAGTGGTGATGTTAGTGCTGGAGAGTGGCTGCAAATACAGATAAAGCTTAACTTACTCACCCATCACTCACCTCCTGCTGTGCAGCCTGGTTTCCAACAGGCCATGGACAGGTACCAGTCCACGGCCTGGAGGTTGGGACCTTTGTTTTAAATCACATAGGAAACACTTGTAGAATAAAAATCTAAGTTACAATAACCCAGCTTTTATTATTACCCATGCATTTACTTTTACTTAGATCTTTATTTTTAATGCAACTTTAAGTAACAGTCTTTTCTTTTATTTTAACATATATGAATTCCTTTTGCATGTATTGCAAAGTAAATCTAATGGTGACAAATTCTCTCAGTTGTTGTTTATCTAGAAATGTCTTAATTCACCTTCACTTTTTAAGGACACTTTTACTAGATATAGTATTAGAGGCTGGCAGTTTTTTTCTTTCAGAACTTTGGCTATATCATCTCTCTGCTTTCTGACTGCCAAAGTTTCTGCTTACTTTTTGATTGGATTGTTTTGTTGTTGTTGTTGTTGTTGTTGTTGTTGTTGTTACTGAGTTTTATGAATTCTTTGTATATTTTGGATATTAGGCCCTTATGAGATGCATTGCTTGCAAATATGTTTTCCCATACAGATGGTTGTCTCTTTGCATTGTTGACGGTTTTTTTTTACTGTACAGAAGCTCTTTAGTTTGATGTAGTCCCATTCATTTATTTTTGCTTTTATTCCTCTTGCCTTTGAAGTCAAATTCATAAAATCCTCTTTAAATCTAAAGTCCATGAGTTCAGTTTCTATGTTTATTTCTATATAATTTATTGTTTCAGGTCTTATATTCATGTCCTTAATCTATTTTGAGTTCATTTTGGTGTGTGGTGATAGACAAAGTCTAGTTTCATTTTTTGCAGGTGGCTTTTCAGTTTTCCAAGCAGCATTTATTGAAGAGGCTTTCCTTTCTCCACAGCATGTTTTTGGCAATTTTGTCAAAAATTATTTGCACATATAAACATGGATTTATCTTGGACTATCAATTCTGTTACACTGGTCTGTGTGTCTGTTTTTCTGCCAATATCATACCATTTTGATTATTGTCACTTTGCAGTATAATATGAAATCAGGCAGAGTGATGCCTCCAGCCTCATTCTTCTTTTTCAGGATGGCTTTGGCAATTCAGAGTCTTTTGTGTTTCTATAAAAATATGATAATTTTAGTTCTATTTCTTTAACAAATGCCAATGAGATTTTGATGGGGATTGCATTAAATCTGTATAATGCTTTAGGTAATATGGTCATTTTAACTATGTTGATTCTTCCACTCCAAGAACATGGAATATCTTTTCATTTCTTTGTATCATCTTCGATTCCTTTTAATAGGGTCTTACAATATTCTTTATATAGGTCCTTCACATGTTTTGTTAGATTTATTTCTGGGTATTTTATTATTTTTGTTGCAATTTCAAAGGGATTTATTATTTCCAAATCTTTTTCTGACAATTCATTGTTAAAGTATAAAAATATATGAATTTTTGGACATTGATTTTTGTATCCAGAAACTTTACTGTATTTTCTTATTGTTTCTAGTAGTGTTTTTGTGGAATCTCTAGGGTTTTTAATAGAGAGAATCATGTCATCTGCAAATAGAGACAATGTGACTTCTTCATTTTCTATTTGTATGCCTTTTATATCTTTCTCTTGCCTGATTGCACTTGCTAGGACCTCCAGTGTTATACCGAATAACAGTGGCGATAGTGGGCAGCCTTGCCTTGTTGCTGATCTTAGAGGGAAGGTTTTTAGTTCACCATTGAGTATAATGTTGGCTGAGGGTTTGTCACATATGGCCTTTATTATGTTAACATACTTTCCTTCTATACCAATTTTGTTAAGTGTTTCTATCATAAATCGATACTGTATCATTTCAATGGCTTTTTCTGTAACTATTGATATAATCGTATGATACTCATTTTTTAATTTATGTGGTGTATCACATTAATTGATTTGCATATGTTGAACTATTCCTGTGCCCCTGGGATAATCTCACTTGATTGTGATATTTAAACTTTTTAATATGTTTCTGAATCCAATTTGCTAGTATCTTACTTAGGATTTTCTCATCTGTGTTCATGGGAGATATTTGTGTGTGTGTGTGTGTGTGTGTGTGTGTGTGTGTGTGTGTGTGTGTGTGTTGTCTTTACCAGGTATTAGTATCAGGTAATATTGGCCTCATAAAATGAGTTAGGAAATATCACCTCCTCTTTGATTTTTTGGAAGAGTTTGAGGAGTATAAGTATTAAATCTTCTTTGAATGTTGTAGAATTTGCTGGTGAAGCCATTTGGTCCTGAACTTTTACTTTTTGTTAGGTTTTGATGATTGTTTCAATTTCCATATGCTGATAAGTCTATCGAAATATTCCAGTTCTTGATTCAGTCTGGAAATTTTGTATCTTTCTAAGTACTTTTCCATGTCTTCTAAGTTGTTAAATTTTGTGTTATATACATTTTCATAGTATTCCTTGAATGGTCCTTTGTATTTCTGCAGTGTCTGTAGTAATTTCTCCTCTTTCATCCCTGATTTTATTGATTTGTGTCCTTTCTCTTTTTTCTTTAGTAGGCCTAGCCAAGGGTTTGTCAATTGTATTAACCTTCTCATAGAACCAGCTCTTTGTTGCATTTATTTTTTTCTATTTTTTATTGTTTTTAATTTAATTTAATTCTGCTCTAATTTTGATTATTTTTTTCTGCTGACTTTAGATTTCATTTATTCTTTTTTTTTTTAAGTTTTTTTTAAGACAAAGCATTAGTTTGTTTATTTGGGCTCATTCTTGTTTTTGAGATAGGCCTGCGATGATAGGAACTTTCCTCTTATTACCTCTTTTGCCTTCTCCCCAAAGTATCGATATGTTCTATTCTCATTATCATTCATTTCGATGTATCTCTTGATTCCTCTTTTTATTTCTTCTGTACTCCAGTCATTGTTCAATAGCATGTTGTTTAATATCCATGTATTTGTTCTTACTTCTTTCTCTTTAGAGTTGATCTCCAGCTTTAAAGTGTTATGATCAGAGAATATGATGTGATTTCAACCCTCTTATATTTTTTGAGGCTATCTCTGTGTCTCAGTATGTGGTCAATCCTTGAGAATGTTTCATGTGCACTAGGGAAAAAATGTGTAAGCAGCTGTTTGAGGATCAAAAGCTCTATAAATTATAATTATGTCCAGTTGTTCTAATGTGTCATTTAAAGATGTTATTTCATTATTGATTTTCTATTTGATCTGTCCATATCTGACAGTATGGTATTTAGGTCCCCTACTATGATAGTGTTTTGGTCTGTTTCTCCCTTTACTTCTCTTAGTAATTGCTTTGCATATTTCGTGACTCCCTGATTGGGAGCATAGATATTAATAAGTGTTATGTCTTCTTGGTATATGATTCCTTCATCATTGTGAAATATTCCTCAGTATCTTTCTTTACCTTTTTTATTTTGAAGTGCATTTTATCCAATATTAACACCACTACTTCCTCATTTCTCTGAATACTATTTACTTTAAATATAATTTTCCACACTTTCACTTTGAGTATATTTGTCATGGGAACCGAGATATGTCTCCTGGAAGCAGGGTTTTGTTTTTTGATCTAATCTGTGATTTTGTGTCTTTTTATTGGTGAGTTCAGTCCATTTACATTTAGCATAGTTATTGAAATATGAAGTTTTCCTATAACCATTTTATGTTCTACTTTCTGGAGCTTGGTGTTTCCATTGCTTGCTTGTCCTTGTGTGTCTTTTTTTTTTTTTTTTAATTTTGGTTGGGTTTTGTGTGTTTTCCCTCTGATCTCTCTTGTTTTATGTTATATACCTCAGTTCTGAATCTGGTGTGTGATTTCCATTATGAATATGTAGAAGATAGTCATATATATATAATAGTTTATTTTCTTCTGTATGTACCTTATCACCATTCCCTTTGCAAATTTGAATCTTAGAATCCTCCCTTTTTCTGTCATTGTTGTCTTAGTTTGTCCCTATCGATACTGAATGTTCATTACTATCTTACTCTCTTAGCAAATCTCGTTTTATCATTTAAGCTTATAGTGCCCTATTCTTAATAAGGGCTGCACTCTTCTGTTTCTATCTGCCTTCTGGTTGCCTTACTCATATTTATGTATTTTTTGTCATTTTTTTTTTAGGTGAGCTGACTCTTTTTAGTATTTCCTGTAACCCAGGCCTTGTAGTGGAGATTTCTTTCAATTTTTCTATGTCTGGAAAGGTCTTTATTTCTCCTTCATATCTAAAGGAGAGCTTTGCTAGATATATTAATTAGTTTGAATATTTGATTCCACTCCTTTCTAGCTTGTGAGGTTTGTGCTGAGAAGTCTGATAATAATCTAATGGGTTTTCCTTTATAGGTTACCATCTTCTTTTCCCTGGCTGCCCTGAGAATTCTTTCTTTATGTGTGATTTTTGATAATTTTAATACAAGGTGTCTTGGTGAAGGCCTTTTTGGGTTGAGATAATTGGGTGTTCTTGGATTCCAAGCTCCAGCTCATTCCTTCAATTTAGGAAATTCTCATCAAGTATTTGTCTGAAAATGCTTTCTAGTCCCTGCTCCTTTTTTTCCCCTTCAAGAATGCCCATTATTCTTATGTTTTCTCTCTTGATAGTATCAGTTAGTTCTTGTATTTCTCTTTCATTATTTGTCATTCTTTGGTTTTCCCCTTCTTCCTCATGATATATTTCTAGATTTCTTTCTCTGATATCACTGATCCATTCTTCCATTTGGTTGACTCTATTTCTCAAGCTTGCTATTTAATTTTTTACCTCTCAAAATGTGTTCTCAAAAAGTTCTATTTGGTTCTTTCTGAGGGTTTCAATCTCCTTACTAAAGAACTCATTCTGCTCATCCAGTCGTTTTTTCAATTCCTGAAATTGTTGATATGAATTATTTTGGAACTCATTGAGTTTTTTCAGAAATACCATCCTGAATTCTTTATCATTTAAGCTGCATATTTATATGTCTCTATGCTTATTTTCTGGAGATTTTTCTTTTTCTTTCTGAGCTGCCTTGTCATCTTGTTTGTTTGTGGTGTTTAATGGACTATTTCTCCACCTAGGAATTAATGGAAGTGTATTCTGCGTTTTCTCCAGAAATAAGATTTATTATATAAAAGTCTCTGTCTAGCCTGTTGCTAAGAAGGCATTTTTCTTTTGGCTAACAGTAGGTGACATCTAAGCCTCTTAGATCCCTGTTTTCTATAGTTAATAATGTCTTTTTTTCTTATAGATATTCATTCATGCTCACTATCCTCAGTCTCAGTCCCTGTCAGTGGTAGCAACAGTTTCAATGACATTCGCTCAGTTTCCCCTGGGGTTCTGTGGAGGGGCCTCTGGGCTGGATAATGGGGTCTGCTGCTCAGCCTCGCATTTTGCAACCACTGCTGGTAATAATCAGCTGTTGCTTCTCTGTTGTCCCCAGTTCTCTGCTGCCCCCACTTCTCTGCTTTCTATCCTAATCCCTGGATCTCACAGCTCTCTCAGGCAGGCTTGTCCACTGAACCTACCGTACCTTCTTCCTTTGCCCTCCTTCTGCAGGGAGCTTTGGCTGCGAGAGGCAGCTTCTTTGTTTCTCCCAGTCCACCGCTGGACATATGGTGTTCTGACTTGTGGTAGCTCTTATGCACAGATCCTCACATGTGCTGGTGTGCTGATTGTGTGTTTTTTATTGAGTTTTAGATGTTCAGCTTATTGTTGTTTCAAGAGGAGAAATCTGGAGACTTTTCTCACTTCGCCATGCCTGTAGAATCATAATTATTTCTAATATCAAATATATTTAACCTGTGTTACTCTTCTTTTGTGTTGAATTTTCATTTAGAGACTCTTTTCCATTTTTTTTTTTTTTTTTTTTTTTTGTGAACCAAATTAGGTTCAGAATTGCTCCTGTAACCTAACCTTACAAACTTTTTTGGAGATAAATAGATTAGTAGATACAATATATAATAAAGATAGAATAATCTTGTCTCTTTTGCTCCCATTTATACATGCCTGTATTTGATCATCAAAGATTTTATTTCATTGATATTCAATCTGTTTTGTGGTTTGAGTTTTTAGCTTTCTTGTAGTTTAAAAAATGGAGTTTGATTTCTGTTTGTCATCTTCTCTGTAGATTTTGGACTGTGTTATTAATTATATTTTAGAAAGTTTTAAATTTTCAATTAAGTTTGAAAAAGTAAGACTGAATAACTATTTAAGAGATTGATAAAAAATTGAATTCTTAAATTAATAGCTGATGGATGGTCACAGGGATGGGGAGCACAGCATAAGGAATGAAGTTAATACTAACACAGTGGCTAGGAGGAGGGTGAGGAGAGAAAGGGTGCAATTATTAGGATCATTTTATGAACTATATAAATGTCTAACCAATATACTGTATACTTGAAATGAATAATAAAATATTATTTTTAAAAAAAGACTGAAACAAAGTCATAGATACAGAGAACAAATTAATTTTTGCCAGATGGGATGGGATAGAGGGATAGGTGATAAAGGTGAAAGGGATTAAGATGTATAATTGCCAATTATAAAAAATAGTCATAGACTTGTAAAGTACAGCATAGGAACTATAGTCAGTAATATTATAATAACTATATGTGAGCCAGATATGTACTAGAATTATTAGGGTAATCACTACATTAGATATATAAATGTCTAATCACTATGTTATACATCTGAAACTAATATAATATTGTATGTCTGCTGTAATTTAAAAATAAATGTGAAATAAAAATATAATAGAATTTTAAAATAATAAATAAAATAACATTTTAATACTATAAAAAATTACACTTCACTAATGAGCAGAAACAGTCATTTAAAAGGACTGATGAGCAACTACTGTAAAAGAAATCTGAATGATAAAAATTTACTAGTAAAGAATTTCAAATATTAATGTGATAGGCCCTAGGCTATTGCTGATGGGAGTGAAAATTGATACAGCCATTTTACAGATTAATTTGGAAACATTTGTTTAAATTAAGATAAACATTATCTTACAGCACTTCTACTTTGTCATATTGTAAACATGCCTTGGAAAACCTATCATTTGGTTTGTAGAAAGGTATTTAAGTGGATGGTCATCACAGCCTGATTTTTAATGATAATGTGGGAAAAACAACTTAAATGAGAATGAGGGAGTAATATTTTTAAACTACCATATGCAACTAGTGGAATACAATACAACACTCTAAGAAAAGAGCTAGGTCTGTATATATAAATGTAGATGAATTTCAAAACCATTAGAAAAGAAAAAAATCAGAATTACAATATTCTAAGTAGATTAGTAAAAATATACCTTCCCCCCAAAAACTATACATATAGTTTATAAATGCATAAATACAAATAACTGTATGGTAATAAAATGGGGAAAAACACATTAAATACCAATAATAGATGACAATGGAGAGGAATAAAATGTGGAAGAGTGTAGAATTGGGAATAAGGAATGAAGAAAAGCAAATTTTTAAAGTAAAATAAAAGTACAGTTAGTTGACCCATGAACAGTGTGAGTTTGAATTACATGGGCCAACTTATACATGGATTTTAAAAATCTGCTGTTTAAGTGGACCTGCACAGTTCAAACCTATGTTTTTCCAGAATCAACTGAACAATGATGAGAATTAGGGGTGCAGATTCCTGTTCCTTTGAAAATTCATATATTGACTTTTGGCTCCCCAGAAACTTAACTATAGTTGTCCCTCAGTATTCACAAGGTATTGTTTCCAGGACTCCCACTTCCATCACAAATACCAAAATTCAAGGATACTCAAGTTCCTTATATAAAATGGCATAGAAAAATGCATACAGTCAATTGCCTATGTATGAAGATTGCCAATTGCAGATTAAAAATACTGTTATCAATTTATGTTTAGTTGAATCTGCAGATGTGAAACATGGGAAAACAAAAGGCCAACTATATATTTATTGAAAAAATCAGCATACAAATAGACCAGTGCAGTTCAAATGTGTGTTGTTCAAGGGTCAACTGTATTATAAACTTGAGACCCAATATTAATAATTTGCTGAAAACATCATAACATATTTCTCTCTCTCTCTCTCTCTCTCTCTCTCTCTCTCTCTCTCTCTCTCTCTCTCCCCCCCCCTCCATTTTCTTTCTCCCTTCCTTCTCTTCACTTCCCTTCCCCTCTTTTCCAATTCCCTCCCCTCCCCTCCCTACCTCACCTTTTCCCTCCCTCCCTTCCTCCCTCCCTAATTCCCTATCTTCCTTCCTTTTTTTCCACCAAAAGTGTTTGTTATTTCTGTTATACTGTTACTATGTCAAGGACACAGTGGCATGAAGATGGTGGGTAAATCAATATGAGATGTAACCTGGCAATCAATACTCCAATTACTTAAGATAAAGCATTTAAAATAAATAGATCTCAAACTTATTTAGATGGCAGAGCACTAGAAATTCACACCACTTCCTACAGAGCATTATGAAACATTAATGTATTAAATTGTATCATAAAGTTAGAAAGTGTCTTTAGAAGAAACAATAAAAACTGACCTAGAAACAGCTAGCTAAATATTTGACTGTTATTTTCTAAATTTTTTTGTTGTTGTTGTTACCACATTATGTTAGATGCGAATTTGTTTATAAACTGAAGTGAGTACTAATGTTTTAAAAGGAACTTAATATTTTTTAATATCTTTTCATTTGTTTGTTTTCTCTAAATGTAGAAAAGGATGTCTTTATTTAATATAAACAGAGACATTTTTCTAGCCATCTTTTATACCTCTTGTGATTTATGGATGTACAATTGTGAACCAGTCCTTTAAATAATTTCCAAGTTTTCAGTATAAATCTAATTTTGTGAAGAATAGTGCATTCTTAGAAGGAAATCTTCTATTTGAATCAGATTTAAAAATTTTGGAAAATAGGTTCTTATTTAATTTCACACAATTTTTTTATAAATACAAACCTTAAGTGCAGCTAAATTTTATTTTGAAAAGAAAAAAATGTATGTCCATACTTAAAGGTCAAGGAATTGGGGGGCAGAAAAGGCTAATATATCTGTGCCTTGAAGAAAATGCTGATCTCTTCTCCAGCACCATAAATATTCCTTCTGTCCTTCATTCTTTCACTTGATTAAACACTCCTGATTTTTCAGTTTTTTTCTCATATTTTATATTATTTGCTATCCAACTTTTGACCAGAGAATGGGGCAACACTGTAACAAATGTGTAGAACATCTGACAAATTACATGAGGCCAAAGGGATAGAATTATTGACTGAGTATAAGTGCTTAGAAGCCTAGTTGACAACATTTTTTACACTAAAACATCATACTTGTTCTGGTCTCATTGCCTTCAGAGGAAAATGACATGTTCCTATATTTTAGTAGCTTCATTCTTATAAGTTATTTCAATCTTGGCTGTTCAGGTGATGGTTTAAGGTGCCTTAGAGATATCTAGGAGATATCAAGAAGGTAGTTAATGGAAGGATGCATGAAACAAATGTTTTATCTATTATGACATAATTCATAGACTCTATTGGCATAGCAGAGAAAGAGATAGAAAGAGAGACAGAGAGGGGCTTGGGGAGAAGATGACAAAAGAGAAGAAGTTGTTTTTAGGATGTGTAATACTTAATGGCCAAGAAGAGAGAAATAGAAAGAGATTTCGATGAAATATAAGGAGCTACAGTGGACTTGGTCCAAGAGAAGAGAATACCAAGATGGTGAAAGTGGTCAACAAGACTACTTGCTGTTAAATTGTCAAAACTGAAGAAAACTAATTTGTCCACAATATTTGGTGACATGGGTGTTGATGTTGGCCTACCGATTGGGATTTCATAAGAGAGATGGGAGTAAGGGGAGAATAGAGGGTAAATAAAGAGAGAAAACAAATATAAAAGGTTGGTGGTAAAGGAGAAGAAAAAGGTAATTAGACCTGTTTGGAGAAAGAAGAGAGTTTGGAAAAAAAGTTTCTTTTAGGATTCAAAAAAATTGTTTTATTGCTTTGTTTTTTAAAATGTTAAAAAGACACCACCGTCAGGAGATGTTTATTGTAAAAGAGTGGCATGAACTATTCAAAACTTTAGAATTCCTGCCAAGAAACAGAAAAGTAATAAAATCGAAAGCAAAGGAAAGGAGAGTAGCCTTAGATAGGATGATTACACATAGTTTATATCTAATAGTGTCTTTTAATGATTTCTGCCAGGTTAGTGCATACATTTAAAAATTTTTATTAAAATGTAGTTGGCATACAATATTATATTAGTTTTAGGTGTACAGCAGTGATTAAACATTTATATATCTATGAGTTATCACAATATTATTGACTGTATTCTCTGAGTTGTACACTACATCTTTGCGGTTTATTTATTTTATAACTGGAAGTTTATACCTCATTTCATTTCATCTTTTTCACTCATCACCTCACTCCTCTTCCTTCTGGCAAAAATCAGTTCATTCTCTTTTTCTATGAGTCTATTTTTGTTGTTTGCTCATTTGTTTTGCTTTGTTTTATTTTGAGATTCTATGTATAAATGAAATCACATGGCATTTGCCTTTCTCTGTTTGACTTTCTAGGTCCATCCACATTGTCACAAATGACAATATTTCATGCTTTTTTATTGCTTAATGATATTCTATTTTATATATACATATATATATATATATATATATATATATATATATCACAGCTTATTTATTCATTCATTTATTGATGGACATCTAGATTGCTTCCACACCTTGGTTATTATAAATAATGCTGCAATGAACACAAGGGGTGCACATATTTTGAGATTATCTTCAATTAAGGCCACATCCACCAAGATATATTATCAGTTTTATAGATGATGAAATCAAAGCTAAGAGATTCTAACTAACCAACCCAGGTGACATACAAGAGAAAATAAAAGAACGAAAATATGTTTTTGTCTAATACCCCAGTGTAAGTTCTCTAGACAAGATGTCAGAAATATTATTCTGTAAAGGATAGTAAATATTTTAGGCCTTGTAGATCATGTAGCTCTGTCACAACTATTTAACTCTGCTGTTGTAGACAATACATATACAATAAACATAGTTGTGCTCTAGTTAAATTTCAGTTATAGACACTAAAATTGGAAAATTAAATAATTTTTACACATCATGAAATGTTATTCTTATTTGGATTATTGTTTTCAATCATCTGAAAATGTTAAAATGATTCATCGCTCTTGGGCCATACCAAAAGAGACAGTGGGTCAGAATGATTCATGGGCCATAATTGGCTGACCCCTGCACTGGGAAATACTGTCATCCCAAGGTTATTCTTTATCTCTTGGTGACTACATATTATACCACTCTTCAAATTGTTAGCTTCTTTCTTTAATAAAATCTCTTTGGTCTTTTTAGATTCTAATCCACTACACATTTCTGCAGTCATAATTATATTAATTCCCTACCTATATTTCTACTCATATTTTTCTCTTTCTCTCTTTCTTTTCCTAAATCTCTGTCCCTCCCTTTTCATGTTTTTCTTAAACCTTCACTTCTCTGAGAACTTTTCGTAATCCTCACTAGTGCCATTTTACCTCATATCAAATGGCTTCCAACTGGGCAGAAATGCTATTGCTCATATGCTATTCTCATGTCTTGGTTCTGCCTAGAAAGCTACATTTTTCACTTATTAAAATAACATTCCATTGCACACATCTAGTTCCAAAGTTCAAAGAAGAAGAAAATAATTATACCATGCATCATGTCCAATCTCAGCAAGTCTTCTAATTCCAGGAGTTCATTTGGCACACTGCTGGCTGGAAGGGAAGGTGTGGCCTAGGTACTGTGGCTTTTTGAGATCTACCAATAGATCTCAACAAACAAGTATATTCCTGGGGGCTATGCATCATCTCCAGTATATGACTGAATCAATTCCCAGGTTATACCACAAATCACTCTTTGACACTTAGGTATAAATATTACAAGTCATACATTAAAAATACCATTCTCTTTATGGAAGCCTTTTGTTTAGGACTTAAGGGCTGCATATATACTCCTATCTCCTCAGCTCCTTAACTGAATTAGATCTCTCACTGATAAACTTTTAATTATCTTTGTCCTGAGCTTCAGGCTCATTAATAACTCATTAATTTATGCGACCACTAAATTTTCTAAAGTTCGATTCTTTGAAAATGCACACTGAATACCTTAAGTGTAATGTCTGTAAAAGTAACTCGTGTCAGAATATAAAAAAAGACATGTAATCAACTTTAATCCACATGCAAAAAGAATTTGTAAAGGTGTCATATTTCAGATAAACAAGTCCACTGTGGTATTCTAAGAACTCAGATACTCAAAAAAAAAAAAATATTTCTATCTCATATACAAGTTTTGAGGCACTGCTGCCTTCCATATATTAGGACAGATAGAGGAAATGCAAAAAGAGGAACATGAATGGCCGAATGAAAACAGGAAACTGAACAATTAGTGCTGTTTTGTTCATAAATTCTATGTGACAGCTATGAAACCTGTGGACCTCTTACATATTTTAACATCTGAAAAACTTTACCATAACTCTAATAAATATCAAAGATGGGTTTTCCAGTATATTGTATGTTTTATGATGCTTTAAATATATTTTATCAAAATCTGCATATTTAGTTTATTTAATTTGTGGAAAATTCTAGTCCCTACTTTTAAATCAATAAACAGAAGAAGTTTCATTTCTGAGAGACAAAGTCTAACTTTATTTTTAAAATTTAAATAAATGTGTGAATACATATCCTCACCATGAAATTCTCACTGCTGAGTTTTAATTCTAAGATGTAGGAAGTAGCTGTGGGATATTGCCTTGCCTGAGCTCTTCCTAGGTGAAACAAAGTCCTCCTTGGAAGTGAAAGAGTTCTTGAGTTTTTTTTTGTTGAGTACTCTAGAAGTGTTTACATCTTGGGTCACAGCACTTTAGTAAATTCCAGACAGCTGAAAGATTCTTCTCTTTATCCCTTGAAAGTGGCAAAGGCAATTAAGAAAGGGGAATGGAGAAAGAACTGACAGATGAATTCTCAGGCAGAATTATCTCAGAGAAGAGTACAGATGGAAGTTAAGAATCCAGAAATTGATTTTCTTATAGCTATTTGTACTCTAGAAAATATTTCTATGCCCATAGGAATATGCATGTCTAGTTTAAAGACTATTGATTATAAATTTCTAAAGAAGACAGAAAGAAATAACAAAAAGGCAAGATGAGAGATAAGATGCCAACAATCAGAAAAAAAAATCACAAAATTCCTCAGCCCTCCCTTTGCCATTAGGAGCACTGTGGTTGTTGTGCAGTTTGCTCTATGTATTATACTTAGTAGGGAGAATTTACAGTGGAGTGTTGAGCCTCTCCTAAAAGGGAGTAAAGGTGCTTCACAAAGCAAGTGGGGGAATGAGGCTGGGATCAGCAGAAGAAAGGCTCTATAGAGGTAGAATTTGGAGAATGTTCCTGGATGATTCCCAGACATGGCACTTCCAGTGGGCCACAGAGAACCTAGGAGTTTTAATTTAAACGGAAGATATTGCAACATGGGTGGGATGATCTGTCTGCTCAGAGATTCTGTCTCTTTATGTCCTCTAAGTAATGTTTGAAACATGTTTTAGGGCATTTTGCCAAAGCCCTTCCTACAGCATTGCTTGTGTTTCAGATAAGTTCAGGAGTTTGGAGAAAGTTGAATAGGCCACCTAGCAATGTTTCATAAAAACAAATATGTGAAAGGAAATATTAAAAAATCACTTGGTTGGCAATGCAGTAACAAGAAGTCATCTGGTTGTCCCTTGGCTGTGAGGATTCCTTTTCTCTTCCAAATTCCCATATCACTTTGTATATCTAAGAACAATTCTCAAACACTGTGTATATTGTAGTTACTTTTGCACTATCTACTAATCTAACTAGAGTCTGAGCTTCTTGAGAAAAGGAACATATTTTTCTTTTCTCTCTATTTTACACAGAACACAAAAGAATAAGGTAATAAGAGCTTCAGCTCACATGGTCTAATTGAACAAAGCCAAATAGCCCTGCCAACTGCTCCAACCTCAATCTATACCACTCTCCCTTTTGGTCACTAAGTTGCATCCTTAAGACTTTTGTTGTAACCCTGGAGCCCTGCTCAGACTCATTTCTGTGTCAGGTCCTTTGTATTTGTTGTTCCCTCTGCCTGAAATGTTGCCCCGTGGTGGTTCTTCAGAAGCCTAACTCTTTTTCTTCCTTCAAAGCTAGGCTCAGGAATTACTTTTTAAATAACCATCCTCAACCACATCAGGGGACTTAATTGCCCCAATACTATCACTCTCATCACTCAGTTTAGGTTTTTTGTTTATATACTTCCCCACCTTTACACGTGTGAGCATGCATAAGCCCGTGTGCATGCGCGCGCGCGCGCGCGCGCGCGCGCACACACACACACACACACACACACACACACACACTAGAATGTGAGCTCAGCCAGGAGCTCACCATCACTGCTTTATTCACAGTGCAGTGCCTGGAACAAAGTAGGTGTTTAATAAATATTATCAAGTAAATATATAAATTTATTTATTTATTGTGGTGATTATAATAAAAATATAAACAAATCAAAGAATAAAGTCCTTGTATCCCAATTTCATTTCTTGTTTAAAAAAATCAAAAGAAAGGACTTTTTGGAGAAGAAATAGTTTCCCTGATTTGTACATTGATCACTTTGCAAAACCTAAAATCATCAGGTGGTAAAGACCTTTGGGGAAAGGAAAGCTACTTAGAACATGAGTTCTGGAAAAATTCAATCTAAAACTACATTAAAAACAAAAGCCACATTAAATTACCTTGGAAATCAATACGACACATTATTTAATAAATTCTAGAACCTACTAAACAAAACATCAACAAATTAGAAATACAACCAGATCCCATTTTGTAAGAAGCATATATGCAACGTTATCAACAGGGCATGGATTTGTTTTGCCTTAAGAATGTCAAATCTGTGAACTGATATTTGTGAAGCTCCAATTGTGTGTCAGGCCCTGAGCAAAGCACAAATGGTAGAAATACAAAGACATGATATACAGTCAGAAAAAAGTAGCTAAGCATGGGGAAGAGGTTTTTGAGGAGATTTCTCAAAGGGGATGATCCACACATCTACATGACTTACATTGAGAAAGATAACCACGGTACAAAGACAGATCCTGTTCTAGATGAAGGGGACGAAGCTGCAAAGGAAGACTTAATGAGTTCAGATTACACTTGTGTCACACTCTATTTGCAATAACAAACAAACAAAAACAGAAAAAAAATAAAATAAAAATTAAGTTAAAGCACTTTATTGTCTCATAAAATAGTCAAATATAGTTATCAGGTAAGAATGAAACCCAAGATGTTTTGATTTAATATTTATAAAAGACAAATATTGAGGAAAAATAGATTTTCAAGTTCAGCCTAATTTAGTCTATGCCCCTTATCCTCAAAATTATTTAATAAACTTTAAAAAAATTTAGAATAATCTTAGACTTACTAAAAAGTTACAAAGTACAGAGGGTCCCCTTATATCTTTCAATCAATTTCCAATAGTGTTAATATCTTCTAGTATCATAGTTTACTTGTCAAAACTAGGAAACCAACACTGGTACATTACTATTAATAAAATGACAGACTACTCAGGTTTCACCAAGTTTTCTACTATGGTCCTTTATGTGTTCCAGGATAAAATCCAGGATATCATATTGCATTTAGCTAACATAGTAATTTAAGTTGCAACCTTACTGTTAATAAGGATAAGATTAATTGTTCTTTTAAATCTAAATTCTGAAAAAATGGATGTCATAACACAATGAATATTAATTATCTACTGAATTTTTTTTTCAATAGTAGTGGACTGTATTATACAAAACCTATTACTTAGTAAAACATTGATAGAAAATTATATTTTAATTATTAAATTTTCTTCTTGACTTTCATTACAATTCCAGAATATTTTACCATCTTTGCTGAATAATCTTCAATAGATAGTGGTTCCTAACACTTAGCTTTAATTTCCCTTTTCTCACACTCTGGAGCAGTTAATGATCTATGAATATACCATTACTTACATTAAGATGTGTATATGGCTTCTGTTTTTTGTAATATTTTCTTAATCTTTCACCTTCAGAAATCAGACAGTTGTTTATAAGGTTTTCTAAGAATGTATTCACAGAGGAAATATGTCGATATTATTTTTACATAGCATGTAACAGAATCATCTCATCCATGAAAAGGTAAATTTATTCACCATGACTATGACAAGTCATTAAAAATTCTCACAGCTCATACCAGAGAAAAGGAGAGGAGGAAACTTTATGAAAACAGTAATTCAACCAAGTTATGATGGCCAATGAAAAAAGGATATGCAGAAGTGAAACAAATATGTAACATAATGTGATTATAATATTCTGTTTACATATATTTCACTCATTGAAGTAACTTTATTTCTTCTCTCTATATATTCTTCTTCCTCTTTCCTTTTTTAAATAAAAGAAATAGGACACACCTAGTTAAGGTGTTCTTTATTGTCTTCTCATCTTCTCTCTTTCACTATGTGATCTCCAGAAACAACTATTTTGAGTTTGTATTTTTAGTTTTCTTATAGTTTCTGGTATTGATACTTTTATGAAATATATGATTAAGGAAAATTAGTACACACACACGCACACACACACACACACACACACACACACACACACATTTTGTCAGTTGGTTTAAGTGTTAGAGTTATCCCAGATGGAAGAGCATGTATTTGTAGGCTGCAGACCAGGTTTGAATCTTCGTTCAATGACTTTGTTTAAAGCTCACTCATATGATTCTCCCAAGTCTTTATTTCTATGTAGATGACAAGGATAATAATGTGAAATTAGTGAAGTTTTGGTGCTAAATAAATAGTAGCTTCAATTATCCATGTGTCTTCCTCAGGTTTTCTGCAAAAACAACCCATGCGCAAGGCAAGATGGTAGCTTTATTTTTGTCTGCTTTCCAAAGAAATGCTTGGTTTGCTCTTGGTCCTGGTTCTGTGTCCCTGTTTTGATATTAGAGGGTTATGAGTAGGAAAGGATTTTCTAAACACACACACACACACACACACACACACACACACACACACAATAAATAAATAAACCTGTCAGGAGAAAAGAGTACAATCTATTGAAAGTTTTTATCATCTTATTTGTCAGGAAGAAATAACGAATGCATTAGTGCACATAGCACTTATAATTCAGAGATCATTATATAAAATGATAAATAATATCACTATAATTTATCATTCATCTTTTTCACATAGTTAAAAATCATTAGAAATTGTGACAATTTGACAATTAAACAATTCATTCACCCACAGATGAAGCATGTATCTTTGCATTTTGCAAATTAAGTTGGGGTTTGTTGAGAGGATGAGAACCAAAGTGTATAGCACAATGATTTATTAACCTGAATGGATATATATTAAAAGTAAAACAACCTTCACAACTTTTCCAAAGCACCTCACTCATTCATAAACTGTTTCCAATTATAAAAAACAATAATATTTTAGTTTTCTTGATAAAGATTTTCAGACTTCACTGCAATTTCATTTATAAGTTAATCCAAACTCATCTTTTTTCCTTTCACTTTTATTTTGCCAGTGGACAAGTAATCTAATATAAGTGAAAGAATAGGATAATTCTTGAACTTCACAAAGGAAAAATAAATTGTAAATTTGTAAAGAATTACTAAGCACACTGTTTTGGAAACCAAGAATGAGATAAGAGTCTCTCCTTATGACAAAATGAGATAGAAAGCGAGTAAAGGTTCCAGGATATGAAAACAGACAGCAAATTTGGGGTGTGAAAGGAACAGGAAAGAGAGCTGCTGCTCAGAACCACAGATATTCAGCCCTGTTGAGGAGAACAAAGCAAGCTCAGTGCTGTTTCTAGTCTGAGTGACACTGGGACCCAAGAGGATGAGGGGAGGCCTTGTAGCAGGTGGAGCTCAATGTTGCACATGTATTCACAAAGATTTATGGAGTTTGCAATATGTCAATCTCTGTAAGCATCAACTTGCATTTGCCTGTAGACATACTAGCCCTTTATTTGGAAGATATTACCTTTTGCTTATACAATCCGAATTAAGATTTCATTCATTTCCCTATCTCTTAAGAAAAACTGGTGAAGTATTCCTAATACAGATATCTTAAATTTGTCCAGTAAGATAAATTCTGGTGTGCACTAATTCTGGGCCATATTGGAGAGTGTGGTAAAGTGCACAGGTTATAGAAACAGCAGGTAGATATTCCATCATAGTTTCCCTACATCCTAACTACTGTCATTGGGCAATTAAACTCTATTTCCATTTTTTCATCTTAAAATGAGGCTAATAACAGTGCCTTATTCATAGGGCTATTGTGAAGATTCATGAGTTAAGACATGTACATGCTTAGTATAGTTCTTGCCCATGGTACATGTTCAGTAAATATTAAGTGTTTGCTGCTGCATTGGAAGGGATATTTCTTTCCTCTCTTTATGTTTAAACATCAAAACACCAAAACTGGTGCTAGGTTCCTTGGAGATGGATCCATTTTGCCAAAATTGTCACAATGTGTGAAGTTAGTAGTAATATGTCCTTGTGGTCTGCTAGAGTTAACGATATGCCAGCTACAAGTATGAAAAGGGCTAATTAATTTAAAAATGGATTAAAAACAGAAAAGCAGAGTCCTCACTTACAAACAATATTGTGTTACAGCCAAAGCATTGGCAAATGAAAATCCAAATACACAAAACTCATCTTTGTATTTTGTGAGGTAGCATCATTATCAATAGCAAAAGTATTTACTTTTTTGACACTGAAGAAACTAGAAATAATCATTTAAGCAGGACTAGCCAGAATATAAGGCTGTAGAATTCCATTTGTACTAGATACACTTCTCTTTACAGAGCTCTTTGAATTTCCCTTGGGAAAAGATGCAATGCAGATGCATTTTAAACATGACCTCCTTTCCCAAAAATGCGTATTTGTTTCTTTTTAATTTGTTCAAAGGTATCATTAACACAATTAGATTCCATGTGCAGTGGTATTGGACTATATAATTAGCAAACATAGACATGTGAGATAAAAACACATTTTCTGTTTAGAATTTATTTTGCCAGTTTTGGGAAAATATTCAGAGATAGCTTTTCCATTTTTAAACAAGGAAAAGGTGATATATGACTTGGATGAACATCTGATCCTGATGTACCATATTTTACTGAGCCTTACTTAATGCAGTAAAGGAAAATACTATCTTGACAGAACTTTAGTAGTTTCCCATAAAAAATAAGTTTTGGAAGATATTTATAGAGTTTTGGAGCCTGGGATCAAGTGATATAAGGCAAATCTTTGTAAGCAAGGAAACAGTAATAGCTGGATCTGGTTCATGAGATAATGGCTTAGGACCGATAGCACATGTGGTGACGTCCTGATGTGAATAAGTGAGCTAATAAGCTAATCATGTATGCAGATACATTGCCTTATAGAAATTTACTGGAGCAATAGCAGCACCCTCATCTTTCTGAGCAAGAATTTTCTGAAGCAAATAGTTAAATTATTTAGACACAGGTGTCTTCAGTCCTCCTTTCTGATACAGTCCTTCTCCCCTGATACAAAGTCAAGTACTCTTTCTCTTGCACCAGACTGTCCCTCTTCAATCTATCCAAGGTTAAAATTCTGTTTTAACTACAGTAAACAAAATCCATTCACTTTTCTCCCATCTTCTTTTCCCATCCCCTCTCTCTTCAGCAAATATGTAGAAATGAAGGCAGACTCTAGTTCTAGAACCATTAAATGTCTTTCAATCTGATTAAGTTCACAGAAGACCTAAACACCTCTATGTTCTTTCCATGACAGCTCAAGAAATGTGACTTCAAGTGCTCATATTTGAAATAATTACATGAGGAATTTAGGACTACATTTTATTAGTAATAATCATTAGCAAATATAAAGAGATGTAAATGCAATTCATGGAAGAAAAAATTTTAAATTAAGAAAATTACTCCCATTAACTTTTCCACATTAAAAGTTGAGGAGGAAAACTATCTGTATCTGAATGTAGCATTGCACCAACAGGTGTGTGCAAAAGCAGAGTATGAGAACCACTGGGTTAGAAAGAAACGCATCTGGCAAACTCAGTCTGTGTGACTTCCTAATTGGCAGCTGTATGAGACCACATTTGCATTCTAGCAGGAGGTATTTTGACAAAACATGAATGAAATACAGTAAGTGGGAATTGCTAGATTTCTGTGACCACATAATAGAGAAAATTATTATTATTTTTTAATTATAGGGATTCTGAGACTCCCTCATCCTTGAGGTAGGTAGACATCCTCTTTGCCCTTCATTAGGCTGGTTCCTATCATAATTAGTTTTTATCTTACACTTCCAGTTCTAGCAGGATGGGCCAGTTTATGCCTCAGTAACAAACAACACCCAAATCTCTATGGCTTAACATATTGAGCATACATTTCCCTCTCACATGAATTTCCAGTATGTATTGGTCAGTGACTCTGTTTACCCTAGTCACCAATGGCAGGAACTGATAGCAGTTTCATTTTAGCTTATGCTTGTATGATTATAGAAGAAGAAGGGCCATGGAAAATCATACATGGGCTCTTAATCTTCCACCTGTAAGTAACACAATTCACATGGACTCAATATTTATTGGTTAAAATTAGTCACATGAGCACATACAATGAGGAAGAAAATTCAATTCTACCATGATCCCAGAAAGCAAGTAATAAAAACACAATATTTACCAACAGTCCTGAGGCTTACCACAAACTCTAAACAGTAACTTAGATAAGGGATATAGATATTCATAACTCAAATCCCATCTCCGCACTTCAGTTACTTCCATGTTCGGGCCACTGTGAATAATGAAACTGAAGTGTCCTACAATAGATGATAAAGAAGCTGTGGTACATATATACAATGGAATATTACTCAATCATATGAAGAGAAGAAATACTGCCATTTGCAACAACATGGATGAACCTTGAAATAATCACACTAAGAGAAATAAGCCAGACAGAAAAGGTTGAAAACCACATGATGTCACTTATATGTGGGATATAAACCTAAAAGCAACAAACAAACAGGACAAACAAGCAGAGACTCATGGACATGGATAATAGCCTAGTGGTTACCAGAGGATGGGGTGAGGGGGGAGAAGAGAGGTAGATAGAGTAAAAAGTGTCACATATGTGGTTACAAAATCTTTTATTTATATATATTTATTTAGTTGTACAATTCAACAGTAAGGCACATATATGTGCCTTACTGGATTTCATTAACCAATGTTACCATAATAAAAATAAAAAACAAGTTAAAAAAAATTATCATCTCCAACAATTGATAGACAACCTGAAAATTACTGAGACAGAAAATGTGCTCCCATAGAAGCTGTTTGCCTTATCTCTCTGATGGTTTGTACTAATGGGTTGGGTTAACTAAAAGGACCCAAAGCAAGGAAGATTAGCATACCAATTTATCTTCTCCTTTAATCAATCCTCGATCTCTCCCTCTGCTGTGAAATAAATATCCTGACTATTTTAAACTACATTGTTCTTTCTGTTTTCTTCACTTATAACCCAGTTTACCACCATGCAACCAATGGTCACTTTTTGATAACTATGTGCTAAATGAATGAATGCTTGTTAAATCAATATTCCAGAGTTCCGTACTTTAATTCCCTGTTCGGTTAATAAATGTATTTTTTTCTTTTACCAACTAGACTATAAGTTTCTCAGAGGTACAAAATAGTTTTTCTCCATGGAACTCCACAAAGTGCTTAGGCCAAAGAACCTTAAATCTTTGACAGTTTATTGATAGACTGAAGAAAAAAAAGAAAACTAATGGATGTGAGCTGAGCTACTCTTGGTCCCTCAAAGAAGAGATGATGTTGCCACTAAAAGTGCATTGCTTACTCCTCTGACTCAACCTTGCCACACAAAGTTGAAAAACTGCTTCATAGAAATGTCATTTGGCTGAATCCATTTGAAGACAGTCATTAATATTGTTAACAGGTCCATGTGTCAGACTTGGCCCAACAAGGGCACCAGATGCATTCTCCCAGGCAACCTGGGTGACATGCTGATAGCTCTCCAGGTCAGACACACTGCATCTGCTTTCACTCACATAGCCTGACTGCTTTGCTCAAGACAGAGCAACAATGTCAAGAACTAACAATCTGTTACCACAGCCTCACTTCATGAAAAATTAATGTAGCTGCAAGGATGAGTTCTGCTGCCAGATCTGGCCAACAGATGGTGCATTCTTGATGACAGGAGACAGCCAATTGAAAGATAATTTAGACTTGCTTCTGCAGTCCCAGTTGAGGTAACAAAATTCAACAAGAATTTATATATAGTCTGCACATACCTTGTGTCTAGTTCTATGGTCAGAAAAATGGGAAATCAAAGATCCAGAAAAAAAGTAGAGTATCCTTTGACAAAGACATGAAAATAGACTTTTACTGTATATAATCAGAGGAGAAAATAAATTCCCCTGTGAGGTCAAGAGTTAGGCATTTTTTAAGCTTTCTGCCAAGGGATTCATAGACATCATTGTTTTTAAGACTTGCAACCATCTTATGAGTAGATATTAATAGCTCCATTTTCCAGATGATGAAACCAAAATTGAGAGGCTACATGGCTCCCTAAGGTAAAATAGGGTTGAGGTTTAAAACTCTGATTCTGAAGAACAGGTTAGATTCTACATTAGATCTTCAGAGTTATTGAATTCTGAAAACGCAGGCTCTTGGAGTGACTAATAATAAGACATTTACATAATGCTCATAGGGCACATGACATGTTTCTAAGTATTTTCTTAGTGAGAACTCACCTAAATTTTCATAGAAACTCAAAAAACTGGGTACTAATATATTTTCATTTACAAATAAAGAAACAAATGCACAGAGAGTTTAAGTAAGGAGCCTAAAGTCACACAACTATGTGGTAGAGTAGGGATTTGAATTCAAAAAAGGATAGTCCTTCTAGTTGTCCCTCACATTGTATTAAATAATACTGGTAACATTCACTCTTTCTTCTTTCTAACATGTGGCCATGTCTTTGAGTGAATTATTGATTTTTTTAAGTGTCTTGGCTCGAAGCAGAAGTTCTCAAACTCCTAACAACCCTTGATGGCCTTTGTTTTCAAAACCTAGAAAGATATGATTACAGCTAATCCTCTCACATGTATACATATTGCTATGCTAGGCAATACCAGCACACTCAGCAAAGTATAGAGATAGTGGACATACCAATCATTTCATTCTGGGAGGCCAGGACTTTAAAGTTTACATGTGATCAAAATTTATAGATGATAGATAGATAGATAGATAGATAGATAGATAGATAGATAGATAATAGATTGATTTTATAAAATTTCTGAGCAATGTAAGGATAGGGAAAATTCCACAAGTGAAAGGTGAAAGGGTTAATTACTTTGTTTCTAAGTCAGCACCCAGGAAAGATAATAAGACTTCTGATAGCAAGAATATATGGAAAAAAGTCAACATAAGAAGAGAAAAGTCTCCTAGTCTCAATAATAATCTCCTTGTACCTGTTTGATACAAAAGGAACAGTGCAGTCAACTAAAAAAAAAAAAAAGAGAACAATGTCTACTTGGACAATTAATGTATTTCTACTGATCATTATAGACATAAGATAACTGAACCAAATATTCTGTAATGTGGCAATCCTTATACCCCTAGGAGTTATGATATGATTCTCAAGAGAGTAAGAGTTCTCCAAAACAAAAATATATTATCTTTCTTATCTACTTTGACAAATAGAGTCTTGGAATCAGATTTCACTTGATTTGAAACAAATAATTTAATGAAAATTTCTTATACCCAAGTAATTTAAAACTCTTTCAAGTGTGTATATATAAACATGAAATTCTGTAGTTTAAATATTTGATACAGTATTAGCTTGAATATCTCGAAAATGTTTCTTTTGTCTTTTCTCTAATTCTCTCTCTCTCTCTCTCTCTCTCTCTCACACACACACACACAACAACAACAATAACAACAACAACAACAACATACACACAATGAAAGAAAATAATAAAGAGGAGAAAAAAACAGCAAAACTAAAAAGATTTTTGGTGGCAGATATAAAAATGAATATCGACTTATTTTCCAAGTAATGGAATAAAATATTTAATAGGAGTCTGTCATGTATCTATTTTTTTCATTAAGATTTTCATAGATAGAGACCTAATAATCACTTTCTCAGAGAATCATGATAAGGTATACTTGCTTGGTTAAAGGGGAGGAAAATGAATATGTGCATTTAAAATTTTTATGATTACATTTTTAGTGAAGGGAGGAGGATTGCTATAGTTTCATAACTGCTTTAATGCAATTGGTTCCACTTAGAGGAGATGACATGTTGAAAGCTAATGAGTAAAAATGGGCAGAATGCTTCCCTAGTAATTGGATTTAAGCAACAATAACACAGGGCATTGTCAAATACTTAATAGCTTTAAAAATGTCTCCTTCCTTCTTTCTAGAAGAAAAATACATATTATAGTATACTATGACTTTTCCTATGAAGAATTAAAAATTATTTTACCTAAGTGCATCTGCATTTGAATCATACATATGCTAACATCTATGCAACTTCTAATTGCACAGTTTATCCTTCTCACTTCTTCCTGTTATAAAAACACAGGTTTTTAGAGCTGAATGGTATACTTTAGGAACAATTTTAGTGTAACATTTTAATTTTAGAGATAAAGAAACAAAGATTTAGAGAAGTAATGTAACTTCCCTGTGGATGTACAATAAATTGATGATAGAAATAGGATTAAGCTTAGAGTTCCTGATTCTGCTTCTCATATAGTCAAAATAAAGGGTCTGAGAAGTAGAAGGGAAATAAAGGAGGTCAAGTGAAGACAGGGTACTATGGTCTACATATTTGTGTCCCTCTAAATTTCATACTTGGAAATCCTAACCTCCAAATGTAATGGTATTTGAACCTTTGGGAGGTAATTATATTATGAGAATAGAGCACTCATGAATGAGATTAGTGCTTATAGCTGGTGTTGTACAGAGAGGTTTTGTTTTATGCTTCACGGACCAACTGGGAGCATAGAATAAGATGAGAGTATCTTAAAGAAAAGGGACCATATAAAGAAAGAAACAGGAAAGAAACTTGCTAAAACAATAAAATTAATAGCTTGACTTTTCTTTTAGTGATCAGTAAACCCACACATCTTTCTTTCAAACATTCAATTCTACCTAACAAATTATAAGTATCATGTGCAATTAAAATCATACTCAATAGTTTCCAAAAGAGTGATAGCCTTAAGTTACTTCTGATGTTATTTACTCATGTCATGTGATGAATCCATTGGTCTCACAATTCAAAGGACCTCGTTCTGCTCCTATACTTATTGAAATTATATTTTAATTATTTATGGTCTGTGACTAGAATAAATTACCAATGTCATCATCTAAAATATACCAATTTAAAAATAAAAGAAAAATGAGATAGTCCCAAATACTCCCATTTAGAAAGCAGAGAATATGGGTCCTTGATCCACAGCACATACCACATATTGCTAAACAAAAGAGTAACATCTCTCTGTACTAGTGGGGAAATGAGATTCTCAGTCAGTCAATCTGGTTGCCCCACTTGTATTCCTATTACCTTTTCCTCTGTGATCATGTCTGACTGAGGTATGGAAACAATTTACATTTTAGAAGTCCTATTACTTTAGGAGTCTACTTCTTGTAGGTATCATTATAGGGATTTTGGGGTTGCCTTGGAAATTAAAAAAAAAAAAAAGTTCCTATCTAATAAGATAGTATTTCTCTGGCAATATGATTACTTAAAACTCTAGTCAACTATTAAGTTATATTCCTTTCAACTCTGATTAGTAAGCAACAACGGGACATTTTTGAAGATATGATCCATGAATATGGATTGCAGCTTAGTAGATTGTTTCCTGTGGTAAAATAAACTTGATGTTAGTCTGTAGTCAATGCCCTCAGGTACCTCTAAGAAGCCCTGTCTGGAACTAAAAACTTCATTCCCCTTCCAGGAGCTTTAACAGCTAATGACTTTCCACTGAGTCTCTCTCTAGAACTTTCCTTCCACTGCAGAGAGTTGCCTGGCACAAGTTTTTTCCTCTTTCCTGGGTTTATCCCACACCCAGTGACTGGTCAATGCAGAGATATAAATTACTGGCCTCCTTTTCCAATTCCAGATAATTCTGAAGGACAAACTCAACTTCATAACTTCAGATAGGATTAACTGATGACTTTATTGTTACTACATCACTTTGTTGCATGTTCATTCTACTCAATTCTGCTTCCTTCATTCCCCCAGAAGTGTTGATTCTGAAACACTCCCCCCAATAAACCTCCTGCTTCGCATATCCCCTTCTCAAAAGCTGCTTCCCAGGAAACCCAACATACAATACATGGTCCTGGGAGTGGCCCAAAAAAGAACACTCTAAATTTTGGAGATTTTGGAACTGAGTTAGACCACCTGCTTTCTGCCAGGCAATGAATATCCCAGAAATGGTGTAGTATAGATAGTCCTTGGCATGTTGGAGTGGCATAAATTATTAAAATGTTCCCCAGTGATAAACTGGGATGGTATACTAGGAAAAGGGAAAGCACTGACATGTGCAGTATATCAAATTATTAAGAAATATTTGAGGATTAATAATTATAAGGGTTATGGAACTGGATAGATGTTGCTGTGGGCAATAAACTCTTTAAAGATAGAAATAAAATGGAAAGTTGAGATGATTAATTTCCAATGAAGATTAAGGCCAAAGGGTCTCCCTAGCATCATATAAAGAGATTCTTATCTCCTGAATGAGAGAGAAGAAAAAGCTAAGAGTAGGGCCCAATGAGAGGCTGGATATTCAAACTTAAGAGTTCTGCTATGACAAGATCATGACTTTGATTGAAAAAGAATGAACTCTGGGCCAATAAAAATCTATCAGATTTTAGGAGGGTCTTCTATCAGTCAGATTTCTGCAAGAAAAAGCAGATCTGTAGGAGATACACACACACACACACACACACACACACACACACACACATATATACACACATACATATATACATACATACATATATACATCATTGTGTGTTATATGTGTGTATATATATGCGTGCACACACACACACATATTTTTGTTGAAAGAAATAGCAATGGAAGTTGACCAAACAAGTCTAAAATCTATCTATCGTGCAGCTGTCAGGAGGTCAAGAGTCAGGTCAGGCAGGAAACTCAAAGGCAGGAACTGAAATTTCAGTTCAGTTTGAATTCTTCCTCATGAAAATCTCATCTCTGCTCTTTAAGACTTTCAGCAGATTTCAATCAGGCTCATCCAGATTATCTAGGATTATCTCCTTAAAGTCAGCTCCTTAAAGTCAACTTCTTATAGATGTTAATCACATCTACAAAATACTTCCATAGCAACACCTAGATTCATCTTCAATTAGATAACAGAATACTATAGCCTGGCATAGTTGACCTATAAAGCTAATCCTCACAGGCCTAGAGCAGGAAAGGAATTTGCAGCAGCCTTAGGCTGTGTTCACCATATTTATTACCTCAAGGTTTCCATGAAAGAGTCAAGACACAGTTTACATGGAACCCATGCTTAGGGTCACACAATGTTACAATTAAGGTTTTATCTATTGTGGAAAATGATGCCATGTGGAGTTTACAGTGTTGCCCAATAGAAAAATTACAGGATAAATTGTGTGCCAAGAACAAGGCCATTATAAACTTTTCAAAAACAGCTCCTGGTATGCTATTAACATCTGTTAGAAATAGAACCCATAACCATGGGACAAGTGACTATGTGACCAGAACCCATAATTAGATAGAATCTGTCAGACTCACCAAGAAATAAAGTCAGAAGAATCCAGCAGATTCAATCTTAAAATGAAAGTGGTACTTCTGAGGTCAGGCATAAGCAGGACCAGAGGGCTCAAGTAAGGTTCATAAACATATGTCCTAGACCCTCATGTCATCTGTCTCTATTATCATACCACTAGCACCTCGCTATCTCTGCTCATATTTATGGCCATATTGGGTGAGATTGGGAGCTATTTTTAATATCAGCTATGGAGAAAGAAAATTGCTGAGCTTGATTCACAAGCTTGAAGCAGCTTGAAATATGGATAGAACTCAAAAATTAACTGTGTCTAAATTACAGCTCCACTCAGGAGTAGTCTTAAAAGGCAGAAGTAAAGAGAAATCCTCAAAAATCTGCAATAGTTATTTATTGCTGCATAAGTATATTACTACAGTATTATTAGCTTTAAACAATGCATATTTATTATCTCACAGTTTCTGTGCAAGAATCAAGGCATAGCTTCCTGAAGCCCCATGCTTATGGTCTCATAGGCTGTGAGCAAGGTGTTGACTATGCCTGCAGTCTCATCTGAAGCTCTATTGGTAAAGATCCATTTCTAAGCTTTCATAGAATTACATACATTCAGTTCCTTGCTGGCTCCTGGACTGAGGGCTTGGTTTCCTGGTGGCTGTTGGCCATCGGCTAACTTTATTTCTCGACACATGGCCTCTTCTATAGGCAGCACACATCATGAAATCTTGTTTCTTAAAAGTTAGCAAAAGAGAGTCTTAGTAAAATGATCATTGCAATCTTATGTAACAAGACCATATGCATTTAATCATATATATTTCATCACTTTTGTAGTATTCCATTGGTTAGAAGCAAGTTATGGGATTAATTCCTCTGCAGGGTTGAATGAGATCTCCCTAAGTTTCATGTCTTTTCCAGAATCTCAGAATGTGACCTCAATTGGAAATAGATTCATTAAATATGTAATTAGTTAAGTTAAATTCTTACTGGAGTATAGGCCCTTATTTCAATAATACTAGCGTTTCTATAAGAGAAGAAGAGGAAACACCGATACATAGACTTGGATGGAGAATGTTATTTAACAATGAAGATAGAGATTAGAGTGATGTGTCTAAAAGCCAAGAACATAAATAATTGCCAGAAACACCAGAAACTAAAAGAAAGACATTGACTAGATTATTTCCTTTCATTTTTAGAGGGAACATGGCTCTGTTGACATCTTGATTTCAGGTTTCTAGGCTCCAGAACTGTGAGAGAATATATTTCTATGGTTTTGTGCCACACAGTTTGTGATCATATATTATGGAAGCCCCAGGAAACTAATGTAATTCCACATTTAAAAGAGAGGAATTAGGGAGGAGGAGGAGAAAAATGGCGTAAATGACAGATGCTTTGTTCATCCCTACTACAGTCACATCAAATTTGTGACAAAAACACAGAACAAACAGCAAGTAGAGTCTCTTGGGATCTAAATGAGCAAAAGCACTACAACTAGGGAAAGGAATAATTAATGTGCAATGATAGAAGGTAGGAGGGGGCAAAAACATTATGCTGCCTGGTCTCGAACAGCTGAGTGGGACAGAGGCCATGGCAGCTGGCATCTACAGATGTCTCTTGAAAGGGACCTGTCTGCCATCAGACTTTTACAGTAACTGATCTGCTCACTATGAGCACCAGCATTGGATGGACTTCATGGCAGGGCACAAGAATATGACAGGGGGACACCAAATTGTCTGAAGCAAAGCTCTCTCCCAGGCAGGAGTGCCAGCAGTATCCATTGTTCTTCTGTTGAGCCCTCCCCCATCCCAGTGTGCAGACACAGCGCTGCCATAGCTGAGACATCATCAGACTGGATAACAGAGGTTCCCTGAACAGCCCAGCCTGAGAGAGCTGTGAGTTCCACATATCAGCAATGCCCAGGGATCAGGGAAGATAGCAGAGAAATGGGAACGGGAGAGAAGCAACAGTTGTTTAGGACCAGCTATGGCTGCAAAACTAGAGGCTGAACCACAGACTCTATCCCCCAATCCAGAGTGTCCCTCGCCCCATATCCTCCAAGACCAAACACCGTAGAGCACCACGGAAATCTGAGTAAACACTACTGAAACTATCACTAACACTGGCAGGGACTGAGACTGAGGATAGTGTGCAGAATTGAATATTTGTAGAAAAAAAAACATTATTAAGACTTTATATAAAGCAGGGATGCAAGAGGCTTAGACGGCATCTATTGAAAACCAAAAGAAAAACGCCATCTTTGAAACAGGCTAAAGAGAGACCTTTATATATATAATAAATCATGTGGAAAAAAAACATAGAATAGACTTCCATTAATGCCGAGGAGGAAAAATATTTCATTAAACACCATGAAAAAGCAAGGTGACAAGACAGCTCAGAAAGAAAGAGAAAAATATCCAGAAAATAAGTTTGGAGACATAGAATATACAACTTAAATGACAGAGAATTCAGGATGGTAATTCTGGAAAAACTCAATGAGATCCAAAATAATTCATATCAACAATTCCATGATTTGAAAAAAAAATTCATTCAGTAGAATGAATTTTTAGCAAGGATATTGAAATCCTCGAAAAGAACCAAATAAAACTTCTGGAAATTAAGAGCACACTAAAAAGGATAAAGATGAAAGAGTAACCTTGGGAAATAGAGTCAACCAATGGAGAAAAAGATCAGTGATATCAAGGACAGGAAACTAGAAATAAATCAGAAGGAAGAAGGAGAAACTGAAGAATGAAAAATAATAAAAGAGAAATACAAGGATAGCATCAGGAGAGAAAACATAAGAATAATGGACATTCTCAAAGAGGAGGAAAAGAAGCAAGGATTACAATGTAGTTTCAGACAAATAGTTGAAGAGAATTTCCTAAATCTAAAAAATGAGCTAGAGCTTTGAATTCAAGAAGTCAACAGAACACCCAACTATCTCAACCCAAAAAGACCATCACCAAGACACATTGTATTAAAATTACCAAAAATCACACACAAAGAAAGAATTCTTAGTGCAGCCAGAGAAAAGAAGATGGTAACTTATAAAGGAAAACTCAGTAGGTTATCTTCAGACTTCTCAGCACAAACCTTACAAACCAGAAAGGAGTGGAATCAAGTATTCAAACTATTAAATGAAAGAAACTTCCAGCCAAGAATAATGTATCCAGCAAAGCTTTCCTTTAGATATGAAGGAGAAAAAAAAAAAAGACTTTTACAGACATAAAAATTGAGGGAATTCTCCACTACAGAACCTGCATTACAGGAAATACTGAAAGAGGTTAGCTTACCTAAAACAAAATGACAAAAAATACATAGCTATGAATAAGGTGACTAGTGGGCAGATTGTAGTAAAGGAGTGCAACTCTTATTAAGAACAGGGCATCGTAAGCTTAAACAATAAGAAGAGATTCGTTATAGTAAGATAGCAATAAATGTTCAGCATACATAGGGACAAATTGAGACAACAGTGACAGAAAAAGGGAAGATTTAAAGATTCGAATTCACAAAGGGAAATGGAGATAAGGCACATGCAGAAGAAAATGGACTATTATGTATATATATATATATATATATATATATATATATATATACTCTGCATATTTGTATATATATATATATATATATATATATATATATATATATATATATATATACTCTGCATATTTGTAATGGTAACCACATGCCAAAGATTCAGAAGTGAAATATATAACATAAAACAAGAAGGACCAGAAGGAAAACCATCAAAACTCAATCAAAAAACAAAAACAAACAAACAAACAAAAAAAAACAGACATGCAAGAACAATGAAGCAATGGAAACACCCAGCTACCAGAAAGCAAAAGATAAAACAGCTGTAGGAAAATCTCATATTTTAACAATCACCCTAAATGTAAATGGACCGAACTCAACAATAAAAAGGCACAGAGGTGCAGATTGGATCAAAAAAACAAAACCCAACTATAGGTTGCCTCCAGGAGATACATCTCAGCTCCAAAGACAAACATAGACTCGAAGTGAATGGGGGAAAAATGATATTTCAAGCAAATGGCATTCAAGGATAAATGGAAGTAGCAGTACTAATATTGAATGAAATAGACTTTAAAAAAAAGGTAACAAAAGATACTGAGGGACTCTTCATAATGATAAAGGGAATCATGCCCCAAGAAGACATAACACTTATTATTATCTATGCTCCCAATCAGGGAGGCCCAAAATATAAAAAGCAATACTAACAGAACTAAAGGAAGAAAAACACCAAACACTATCATAGTACAGGAACGAAATAGCACACAGTCAGATATGGACAGATCATCCAAACAGAAAGTCAATAAGGAAATAACATCCTTAAATGACACATTAGACCAACTGGACATGATTGACTTTTACAGAGCGTTTCATTGCAAAACAGCTGCTTATTCATTCTTCTCTTGTACACATAGAACATCCTCAAAAATTGACCACATACTAGGACACAAAGATAACCTCAACAAATATAAGAGGTTTGAAATCATACCAACCATATTCTCTGATCATAATGCTTTGAAGCTAGAGATCAACTGTAAAAAGAAATCAGGAAGAATCACAAATATATGGAGATTAAACAACATGCTAGTGAAGAATGACTGGATCAGAGAAAAAAATAAAAAGAAGTCAACACATACAAAGAAACAAATGATAATACCATTTGATAATGATATCAAAACTTTGGGGACATGGCAAAAGTGGTCATGACAGGAAAGTTCATATCATTACAGGCCTATCTCAAAAAATCAAGAACAAACTCAAATAAACAACCTAATGCTTTGTCTTGAAAAAACTATAAAAGGAAGAAAAAATGAAGCCTAAAATGAAGGGGAAAAAAATAATCAAAATTAGAGCACAATTAAATGAAATTGAAAAAAATAAGAATAGAAAAATAAATGCAACAAAGACCTGGTTCTTTAAGAAGGTTAATAAAATTGGCAAAACCCTGGCTAGACTCACTAAAGAAAAAAAAAAGGACACAAATAAACAAAATAAGGAATGAAAGAGGGGAAAGTAAGACAGATACTTCAGAATACAAAGAATCATAAAAGAATACTATGAAAAAGTATATAACCAAATTTAATAACCTAGAAGAAATAGACCAGTACTTAGAAAGATACAACCTTCCTAAACTAAATTAAGAACTAAAAAATATAAATAGACCAATCAGCATATGGAAATTGAAACAATCATTAAAAAACATACCAAAAAGTAAAAGTCCATGTCCAGATGGCTTCACCAGTGAATTCTACCAAACATTTAAGATTTAATACCAATTCTTTTCAAAATCTTCAAAAAAATCTAAGAGCAGGCAATACTCCCTATCTCATTTTATGAGGCCAATATTACTCTGATACCAAAACCTGGTAAAGATAACACACACAAAAAAAGAAAACTACAGACAAATATCTCATGATCACAGATGCAAAAATCCTAAATAAGATATGAGTGAATTGAATACAGTAACATTTTAAAAAGATTATACTCCACGATCAAGTGAGCTTCATCCCAGGAGCACAAAGATGGTTCAACATACAAAAATCAATTAATGTAATAACCACATGAATAAATAAAAAATATGAATTATATGATCATATCAATAGATGCAGAAAAAGCTTTTGACAAGATACAGCATTCATTTATGATCAAAACACTTAACAAAATCAATTTAGAAGGAATGTACCTTAACATAATAAAGGCCATGTATGACAGACACTCAGCCAACTTCATACTGAATACTGAAAAACCAAAAGCCATCCCTCTAAGATTAGGAACAAGACAGGGCCGTCCACTATTGCTACTGTCATTCAATATAACATTGGATGTTCTAGCAAGTGCAATCAGATAAGAGAAAGGTATAATAGGCATTCAAATTGAAATTGAAGAATTCAAGCTCTCACTATTTGTGGATACATGATTCTCTCTATAGGAAACCCTAAAGATTCCACAAGAACACTACTAGAAACAATAAACAAATGCTGTAAAGTTTGTGGTTCCACAATCAACGTTCATAGCATTCCTATACTCTAATAATTCATAGTGTTCCTATAATAATCAAGTGTCAGGAAAAAAAAAGTGGAAAATGATTCCTTTCACAATTTCAACAAAAAGAATAAAATATCTATGAATAAATCTAACAAAATATGCAAAGGACTTACATGATGAAAACTATAAGACCTTATTAAAAGAAATTTAAGAGATTACAAGGTAATGGAAAGATATTCCATGTTCCTGGATTGTAAGAATCAACATAGTTAAAATGACTATATTACCTAAAGCATTATATAGATTTAATGCAATCCTCATCAAAATCCCATTGGCTTTTTTAAAAGAAATAGAACAAAAAATCATCAGATTTGTATGGAAGCACAAAAGATTCTGAATCCCTGAAGCCATCCTCAGAAAAACAAAAACAAAAACAAAAATGAAGCTGGAGGTATCACTCTGCCTGACTTCAAATTATACTACAAAGTCACAATAATCAGAATGACATGGTATTGGCAGAAAAACAGACACACAGACCAGTGGAAAAGAAACGAGAGTCCAGAAGTAAATCCATATTTGTATGGGCAATTAATTTTTGAGAAAAGAACCAAAATATACAGTAGAGAAAAGAAAGTCTCTTTAATAAATGGGGCTGGGGAAACTGGAAAGTCACCTGCAAAAGAATGAAATTAGACTGTTTTCTATCACAATACACCAAATCAACTTAACATCGTTTAAGGACATGAATATAAGACCTGAAACAATCAATTACATAGAGAAAACATAAGGACTAAACTCATGGACCTTGGATTTAAAGAGGATTTTATGAATTTGACCTCAAATGCAAAGGTAGTAAACACAAACATAAATGAATGGGACTACATAAAACTAAAGAGCTTCTGCACAGCGAAAGAAACCATTAACAAGGTAAGTAGACAAGCATCCAAATGGGAAAATATATTTGCAAGCAACACCTCTGATAATGACCTAATATCTAAAATGTACAAAGAACTCATATAGCTCAATACAACAAAAAAAAAACAATCCAATCAAAAAATGGGCAGAGGATCCAAACAGACATTTCTCCCAAGAATACATACAAATGGTTAACAGACATGTAAAATGATGCTCAACATCTCGAGCTATTAGAAAAATACAAAACAAAACCATAATGAGATACCATCACACCTGTCAGAATAGCTGTTATCAACAGAACAGGTAATAACAAATGTTAGAGAGGATGCAGAAGAAAAGGAACCCTCATATACTGCTAGTGGGATTGCAAATTGTTACAGCCACTATGGAAAACAGTATGGAGGTTTCTGATAAAACTAAGAATTGATCTACCATATGATCTAGCAATTCCTCTGCTGGATATTTACCCCAAAGACTTGAAAACATATGTCCAAAAAGATATTTGCACACTGAAGTTCATAGCAGCATTATTTATGGCAGCTAGGACATGGAAGCAACCAAAGTGTCCTACGATAGATGATTGAATAAAGAAACTGTGGTACATATATACAGTGGAATATTACTCAGCCATAAGAGGAGATGAAATACTGCTATTTGTGACAATATGGATGGACCTTATGATAATCATGCTATATGAAGTAAGCCAGACAGAAAAAGTGGAAAACCACATGATGTCACTTATATATGTGATGTAAACCTACGAACAACAAAAGAAAGGACAAACAAACAGAGACTTATGGACATTGACAATGGACTAGTGGTTACCACAGGGTATGAGAGAAGGAAAGAGGGAAGGTAAATGGGGTAAAAGGGATCAAATATGTGGTTACAGAAAGAAATCTCAATATGGGCAGTGAACACAGAATACAATGTTTATATATGCCTTACTGTTGCATTGTATTCCTGAAACTTACTGGATTTCATTAACCAATGTCACCATAATAAAAATTAAAAAAAAAAAAATAGAGCTAAAGGGGAAAAAGAAAAATAGCAACCAAGAATATTTTATTCAACAAAGCTGTCCTTCAGAATTGAAGGAGATATGAAGATTTTTCCAGACAAGCAAAAGCTTAAGGATTTCAAGGAGGAGTGGAGTCAAGATGGCAGAGAAGGTAAATTCTCAACTCATCTCCTGTCACAAACACATTAAAATTACAACAAAATTAAACAGAACATCCTGCACTGAGAACTACCTAAAAAATAGCTGAACAGAATTCTTATAACTAAGGGTATAAAGAAGTAGCCATGTTGAGATGGACTGAATATGCATAGATGTCCTCTGGTCAAGTTCCACACCCATGGTGTGGAAATTAATGAGTGGGAGGAAATTCCAGATGCAGAGCTTCCCCCCGAAGAACAAGGGTCTGTGCCCTACACCAGACTCCCCAGATTTAGTTACTTGTGCCAGAAAGAGGAGCTTACCTAAGATCTGGCTTTGAATACCAGTAGGAATTATTTCTGAGACTGATGAAGAATTGTGAAAGATGCTATACTTAAAGGGTTCACATACAAACTCATTCATTCCAAGCTCTTGCACAGAGGCAGCATTTCAAGAAGCACATGAGTCATACATGAAGAAATTAAATTGACTAATTTTAGGGCAAAGGCTTGAGGGACAGTGAACAGTGAGCACTCTCTCAGGGAATGGACATGCTGGTAGGCACTACTGTTTCTTTGTTGAGTTTCCTTACCCCTATTTTGCCCAGTGGAAGTAGGTTTAAAATCTGTCACTCTCTATTAACCTGTTTAACAATGTGTGCCCCACTCCAGTGTCTCTCTGAGACCTCTAACCCATTCAACCCCCTCACCCTGATGGAGATTTGTCCAGCAGCTCCAGACCCTCCACCTAAACAGTGGCTGGCCTCAGCTTGCACTGCAGTTTCTCCTAACAGCTGTCAAGCTCTCCAGGAGTGATAGTTGGCTGGCCTCAATGTGGACCACAGTCTTTCCCAAACAACTTTAAGCCAGCATAAGCAGCAGCTGATCTTGCCTTGCATTGTAGCTCTCACTAAATGTTCCTAAAGCTGGGACAAGTGGCACCCAGCCTTAGGTTGCACCTAAGTCCCTCTTCATATGCTCCATGCCTGAAAAACTCTTCAGCATGCCTACTAAAGCTAATCCCACTTTGAGAGGTCAGCCCCTGAACAACAGTATGTTCACTGTAGTCACAGCCAGTCTTCAGAAGCAGTCAGTCTGACCTTAATTTCATCAACTGATATGCCAGTAATAATCACCAGACAGCTACAATAGCAGAGCATGAACAACTCACACAGGGAACAGCCCTGGAGCATCTGGCTCTGATGATTAGGGATACTGTGCCACTGAGCCTAATGAGATACCTTCTCCATAAGGCCATTCTGTCAAGACCAGGGATATGGTGGATCTGCCTAATATGTAGAAATAAACACAGACAGTAGCCAAAATATGGAGACAAAGCAATATGTTTCAAATGAAGCAACAGGACAAAACTACAGAAAAAAAATGAAATAAAACAGAGACAAACAATCTACTAAATAGAGAATTAAAAACAATGGTTATAAAGATGCTTAATGAACTCAGAAGATAAATAGATAAACTCATTGAGAACTTCAACATAGAGACAGAAAATATAAAACAGAGCTAAATAAAATTGAAGAATATAATAATTAAAATAAAAAAATACACTGGAGAGAATCAACACCAAATTACATCATGTAGAAAAACAAATTAGCAACCCAGAAAACCAGATAGTGAAAAACACACAATCAGAAAAGAAAAAAACAAACAAACAAAAAAAAACCAAAAACCAGAATTTTTAAAAATGAAAATATTTAAGAGACTTCTGACACAACACCAAGTGTACTGGCATTTGCACCATAGCAGTTCCAGAAGAAGAACGGAGAGACAAAATGATAGAAAACCTATTTGAAGAAACAATGACCCCAAACCTGGTAAAGGAAACAGATATACAAGCTCAGGAAGCACAGAGAGTTCCAAAGAAGATAAATCCAAAGACACTTACACCAGAACACATCATAATGAAAATGTCAAAAGTTAAAATAAAGAAAGTGTCTTAAAAGTAGCAAGAGAAAAGCAGCTAGCTATACCTGAGAGAACCCCTCATAAGGCTATCAGCTGATTTTCAACAAAAATTTTTCAGGCTAAAAGAAAATGGCACAACATATTCCAAGAGAGACAGTGAAAAAAAAAAAAACCTACAACTAAGAATACTTAGCAAAGTTATCATTTAGAAGTAAAGGATGGAGAAAGATTTTCTCAGATATGCAAAAGTAAAAGAATTTATCGCCACAATGCAAGTATTACAAGAAATGTTGAAAGAACTTCTTTAAAGAGAAAAGATCAAAAATAAAAATAAAAAATAGGAAAAAAATCTCACTGGTAAAAGTAAAAACTTACAAAAAGTGGTAATCAACCAATTATCAATCAAATATGAAGGTTAAAATACAAAAATAATAAAAGCATGCATAACTAAAGTAATAAGTTGAGTGATATACACACACAAGAATTAAAATATAATTACAAAACCATAAATATCAGGGAGTGTAAAAAATGTCGTGCTTTTAGAATGCATTCAAACTTAAGCAATCATCAACTTAAAATAGACTGCTATAAATGTAACTTGGTATATATTAAGTTCATGGTGAACATAAATCCAAAACCTATAATAGATACACAAAAAATAAAGAGAAAGAAATCCAAGCAAACTGCAGTAGAAAGTCTTTAATGTACAAGAAAAGAAGAAAAAGAAGAAAGGAACAGAGAAGAACCATGCATATAACGAGAAACAATTAATAAAATGGCAATAACTACATACTTTTGAATAACTACTTTAAATGTAAATGGACTACATGTTTCAATGAAAAGACATAAAGTGGCTGGATGGATAAGAAAGAAAAAAGAACATTTGTACATATGCTGTCTACATGAGACTCATTTCACTGAATGGCACACACAAATTAAAGTGAAGGAATGGAAAAAGATATTTCACGCAAATGGAAACAAACAAAAAAAATCTTGGGTAGCAATATTCATATCAGATAAAATAGACTTAAAAAAAGGTAATAACAAGAAACAAAGAAGGACACTACTTAATAATAAAGGAATCAATCCAACAAGAGCATACAATTCTTACAAACATCTATGTACCCAATGTAGGAGTGCCTCAATACATAAAGCAAATATTGATAGACATAAAGGGAGAGATAGAAAGTAGTACAGTGATAGTAGGAAATTTAACACTCCATTAACATCAACAGATAAATCATTCAGACAGAAAATAAAAAAAGAAAACAGGGGTCTTAAATGTCACATTAAACCAGATGAATTTAGTAGATATTTACAAACATTGCATTCGAGAACAGCAGAATACACATGCTCTGCAAGTGCACATAGAATATTTTTTCATCTATGCCGCATGTTAGATTAGAAAACAAGTCTCAATAATTAAGAAGACTGAAATTGGGCATATTTTCCAGTGACAATGGCATAAAACTATAAATCAATTATAAAAGCAAAACTGGGAAAAGAACACATACATGTTGAGGCTAAACAATATGCTACTAAACAATCAGTGGGTTAACAAAATGATCAAGGAAGAAATTAAAAGATATTTTGAGACAAATGAAAATAGAAATATAATGACCCAAAATCTATTGGAGACATTAAAAAACAGTTCTAGAAGATAAATTTATAGCAATACAAGCTTACCTCATGAAACAAAAAGTCTCAAATAAACAGTATAACCTTAGAAAAAGAAAAAATATTCATTAAAGATTAATACCTATCCTTCTCAAAGTATTCCAAAAGATTAAAGAGGAAACAAAACTCCCAAACTCCTATGAGATCAGCGTTACCCTGATGCCAAAATTAGAGAAAGATATTACAAAAACAATTATAGGTCAATATTCCTGATGAACATAGTTGCAATCATCTTCAGCAGTTCAACAAATATTCGCAATCCAAATTCAACAATATATATTATCATACACCATGATCAAGTGGAACTTATTTGGATGTCAAGATGGTTCAACATGTAGAAACCCATCAATGTGGTACACCACATTAACAAAATTAAGGGTAAGAATCATATAATAATATCAATAGATGAAGAAAAAGCATTTGACAAAACTCAACAACCATTTATGATAAAAACTGTCAGCAAAATGGGTACAGAGGAAACATACTTCAATATAATAAAGTTCGTATATGCTTATTTCACAGCTAACATCATACTAAATGGTGAAAAGCTGAAAACTTTTTCTCCAAGATCTGGAAAAAGACAAGGATACCCACTACCATTACTTTCATTCAACATAATATTGGATATTCTAGCCACAGATATCAAAGAAAAAAAGATAAAGACATCCAAGTTGGAAAGAAAAAAGTAAAACCATTACTATTGCAGATAATATGATTTATAGAAAATGCTAAAGACTCCACCAAAAAAACTGTCAGAACTAATAGACAAATTCAGGAAAGTAGCAGAAAACAAAATTAATATGCATATATCTATTGTGTTTCTATATGCTAACAATAAAATATCAAAAAAAAATAAACAAATTTATTTACAATTGCATCAAAAGTAATAAAACTACTAGTAATAAATTTACTCAAGGTGGTAAAGGGACTATATACTGAAACCTGAAAGGCATTGATGAAAGAAATTGAAGAAGACACAAATAAATGGAAAAATATTCCATGCTCATGGCTTGGAAGAATTAATATTGTTAAAATGTTCATGCTTCCCAAAGCAATCTACAGATACAACACAGTATCTATCAAAATACCAATGGCAGTTTTCACAGAAATTGAACCAACTATCTTACAATTTGTATGAAACTATAAAAGACCCTGGCTAGCCAAAATAATCTTGAGAATAAAGAATAAAGCCAGAGTCATCTAACTTCCTGATTTTAAATTACATTTCAAAGCTGTAGTAACTAAAACCGTATTATATTAGCATAAAAACAGGCACATAGATAAACAGAACAGAATAGAGCCCAGAAATAAACCCACACATATATAATCAATTAATTTAAGACAAAGAAGCTAAATAATCAATGGTGGGCGGGGGATAGTCTCTTCAATAAATCTTGGGAAATCAGAACAGCTGCTTGCAAAAAATGAAACGGGACTTCTACCTTACATCAAACACAAATATAAACTCAAAATAGATTAAACATTTTAATGTAAGACCTAAACCATTAAATTCCAGAAGAAAACATAGGGGTAAGCTCCTTGACATCATTCTTGGCAGTGATTTTTTTGATTTTGCAACAAAATTGAAAATTACAAGAGTGATTGCATCTTACTAAAAAGCTGCATAGCAAAAACAACAACAACAACAAAAACCCATTAGTAAAATAAAAAGGCAACTTAGTGAATTGAGAAAAATATTGTTAAATTATATATCTGATAAGGTGATAATATCCAAAGTATGTAAAGAACTTATGCAATTCAATAGCAGAAAAATCTAAAGAATAGGTAGAGGAACTGAGTAGAAATTTTTCCAGATAAAATATAAAAATGGCCAATAACTACATGCAAAAAAATGCTCATCACTAAAAATTAGAGAAATTCAAATCAATGAGATATTAATGCACCTCTGTTAGAAGGTTTATTATAAAAAAAAAAAAAGATTAAAAGTACAGATGAGCACACAGAGAAAAGGAAATCCTTTTGTAGTGTTAATGAGAATGTAAATTGGTGCAGCCACTATGGAAAGCAGAATGGATGTTCCTCAAAAAATAAATAAATAAAAATAGAATTACCATATGATCTAGCAAATCCATTTCTGGGTATATATCCAAAGGATGCAAAAACAGGATATCAGAGATATCTGCATTCTTATATTCACTGCAGCATTAATGCAATAGCCAAGATTTTAAAATTCTATGTTCTTTTAACAGCTAAGCATTGTTCAGTCAATGTATAAAGAAGATGCAGTACAAATAATGAAATATTACTCAGCTATGAGAAAGAAAAATATCCATCATTTGCAACAGCATGGATAGACTTTGAGGGCATTATGAAAAGGGAAATAAGCTAGACATTATAAGAAAAATACTACATATACATATATATAGAGAGAGAGACAAAAAAATAAAAAAGGTCAAGCTCACAGAATAAAATGATTATCAAGTGTTAGGGTGTGGGAGAGATTGGTAAAAAGTTCACACTTTCAGCTATAAGATGAATAAGTTTTGCAGATCTAATGTAAAACATGCTGTCTGCAGTTGAGAACACTGTATTGTATAATTAAAATTTGCTAAGAGAGTGGAACTTAAATGTTCTCACAAAAAATAAAGATAAATATGTGAGATGATGTTTGTGTTAATTAACCAGGTAGGAGGAATCTTTTTTAAAGTGTATGTGTATCAAATACCATGATATACAGTTTAACTATCATACGATTTTATTTGTTAATTATATATACCACATAAAGATGAAATAAGAAATGAACCAGGTGGAAACGTGGTGTAGTGAGAGATGTTCCTAGATCTTTCTCCTTGAAACAACAATAAGCTGAACAACTAAAATTCAACCAAAAAAAAAAAAAACACCAAAACTGCACACTAGCACGTCTGAGCATGGGATCTGCGCATAAGAGCTACCACAGGTCAGTGGACTGGGACTAATAAAGAAGATGCCTTTCGCAGCTGCTGGAGCTCCCTGTAGGAGGAGGAGGAGGGGTGAAGGCGCAGCGACTTTCTGGAACAACCCTGGAACAACCCTGCCTGGAAGTGCCGGGGTTTGTACGCAGCAGACCTGAGGGCCCAGCTATCAGGGAAGAAAGCTGAGAAGCGGAGCAGGACCACAAAGAAACAACAGCTGATTTTTACCAGCCCCAGTTGCAAAACTAAGGCTGAGCTGCAGTCCCAAACCCCCAACCCAGAAGGCCTCTACCTCCATACACTCTGAGACTTAACACTGCAGAGCCAGAGGGTAATCTGAGCAAATGCTGCCGAAACTGCTAGGGACCCAAGAGGCTTAGATGCTACCTACTAGAAACCAAAAGAAGAGCAGCAGGCTAAAGAGAGACCTTTATACAATAAATCTTCTTTCTGGAAAAACAACAGAATATACTTCCATTAATGCCCAGGCAGAGAAATAATCCATTAAACACCATTAACAACGAAGATGATAAGACATCTCAGAAAGAAAAAGAAAAATCTCCAGAAAATGAGCTTACAGACATAGAAATATGCAATTTAAATGACAGAGACTTCACAATGGTACTTTTGAAAAAACTCAGTAATATTCAAAAGAAATCATATCAATAATCTCATGAATTAAAGAAAACAACTAGATGAGCAGAGCAAGGAGATTGAAACCCTCAAGAAGAACAGAATAGATATTCTGGAGATGAAGAATACACTGCAAGAGTTGAAAAATGAAATAGCAAGCCTGAGAGATAGAGTTAACCAAATGGAGGAAAGGATCAGTGATATCGAAGACAGAAGTCTAGAAATAAATCAGAAGGAAGAAGAGAGAAACCGAATAATAAAAATAATGAAAGAGAAAAAGAAGAACTAGTTGATACTATCAGAAGAGGAAACATAAGAATAATGGACATTATTGAAGGTGAGGAAAAAGAGCAGGGACTAGAAAACATTTTCAGACAAATAGTGAACAAGAATTTCCCAAATCTAAGAAATAAGCTGGAGCTTAGAATTTAAGAAGTCAGCAAAACACCCAATGATCTCAACCCAAAAAAACCTTCACCAAGACACATTGTATTAAAGTTATCAAAAATCAATGACAAAGATAGAATTCTCAGGGCAGCCAGGGAGAAGAAGACTATAACATAAAGGAAAACTCATTAGATTATCATGGGACTTCTCAGAACAAATCTTATGAGCCAGAAAGGAATGTAATCAAATATTTAAGCTATTAAGTGAAAAGAACTATCAGCCTAGAATAATGTGTTCAGCAAAGTTCTCCTTTAGATACGAAAGAGAAATTAAGACATTTCCAGACATACAAAAATTGAAGGATTCTCCACTATGAAGCCTGCACTACAGGAAATACTGAAAGGGGTCAGTTCTCCTAAAACAAAATGACTAAAAAACAAACAAACAAACAAACAAACAAACAGAATTAGGAGTAAAGTGACTATCGGGCAAAAAGAAGCAGAGAAGTGTAACCCTTACTAATAACAGAGCATTATAACCTTAAATAATAAGAAGAGAATTGTTATAGAAAGATAGTAATGAACATTCAGAATACATAGGAAGAAATTGAGATAACAATGACAAAAAAGGGAAGGATTCAAAGATCCAAATTCACAAAGGGGAATAGAGATAAGTCACATTCAAAATAAAACGGATCACTGTATACATATAACTATCCTTTACATATTCGTAATGGTAACCACACACCAAAGATTCAGAACTGAAGCATATAACATAAAACAAGAAGAACCAAAAAGGAAACCCGCAAAAGCTAACCAAAAGAAGGTAAACAGAAACACAAGGACAAGGAAGCAATGGAAACACTGAGCTACCAGAAAGCAAAAGATGAAATGGCTATAAGAAGACCTCATATTTCAATAATCACCCTAAATGTAAATGGACTGAGCTCACCAATAAAAAGGCACAGAGTTATAGAATGGATCAAAAAACAAAACTCAGCCATATGCTGCCTCCAGGAGACACATCTCAAAAGACAAATATAAACTCAAAGTGAAAGAATGGAAAATGATATTTCAAGCAAACTACATTCAGAGTAATGTGGGAGTAGTGGTACTAATCTCAGACAAAACAGACTTCAAAATAAAAAAGGAAAAGAAAGATACTGAGGGACATTTATAATGATAAAGGGAATCATGCACCAAGAAGACATAACAATTATTAATATCTATGCTCCCAGTCAGAAAGCCCCAAAATATAAAAAGCAATTACTAACAGAACTAAAGGGAGAAACAGACCAAAACACTATCGTAGTAGGTGACCTAAATCACCCCCTGTCTGTAATTGACATTTACAGAGTTTTCCATTCCAAAACAGCTGCTTATACATTCTTTTCTAGTGCACATGGAACATTCTCAAGAATCAACCACATACTGAGACACAGAAATAACCTCAAAAAATAAAGATCAACTACAAAAAGAAATCAGGAAGAACAACAAATATATGGATATTAAACAACGTGCCACTGAAAAATGACTGGGTGAGAGAAGAAATAAAAAGAGGTCAGGAGATACATAGAAATGAATAATAATGATAGTACAACTTATCAAAACATTTGGGACATGGCAAAAGCGTTCATAAAAGGGAAGTTCATATCATTACAGACCTTACTCCATAAACAAGAATGAGCCCAAATAAACAACTTTAAAAACTTCATCTTAAAAAACTAGAAAAGGAAGAACAAATGAAGCTTAAAGTCAGCAGTAGGAAAGAAATAATCAAAAGTATAGCAGAAATGAACAAAACTGAAACAGAAAAACAATAGAAAAAATAAGTGCAACAAAGAGCTGGTTCTTTGAGAAAGTTAATAAAATTGACAAACGCCTGTGTAGACTCACTGAAGAAAAAAGAGAAAGGACACATCAGGCATGGAAGAGGGAAAATTATGACAGATATTGTAACAACACAAAGGATCATAAAAGAATACTATGAAAAAGTATATAACACCAAATTTAATAACCTAGAAGAAATGGCTAGTATTTAGAAAAATAAAATCTTCCTAGACTGAATCAGAACTGGAAAATCAAAATGGACTTATTAGAATATGAAAATTGAAATAATCATCAAAAACCTATCAAAAAGTAAAAGTCCAGGATCAGATGGCTTCACCAGTAAATTCTATCAAACATTCAAAGAAGATTTAGTACCTATTCTTCTCAAACTCTTCCAAAAAATTGAAGAGGAGGAAATACTTTCCAACTCATTTGATGAGGCCAATAATTACTCTGATACCAAAACCTGGTAAAAATAACACACACACACACACACACACACACACACACTCACACTCACACTACAGACCAATATCTCTCACGAACACAGATACAAAAATCCTAAAAAAGATACTAGCAAACTGAATAAGTGGCACATTAAAAAGATTGTACACCACGATCAAGTGGGCTTCATCCCAGGGGCACAGGGATAGTTCGACACACAGAAATTGATTAATGTGATACACCACATAAATAAATTAAAAAATAAGAATTATATCATCATATCAATAGATGCAGAAAAAGTCTTTGACAAGATACAGCATCCATTTATGATCAAAACACTTAACAAATCAGTATAGAAGGAAAGTATCTTAACAGAATAAAGACCATCTATGACAAAACCTCAGCCAACATTATACTTAATGCTGAAAAACTAAAAACCTTTCCTATAAGATCAAGAACAAGGTAAGGCTGTCCACTATCATCACTGTCATTCAATATAATATTGAAGGTCCTAGCGAGTGCTATCAGGCAAGAGAAAGATATAAAAGGCATGCAAATAGGAAATGAAGAAGTCAAACTGTCACTATTTGTGAATGATATGATTCTCTCTATAGAAAACCCTAAAAACACCACAAGAACACTACTAGAAACAATAAGCAAATACAGTAAATTTTCTGGATACAAAATCAAAGTTCAAAAATTCATAGCATTCTTATACTCTAATAATGAAGTGTCAGAAAAAAGGTAGAAAAAATAATTCTTTTTGCAATTGCAACAAAAAGAATAAAATACCTAGGAATAAACTGAATGAAACATGTAAAGGACCTATATAATGAAAACTACAACACCCTGTTAAAAGAAATCAAAGAAGATACAAAGAAATGGAAAGATATTCTGTGTTCTTGGATTGGAAGAATCAACAGAGTTAAAATGATCTGATTACTTAAAGCATTATACAGATTTAATGCAATCCTCATCAAAATCCCATTGGCATTTTTTAAAGAAATAGAACAAAAAATCATCAGATTTGTATGGAAACACAAAATACCTCAAATTCCCACAGCCTTCCTTAGAAAAAAAGAATAAGGCTGGAGGCATCACTCTGCCTAACTTCAAATTATACTACAAAGCAACGGTAATCAAACCAGCATGGTATTGGTAGTAAATTGACACACGGACCAATGGTATAGAATCGAGAGTCCAGAAGTAAACCCGTATTTATATGGGCAAATAATTTTAGACAAAAAAGGCAAAAACTTACACTGGAGAAAGGAAAGCCTCTTCAATAACTGGTGCTGGGAAAATTAAAAGGCCACCTGCAAAAGAATGGAACCAGACTGTTATTTATCACCACGCACCAAAATTAACTCAAAATGGATTAAGGATCTGAATATAAGACCTGAAACAATAAAATGCATAGACAAAAACATAAGAACTAAACTTAAGGACCTTGGACTTAAAGAACATTATATGAATTTGATCTCAAAGGCAAGGGAAGTAAAAGCAAAAATAAATGAATGGAACTACATCAAACTAAAGAGCTTCTGCTCAGCAAAAGAAATCATCAACAAGGTAAAGAGACAACCATTCGAATGGGAAAATATATTTGCAAGCAACACCTCTGATAAGAACCTAATATCTGAAATATACAAAGAACTCATACAACTCAATAACAACAAAAAAACAAATGGTCCAATCAAAAAATGGACAGAGGACCTGAACAGACACTTCTACCTAGAGGACATACAAATGGCCGACAAATATATGAAAAGATGCTCAATATTGCTAGCTATTAGGGAAATGCAAATCAAAACCACAATGAAATACCATCTCACACCTGTTAGAATGGCTATAATCAAAAGGACAAGCAATAAGAAATGTTGGAGAGGATGTGGAGAAATAGGAACCCTCATATACTCCTGGTGGTACTGCAAATTGGTACAGCCACTATGGAAAACAGTATGGAGATTCCTCCAAAAACTAAGAATTTGATCTACCATATGATCTAGCAATCCCCTTACTGGATATTTACCCCAAACACTTGAAAACTCATATCTGTAAAGATATTTCCACACCAACGTTCATAGCAGCATTATTCACAATGGCCAGGATATGGAAGCAACCAAAGAGCTCTACGATAGATGATTGACTAAAGAAGCTGCGGTACATATATACAATGGAATATTAATCAGCCATAAGAGGAGATAAAATGTTGCCATTTACAACAACATGGATGGACCTCGAGATTATCATGCTAAGTGAAATAAGCCAGACAGAAAAGTTGAAAATCACATGATATCATTTATATGTGGGATATAAACCTAAAAACAACAAATGAGCAAGACAAACAGAGACTCATGGACATGGATAATAGACTAGTGGTTACCAGAGTGTAGAGGATGGGAGAAGAGAGAAGAGGCAGATGGAGTAAAGCAGATCAAATATAGGGGTTTAGGGGGAAGGAGAATTGGGTAAAGGAGATCAAATATATGGTAGGTGAAGGAAACTGGACTTTGGGTGGTAAACACACAATAGAATATACAGATGTCAAATTACAGTGCACACCTGAAAATTATATAATTGTATTAACCAATGTTACCCCAATAAACTTAATTTTTAAAAAGTTAAATAATAATAATAATAATTTTTATCATTGGTTATTGTTAAGTCCCACATACAAAATAATGGTATATCATAGTGTTTAAGAGCAAAGTTTACAAAGGCCCATGACTGTTTGACCTTGGCCAAGTCATTTTACCAGTCTTCAGTTTCCTCATCTAAATAGGGATAACAATAGCATACTTAACTCATTGAATTGTTATTGGGATTAAATGAATGTGTAAAGTTAGAATTAGGTGATACAATACATAACCCTCGGTAAATGTTACATAAGTGTCTGTTACTGTTAACTTTTACCTTATGAATGCTATGCCAGACTCTGTGCTAAGAGCTTTAACACATTGCCGCATACAACATTTACAACATCTCTACAGAGTTTGAACTATTTCCCCCATATTTCAGAGGGGTAATCTGCAGCTCCAAAGGATTAAGTAATTTACCATTCTCAACTATAAAGTACAGAGCAAAATTTTGAACTCAGTGCTCTCTGGCTTTCTAGTTCGTGTTTTCCCCCAATGTTATAAGTGGTATGCTTTCTGTTCCATGCCTAGTACTTCGCAAAAACAAAGAGATATATCATACACAAGCCCTTATGGGTCTTAAAACTCTAGGACTTAAGGTTACCAGAAGAGTATTCAGTTTCCTGGATTGCTGAGTAGGAGAGAGAAACAAGCACAAGGAACTTGGCTCAGTCTAAAGTGCTAAATTTTGAACGTTAAGAAAAGTGGCTGCCCTGAATTTCCCTGAAGAGCAGTGAGCTGTCAGGTTCTGAGACTGCATTAGACAAAAGACCCAGGTTATCTCCCTGCAGGGATCTGATATTTTACCTACTTTGCTTTTATGCTGAAGTCTTAATGAAAAGCTACAATGAGGATAGCCAAAGAAACGTCTAGTATGAAAGGCTGGTTCCACTGAATAAACTGCAGTGATTAAGAAATGAACATGTTTTGAGACCTCTAAAATAACTTTTTCATTTTAATGGTACTTTATTTCAAACAGGCTCTCTCTTCAACCTTGACCTTCTTTATGATATTCAATTCCACATTTTCAACTGTGTCCTTGATGGTCTTATAACTAAGAACAATAATATCTTCTGAAACTAAAATTCAAGTAAAATTAAAGTCATCTTCCAAGTTTACCTTTCCATCTAGATCTTATTGTCATTGATATTGTTATTCATCTTATTGTGCATGCTGAACACATAAAAAAAATCTTGATTCTTTCCTACGAAATAATCACTAACTTCTTCCTCATTTCTCCTTCCTCCTTTATTTTTTTAAACTATAGCTATCTGCCTAGTTCATTCCCACATAAGCACACACACAGATTATGGCTATTTTCCAATGAAACCCCTTCCTTTCACTTTAATTCTCTCTATCCAGTATGAATAAGTAATTCAAAACACTCTACAGTAGAGGAAGGGAAAATAATAACACTACCACATAAGTCATGTGGATTGCATTACCTCATTATATTATGTGACCAGAAGGGCCATCACCCCAATCATATGAGAAAAATACATCACACACACCCATATTGGAAGAATTTTTGTTAGCCAGTTCTCCTTAAGATTTCAAAAGTCATAAAAAGCAAGTAGATATTGAGAAACTGCCACAGACCAGAGGAAATTCAGGAGGTATGATGGTTAAATACATTGTGGTACCCTGGATTTGATTCTGTAATAGAAATAGTTCATTAATGGAAACACCAGTGAAATCCAAATAAAGTCTGGAGTCTAGTTATTAATAATATACTAATTCTGATTTCTTTGTTTTGACAAATGTACCAGGTAATAGAAGATGATAATGGGAAAAAACAAGGTGAGGGATATATAGGAACTCTTTATACTATCTTTATAATTTTTTTTGTAAACCTAAAACTATTTCAAAATTAAAATTTTATTTAAAATGTTCTTTCCACAAAACTTTCAACAAAGCTCCACTGTTTATTAAATCTATCTGACTGACCCTGTTGTTTTTGACACCTACTGCCTTTTTCAGTCATCTTCTCTGGTAGCAAAAATAACGTCCCTAATCCCATGCCCTAATTTCTGTAACCTGTGAATATGTTACTTACATGTCAAATAAAGTTTTGTGTGATTCATGTTATGGACCTTGAGATAGAAAGATTATTGTTAATTACTTGGATGAGCCCAATATAATCATATGGACCCTTAAAAGCAGAAAACTTTCTCTGTCCAAAAGCAGAAGAGATTGTGGTAGAAGGGGAAATCAGAGCAATTCCAAACACAGGTAGTATTTAATGTACTGTTGCTTGCTCTAAAATGCAATGTCCCACATGCAAGGACCAGAAGAAGACTTTAGAAACTAGAAGCAGCCCTCAGCTGACAGCCAGCAAGGGGAAAAGGAGCTCAGTCTTATCATTGCTGGAACAGAGTCTACCAAAATAACCTGACTAAGCTTGGAAAGCAATCTTTTCCCAATGCCTCTCAATAAGAACCCATGCCAACCAACATCTTGATTTCAACTTTGTGAAACCCAGGGCTTAGAAATTAGTCAAGCCTACCTGGACTTCTAATTTACAGAATCATGAAATAATAAATGCAAGTTGTTTAAGCTATTAAATTTGTGGTAATTTGTTACAGCACAAATAGAAAAACAATTTATCTTTCTACTCATATACATAAGCTTTGTACTTCCTTCAAATATGCCAAACATTCTGAACACATTCCACAAAAACTTATGGTATACTTATTTTGCCTTTTTAAATTCCATACTTCTTGCCAGAACTGCCTTTTTATAAACTCAAATGATGAAGTATATAAAGTCAACATTTTCTTTTTGATTTAACACAAGCTTTTCCATTTTGTTTTTATTATCTCTGCCATATAATTAATACATGGACTAGGTTGTCCTGTATTATTTTCTTCATGTGAATAGAAAATTTCTCCAATAAACTATAATTCATTTAGGGCTATGGTCTTGACTATCTATCACATTATACACCATGTAATGACATATATATATATATATATATATATATATATATATATATATATATATATATATATGTCATTTTCAATCCCTCACTGTGACATTTTGAAACTCCATGATGCTGTCTGCCTATCTACTTTCCAGGGTTCTCAGCCATTGTTTTCTGATACATGTTCGATGTTTCAACCCATGCTTGGCAAATATTTTCTGTATGTAAAAGATTTACCAGACCACTTCACCAGAGCAAAGATAAATTTTGCCTAATGCTGTGTTTCTTTCAAAATTTTCTAAATAAATAATTTCTCTTGAACCTTCCCAGACTTCGATGTACCACTTTTCAAGCTGCTTGAAAGATGAGACATCTAAACAAGAGAATTTAGTTAGGGGAAAAAAATGTAGCTTTCAAGATCAGAAGCTAGTAAACTATATTCACATCAAAAGTTCAATTTAATTTGAAAGGAAAACAAATCCATCAATGTCCATTCAACTCACTCACAAACCTGAGGACATTCAATTTTCTCCTAGTTAAATATCTGTGTTAGATGTTATTTAGCTCTTTCCATTCCTGAAACATTTACTTTAAGGTGTACTATGTAATTGAATTTTACATTCTTTTCCTTGTTCTGCATACATTTACATCTTTTAAACGCTCCTAAGATTTTTAACTGTGGGTAAAATTTCTTTAAACTAGGAGAGTGATTTTTTTTTTCTTCATACAATGACGTTGAGCAATATCAGCGAATCAGTATTCTCAAGTGGAGTATAAGTAGTTTATCTGCTTCTGATTCAGTGGCCCTCCTTTCCATTATGGACTGCAGGAACCTCTGCCACGATAGAGTCCCTCATCAATGCCCAGCATGTTCAGGGGATAGTCTGAGAGAAATACATTTTAGAGAGATGGAATTTTAGTGATGCTGTACAAAAAGACCAGCTTTAATAGTCAAACTTAAATCTAGCCTTACATTTTAATTAAAAATGTGAGGTTACGTATGAACACAGCTTGGAACTTCCTTTTGTTGAAGAAATCTAGGTAAACCTTCAGATGAACATAACATGTTTGACTGTCCCTTACTCCAATGGAAGAAAGTAACTTCCATTTGTAAAACACTTGCAATTTCCAGATGCACACATGGGTGGACACTTTTAATTCCATTTTACAGATAAAGAAACCGAGGTTTAGAGGGTTTTAGTAATTTCATCCAGGTCACACAAGAGTTAGGGTTAAAACTGGGATATATCATGCTCGAAAGCCTTTGATGACTTCTCTCAACATACTTAATGATAACCACCAGTAGTGCCAACTCCAACACTTATACCAGCAATAGTACTTACACTAGTTCAAAGAAGGGAGAAACATGAGCCCAATTTCTATGTATAAGCAATCCAAGATTATGAAGTGCTTTGTTTTTGTTTACTTGTTTGTTGATTTTGTGATTATATTCCTCAGCAGGAATACATTTGCACCTTGGAGTAGGGACCCTGCAGTCAGCCAAGCCTGCCCCAAGCTTAGTCTCTTGCCCTACCTGTAGCCAGAGAAGATTTGAGTGGGTGACCTAACCTTTCAAAACCTCACTTTATTCATCTGCCAACTGATGATAATAACTCTGGCCATGCATAATGTATGAAAGTGTTAAATAATATCCTGAGTACTTCTTGAACATTGCTAGGAGTATAAAAGGTGCTCTTAAACTTTTCACTTAGAACTAGGTCTTTTTCCTCTCTATGTAATAAACTAAGATCAAAAGCTTAGCCAGACACTTGTGAGTTCAGAAACCCAGAATGGTCAGTTACCATGGCTGACAAAGTCTTTTGTAGAAGCCCCAGCAAACCCATCCAATTCTTAATAGATAATCTCATTTTAACTCTATGTCTCATTTATCCTTTCAGGAATTAGTAGAAGTTTAAAACAAAAATGCAAAATTACGACAAATGCACTGTGATTTGAGAGTATACAGAATGTTAGCAAATGAGCCAGAATAAGGGGAGACATCCTTCCACTTCAGAAGGCAGCTGTGGCTTACCTTTCCCTCTATCAAAAGTCAGGCTGTATGGCTTTCCTGCAGGATTAATAGAACCTCAGGGAATCTATAATGGATCTGACTTTTAGAATCCTTCAGCAAGCTTGGTACCTCAGTCTCACTAATCTCTATTGACATGTTTATTTTGGATGGCAGCTAAGGGCATGGAGGACCTAGCAAAGAATATCTAGGACTCTACTTCCTCAACTCTCCTCCTAGGAGTTTTCTAGAACAGTTACTAGAACAGCTCTTTATTTTCTGGCTAGTAATTTGTACCAAGTCTTCTGAAAAAAATGTAAGAGTCCATATTGCAGTGAGTAGCCTTTATGCGGCTCCAAATATCCTTACCTCCTGGACTTAAGGTCTTTATCTGCTTACTTCCTTTCTTTTTATTGTGAGCTAGACTTACTGACTTGTTTCTAATTAATAAAATATGGTAAAATTTCTAGAATGTCATTGCTGAGAATAGGTTACAAAAAGACTGTGGCTTTGTCTAGGGCTCTCTATCTTTCTCTCTCTCTCTGGCTCTGATAGAGACCACTGATAGACATTGATGGATTTATTTTTCTTTTGAATTAAATTACCATTTGTGAACTGTCCTAATGAAGAGGCTCATATGGCAAGGAGCTGATGGAGGCCATTGGCCAACAGTCATTGAGAAACTGAGGCCCTCTGCCCCATAGCACAGGAGGCAATGAATCCTCCAAACACCCACGAGAGTGAGCATGAATTCAGATCCTCCCCAGTCAAATTCTCTGATGAGATCATAGTGCCCACTAAGACCTTTATTACAACCTTGTGAGGGACTTTAGGTCAAAGGCAATTGGCCATGTTCAAATTACTGATCCACAGAAACTCTGAGATGATAAGTGTTTGATATTTCAAGCCATTAAGTTTTGACAAAATTTGTTACACAACAATAGAGAACTAATAAATCACTCTGAGCAAATATTCCCAAAACTCTGGGTCAATAAAACAAAAGAAAGTCCTTCAAACAAGTGCTTCCTGACCACCAGAAAACATCTCTGAATGTGGATGAGCATATCTCCATATCCAGTCTCAGCACATCTGTTTTCTGAAGCAGAAAACAAGATAGTACAATAATTAAGAGCTAGGCTTCCTGGTTTTAAATACTGACTCCACTACTAATTCTATGACTTTGATCAGGTTAATTAGCTCTTCTGTACCTCAGAATATAATAGAAATAACAATAGCACCTACTACATAGAGTTGTTGCAATAATTAAATGAGTTAATTCCTATAAAGATTTCAGAATAATTCCTTGTTCATAGTAAGAAATGAATAAATGTTACTCATTATTATATACCAGGTTGTAAATTGTTCTCAAATCCTTGAATAGTTGACTATGCCCATGAGTCTCTAGGATGATCACCTGGCTGTATCCCTCAACTTCCTTTAATAGTTATTTACATTTTCCTTTTCCTCACACTCAATATTAACTGTACCTCTGCTTATTCCAAATAAAATAGGCCACCCAAAAAACCATGCAGGCTTTTCTGCCTCTGTGGCTCTGAGATGGAACCTACCTCATCTAACAGTTATTTTTTACTTGTTCACTTTAACAAACAATGATTTAATCCATTCTCTATGAACAGTAAAAAAGTACACAATGCAGCCATTCTTTATGAACAGTAAATACAAGCTACTATAGTCATCCATGTAGAGCATGATTCAGAATAGTTCAGATCTTTAATAGAGCACATTGACTGAGATAACAATGCAGAAAGTAGGAGTTAATTGATTTACAGGTCAGGGATGAGGATTGTGCCCACAAGGTCCTCAAAATCCATTATTTTACCTTTTTCTATGTTCACCTCCATTATTGTTTATCAAGTTTCAGGATTTCAAATAAAATTTATATGCAAATAACTCCAAAATTTATTCTTCTAGTATAGAGCACCTCTATGTACTCCAGATGTATATATCCACTGCCTCTCCTCTTCTCTGCTTGGATATCTAATAGGCATTTTCAATTTGATTTGTCCAAAGCCCCTCTGTTCTACAACCCCCCCTCACCCCCCCGCCCCCCC
>CM053503.1:83419670-83454513 GCA_028627145.1 Eidolon dupreanum | reverse complement strand
TTTCTAGTTTCTGTATTTGAAGTTTTAACATCTGGGGCTTGGATACTGTCCTTCCCAGAGCTAGCTACTACTCAGAGATAGTAAAGGACTCACCTGAGAGCATAGTTTTCATATGCAAACCAACCAATGCAAAACCCACACCCAACTACTTCCTTTATTGAGCTTTCATACAATGAGTCACTATTCACCTGCACTAATTATCCTGGGAGCCAGAGGCCCAATACTTAAGGACAGCCCTTATGCCCCAGAGTCTACTGAAATTACCTAAACTAGCTAGTTCTTAGCCTTTTTAATCCCATTTAACCTTTTTTTTTTTTAACATGGAAACCATAATAAAGGTTTTTGCTCACATTTTCTTTTAACTCTCTTTGCCTTCTGACTAACATTGATGCTTCCTTGTGTGGCCCTACATGGTATGAAAAATTGTGTCCTGTCTCTTGGGAATTGTGAACAACAAACTATCTTTCTCCAATGGCAATTTCCCCTTGATTTGTTCACCTCACCATAGCTGAATAATAATAAAATTCTTATTGTTAATATATCTTAAAACAAGCTTGGATTGAAAAGTATCTGAAAATCCTGTACTAACAAGAAGGTTAAAATAACTAAAAAATATATAAAACTGAAAAAAAAAATTTTAAATAAAGCTATATCTCAAGTACACACCTAACCTTATCCTAGAAAAAGAGTTTATGTGGGGAGACCTCTGGGGCTCATTGTTAGGGACATTGGGGGGTCAGAAAGTGAAAAGTGTTGGGAAAGCAGTGATATAGGCATGAAAAACAAATGTATGCTATACAAAGTTGTGAGCATATGGGAGAAGGGGAAAGGAATTGAATTTACCAAGCACCCAGTGCATGTTGCCGTATGTTATACTAGAAATTCTATATTATGTTAATTAATCTTTACAAAACAAAACAAAACAAAACAGGAATCAGGTATTATTATTGCTATGTGGCAGAAAATGAAGCTAGGAATCAAAGAATTTAGGTAACATGTCCAAGTTCATAAAGATAGGCAAAGGCCAGTAGGGGGACACCTGGTTTCAACATTTAGACGGTCCCTTTCACCCCACTGACATCTAAGGGCTGAGCAAGACACTAATTGGTATTAACAAATCAATTCAAGTTTTTCTCTCTTCTGTTTTTCTTTGTTACTTAACATGATCTCTATGAGATAAGAGAAAATAAAAATTGTTTTTTTACCCTTGGTTTCTGGCACAGAACTCCTAAAATCCTTTTAATTTCCTAAGTGATAAGAGCACTAGGAGCTTCTTTTGTTCTGGTATTTGTTTCCTGACAAAGGGCTTCCAAAACCATTGTAATTTTCTGGGTGATAAGAGAATCTTTGTCTAATGAGGAGACCCGGGGTGGGCTGCTGGATGACTCCTGGGTGGGGGCTGGTCACCAGAAAGATCAAGCCATAATTAGAAGATTGAAATTTTGAGCCCCACCCCTCATTCTCTTGATGAGGGCAATGAAAATAGAGTTGATCAATCATGCCAATGTAATGAAGCCTCCATAAAAATTCTAAAAGTATGGGGTTTGGAGAGCTTCCAGGTTGGCAAATATATCTGCTCTAGGTGGGTGACATACCCCAGCCCCGTGGAGACAGAAGTTTCTGCACTTTGAACCTTCCCAGACCTCACCCTACTTGCCTCTTTTTAAAATTTATTTATTTAAATTAGTTTCAAGTATACAATACATTGGTTAGACATCTATATAGTTCATAAACAATCTCCCCAGTTGCTTCCTTCCTCCCCTGGCTCTCCACCTAGCCATCATATTAATGCTAATTTCATTCCCTCTGCCTCTACTTATCTCTTTATCTGGCTGTCTTTATGTAGCTTTTACCATATCTTTCAGTAAAATTAGAAAATGTAAGTGTTTTCTTATGTTCTATGAGTTGCTACAGCAAATTAATAAACCTGAGAAAGTGATCCAGGGAACCTAGGATTTATAGTCAAAGCAGACAGAAGTTGTGGGTAATTTGAGGACCTAAAACTTGTGATTGGCATCTGAAGTGGGGTGGAAGCAGTCTTGTGGAACTGAACCCAGTCTCTGGGATCTGACACTATCTCCAGGTAAATAATGTTAGAATTGAGTTAAATTATAGGACTCCACTGGTGTCACAGAGAATTGCTTGGTTTGTTGGCGGGGTGGGGGTGGGTAGGACCTATACCTTTGATGACTAGAAGTGAAGTGATCTGTGTGAGTAGTAAAGGAGACACACAGGAATCTCTTATTTTTTTTATTTCTGAATTTATTAGAGTTACCTTTTCTCCAGAAATCAAAAACTTTTCTCTCTGATTCATTATTTCTGACAAATTACCATATTATTATCTTTCTTGTATTAACAGGTCTAAGCTCATGCACCACACTGTTTAATTAACATACAATTAGGCTGGGAACAATCTTAAAAATTTTTTTTTTAATTAAATTTGTTGTGGTGACATTGGTGAATAAAATTATTTAGGTTTGAGTGTACAATTCTACAATACTGCATCTGTATATTGCATTGCATGTTTACCACCCAAAGTTAAATTTCCTTCTGTTGCCAAATATTTATACTCCTTTACCCTTATCTACCTCTTCCCTTCCCTCCCACCTCTATCTGGTAATTCCTAAACTGTTGTCCATGTTCATGAGTCTCTGCTTGTCTTGTTGGTTTGTTGCTTTCAGTTTTGCATTCCATATGTAAGTGAAATCGTATGTTCTAGACTTTTTTTGCTTAGCATGATGATCTCAAGATCCATCCATGTTGTCACAAATAGCAGTATATTATCTTTTCTTATGGCCAAGTAATATTTCATTGTACATATGTACCACATCTTCTTTATCCGATTATATACCACAGGACATTTTTTCAAATCTTTCCATGTCTTGGCCACCATGAGTAATACTGCTATTAACATTGGGGTAAATATACCTTTACAAATAGATGCTTTCAATTTTTTGGGGGGGAGGGTAAATACCCAGAAGAGGGATTGCTGGGTCATAAGGTAATTCTATTCTTAATTTTTTGAGGAACCTCCATACTGTTGTCCATAGTGGCCGCACTGATTTACATTCCCATCAGCAGTGTATGAGGGTTCCTTCTTCACCACAACCTCTCCAACATTGTTATTACTTGTCCTATTGATTATAGTCATTTTAACAGGTGTGAGGTGGTATCTAATTGTGGTTTTGATTTGCCTTTTCCTAATAGCTAGTAAAGTCAAGTATCTTTTCATACGTCTATTGGCCATTTGTATGTTATTTTGGGAGAAGTGTCTCTTTAGGTCCTCTGCCCATTTTTTTTTGACTGGATTATTTGTTTATTTTATTGTCAAGTTATGAGTTCTTTGTATATTGTGGATATTAGCCCTTTATTAGAAGTGTTTGCAAATATGTTCTTTCATTCAAATGGTTACCTCTTTTTCTTGTTGATGGTTTCTTTTCCTGTGAGATTTTTAGTTTGATACAGTCTCATTTATTTTTGCTTTTACTTCCCTTGCCTTTGAGATCAAATTCATAAGATCCTCTCTAAATCCAAGGTCCATGAGTTTAGTTCCTATGTTTTCTTCTATGCAATTTATTGCTTCAGGTCTTATTTCAGGTCTTTGATTCATTTTGAGTTAATTTTGGTTAAAATGACCTTATTACCCAAAGCAATATACAAATTTACTGCAATCTCCATTCAAATCCCAATGATATTTTTAAAAGAAAAATAACAACAAAAAATCATCAGATTTGTATGGAAGCACATAAAACCTAGATTAGCCAAAGCAATCTTGAAAAAAAAGGACAACTTTTTAATTTAAAAATTCCAGTGTCTTAACACAATGTCATCATTTTTTTTTCTTTAAGCCATTCTGTTGAGTATATAATTGTATTCCATTGTTATTTTAATTTGCATCTCCTTGATTACCAGTGGGGTTGAGCATTTTTTAAGCATATGTATTCACTATTTGGGTAGCCTTTTACCTAAAGAGCCTTTTCAAGACTTTTGCTCAAAATTCTATTGTTTTTTTCTGGTTGATATGTAAGAAACATATTCTCTGTGTAGTCCTTTGTTGGTTATATGTACCGCTAATACTTTTCCACTGTGAAGCTTGTTTTTTTTTTTTTTTCACTTCCAAACCTCTTTGATGTAACCTTAATATACTGAGTTTTCAAATGTATTTCTTTATCTAATTAGCATATTTGCATTATATTTAAAAAGATTCACCGATCTTATTGTCATAAAAATAATGTCTTTTAAAATTTTAATTAGTGTACTTTTAAATGTGAATCTACAATAAATTTATTGCTTTAGTGTAAGATACAAGGTAGAAATGAATGTTATTTTTTTAAACATATGGATACTCAACTGATTCATCATCATTTATTAAAAATTCTTTCATTTCTCCACTATTCCGTATTGCTGTTTTTATCATAAAAATCAGTGTGCATGTTGTGTGGATGTGTTTATGAATTTTCTATTCTGTTCTATTTATCTGCTATCTTCATTTTCACTAATGCCACACTGTTTTAAATATTGTAAATTTACAATAAGATGATTTTTATGGTAAATTTGTTCTCCGAGACTGAAATAATTTTGGTTATGTTTATTTCCACTAAAAACAACTGTTCGAATTTGATGTGTATTATTTTAAATTTATAGGTCAATTGAGGGAGAAATTGACATCTTACTTTTTAATATTATTTTTATTTTTTAACTACAGTTGGCATACAATATTATATTAGTTTCAGATGTATAACATTGTAATTATTTACACCATTATTTATACAAAGTGATCATACTAATAAATCTAGCATTCATCTAATATCATATATAATAACAATATTATTGACTATATTCCTAATGCTATATTTTACATCCCCATAACTATTTGTAACTACCAATTTGTACTTCCCAATCCCTTCCCCTTTTTCACTATAGCCCCAACACCCCTTCCATCTGGCAACCATCAAAATGTTCTCTGTATCTATGAGTTTGTTTCTGTTTTGTTTAATTTTGTTCTTTAGATTCCACATGTAAGAGAAATCATATGGCATTTGTCTTTCTATGTCTGACTTACTCAACTCAGCACAATACCCTCTAAGTCTATCCATGTTGTTGCAGATAGCAAGATTTCATTCTTTTTCATGGCTGAGTGATATTTCACTATATATATGTACCATTCATTGATGGGCATGCAGGTTGCATCCATATCTTAACTATTATAAATAATGCCACCATGATCAGATTCAAACGTTCCTTTGAAATAGAATGTTGGGTTTCTTCATTTCTTCAGTCAAATACTCAGAAGTAGGATTACTGGGTCCTTCTTTGTCTCTTGTTATAGCCTTTGTTTTAAAGTCTATTTTGTCTGGTATAAGTATTGCTACCCCAGTTTTTTTTTGTTTGTTTGCTTCCATTTTCATGAAACATCTCTTTCCAGCTCTTTCAGTCTGTGTGTTTTTCAATCTGAATAAGTCTCCTGTAGACAGCATATGTAAGTTTCATTTTCTTATCCATTCAACCACACTACCTTTTGATTGGAGCAACTAATATATTTACATTCAAAATAATTGCTGATAAATATGTAGTTATGTCATTTTGTTAATCAAATTTTTTATTTTTCTTCTTCTTCTTAAAGAAGTCTCTCCAACATTTCTTGTAATACTGGCTTGGTGGTGATGAACTCTTTTAACTTTCTCTCATTTGGGAAGGTCTTTATCTGTCCTTTGATTCTAAATGATAGTTTTTCTGGTAGAGTAATCTTGGTTGTAGATCCTTGCTTTTCATCACTTTGAATATTTTGTGCCAATCTCTCTGTCCTGCAAAGTTTCTGCTGGGAAATCAGCTGACAGTCTTACAGGTGCTCCCTTGTAGGTAACTAACTGTTTTTGCCTCGCTGCTCTTAGAGTCTCTCTTTGTCTTTAATGTTTGGCATTTTAATTATGATGTGTCTTGGTATGAGTCTCTTTAGGTTCATCTTGTTTAGGACTTTCTGTGCTTCCTGGGTTTGTATGTCTATTTCCTCCACCAGGTTAGGAAAGTTTTCCATTATTATTTCTTCAAATAGTTTTGAAATTCCTTGCTCTCTCTTCTTCTTCTTCTGTTATTCCTATGATGTAAATGTTGGTATGCTTGGTGTTGTCTCAGAGGTCCCTTAAACTATCCTCATTTTTTTTTTATTTTATTTATTTTTTTGCTCTTATGATTGGATATTTTTTGCTACTTTGTCTTCTAAAGCACTGATTCAATTCTTTGTTTCATCTAATCTACTGTTGATTCCTCCTAAGGCATTTTTATTTCAGTTAGTGTATTCTTCATTTCTGACTGGCTTTATTTTATGTTTTCTTTCTCCACTTTTATGTTTTTATTGTTTTGTTAAAGTTCTCACTGAGTTCATCTACTCTTCTAAATTCATTGAGGATCCTTGTAACCAGTGTTTTGGATTCTGCATCTGACAGATTGCTTGTCTTCATTTTGTTTAGTTCTTTTTCTGGAACTTTAACCTGTTCTTTTATTTGAGACATATTTCTTTGTTTCCCCAATTTTGGCTGCTTCCCTGTGTTTGTTTCTATGTATTAGGTAGAACTGCTAGATCAAGGTCTTTTGGTCTGAGTAGTATGGCTGTATGTAGTAAGGACCCTGTGGGACCCAGTGAAACAGTCCCTGGTCACTTGGGCTGAGTGCTCTGAGTGTGTCTCTAGTGTGAGTTGTGTGTGCCTTCCTATTGCAGTTGAGCCTTGGCTGCTATTTGTACATCAAAGAGAGGGAATGAGTCTTGAGCTGATTGGTTGTGAGGATTGGCCAGTGACTACAATGGATGAGCTGTTGTGTAGCAGTTGACCTTACAAAGCAGGATTCACTTTAGCAGGGCTCTGGTGCCTTCTCAGTCTGCGCTTTGGGTATGTCATCCTCAGATGTGGCACTCGAGTGGTGCTGCATCTCAGACCAAATCCAGCTACTGGATGTACTGGCCAGGGCCTCCTGTGAGGGACTCTGTCAACAGGCCAAGTTCAGTTACAGCCTATGCCTTGCCTAGAACCACCTGGCATGAGCCATAAAGCAATCCACAGGTGGCTGTCACCCTCACCGGGTTTGGATGTGCCTCCAGAGTCTGAACCATGAACTGAAGCTGACTGCCACTAGTGCTAGACTTAGGGTTGCTCAGTAAGAGGCACAGGGCACTCTGAGGCCAGATGCTGCCTTTTCGGTTTTGTGACTCTTTGAGAGATTTTAGGAAAATCTGCAGCATGAGCCAAGATAGGCCATTTGTATTGGAAAGCCACTGGAAGCTGCTTGAGTGGGCTCACAAATTGGGAGGGGCAAGGTCTCTGAGAATCACCAGGGCAGAGCAACCAGTGTTAGCCAGGTTGATGGAAACTTGGGTATGGCGGCCGCCTGCATCTTCATACTGGGTGAAAGGATGGCTATACAAAAGAAGGTTGGCTTCTGCCAGTACTTCTGTCTGAGAGAAAGCTGCCCCTCCAGCCCTCACCTGAAGCTAGATAATTCACTTTATGCCCATATAAACTTTGCTTTTTGAGCTGCATCCCCAGAGTTGGAGCTCAGTGCAAGTTTGTCAGCCAGTAAGTCCATGCACCAGCTCTTTTAGAGAAATGCCTGGGAATCTAGCAGCTCTCCATCTCAGTCATAGTCTTCATTGATTTTCACACTCAGATTTTGTGGGGCTCTCTGTTCCCGGCACTAGAAACTTGGGCTAGGAAGTCTGGTATGGAGTGGGATCCCTCACTTTTCTGGGGGAATCTCCATGGCCGAGATATCCCTTCTGAGTTTTAACTGCCACATGTGAGTATGGGATCAGCTCTTTTCGTGTCTCCACCCTTTCTACGAATATGAGGTGTCTTCTTCTGTATGTCCTTAGTTATTGGACTTTTGTTCAGCTAGACTTTAGGAGATTTTTTAATGATGGCTGTTCTGTTTAATTGTAATTTTGATGTGGTCATGAAAGGAAGCAAGCATGGCATTTACCTACTCCACCATCTTGACCAGAAATCTGAAATAGACATCTTTAATTGTTTATTCTTGAAATTCCTGAACATATTATGTCCTAACATTTATTTAAATATTTTTAATTTTTCTCAGTATTATGTTATAGCTTGCTTGACATAGATTTTACACATCTTTGGTTAGATTTATTCCTAGGAAGTGAAAGATATTTGAGAAAAGTGTGAATATCATTCTTAATTTTTTTAAAGTTTTGTCTATGTATATCAGTGATATAGAAAATGTAAAAGGGATTTAGGAAATTTTTCTACTTTTCAATTCTCTGGTAGTTTTATTGGTGTTATTTTATTTAAAAAAATAGAAAAATCAATGGTAAATTCATCATGGCTGAAAATTGTAGATTAAAATTTTTATGGATTATGAACTTTCCAAGTTTTCTATTTGTTCTTGTTTTAGTTTTTGTGCACTGTGATTTCAAGGACTTTGTCAATTTCAACTAAATTTTTAAATCTATTGTCATTTGTAACTTATTTTTAATATGCTTTAATCTTATATTCAAGATATTAGTAATTTTTGCTTTTTTTCAATTTTATTTTTGAATAGTGCTTACTAGAATTGTATCGATTTTATTAATCTTTGCACAATACCATTGCGAATTTTTATTCATTCTCACTATTGTATTTTTCATTAATTTATCTATATTTCCTTTTTTTTAGGTTTTAACTTTCTGTTATTTTTTAAATATATCTTAGAATGTACATTTAGATTACAATTTTTAGACCTTTAGTTTCTCTTATTTGTGATTTAAAGATTTTATTTCTTTTAAAGCATAATTTTTGCTGCATTCTGCATGTTTTATAATTCATTTTAATGCCCATTGCGACTTTTTCTTTGACCCATAATTTTCTGAAAGATTTTTTTGCTCAATTTTTATAATTTTGTAAATATGTTTAAATTTATTTTTGTTATATCTATTTTAGTTCCACTGTTGTCAGAGAATGTACTCTGTAAGGTTTCAACATTTTGAAATTTGTTAAAATTGCTTTCTGGCCCAACACAATGTTCAGTTTTGGATAATGCTCTATGAATATGTGAAAACAATGTAAATTCTAGAGTTATTCTTATTTGGTACTTATTTTACCAGCAATGAGAGAGTTTGTGTTAAAATGTTCCACTATGTTTGTAGATTTGTCTGTATATCTTTTTAAGTCTATGTCCAGATTTATCTATTGTGAGACTCTGTTAACCAGCTTGTTTTAAATTTAGAATTTGTATATATTTCTGGCAAACTGACATTTTCTTTATCATAGCAATCCCTTTTTAATTTCTAGCAGTAAATTATTTTATAAAATACACTTTTTCTGACATTGATATAGTTGTACTAACTTTCTTTTGGTTACTGTGTTTGTATATATTTCTTTTTCATTATTTTATTTTTAACTTTTCAATATCATTATATTTTAGCTGGATCACTTTTGAAGAGAATAAAGTAAATTTTGTTTTTGATATTAATTTTAACAGATTTTGTCTTTTACTTAGAATACTTATTCTATTTATATTCTATGTAACTTCTGATATGTTTGTGCTTATTTCCACAATTTCACAATTTCATTTATCACACTATATTTGATTTTCTTTTGCTTATCTGCTTCTAGATTATTTTTATTATTTCATTTTATGTCTTTTACTTATCTGATGTAAATTCCTTAATCTATTTTTTGAGTTATTAAGCTGTAGATTTTACATGTATTCTTGTCTTAAAAGAAAACAATTAAACTTAATATTTTTACTTCTTCCAGGAAAATTCAAGATCTCACAATGCTTAAACCAAAATGTATTAACTTCATTTACTCCCCCTGATTCCCTCCTTTGGTGCCATGATTGCATATATTTTAATTATTTTTATATTTCTAATCTCATACTAAATCCTAAATTTTGCTTTATGCATTAATAGATTTAGATTAACTCACATATTCGTGCTTACTATTTCTCTTTTTTTCTTTTTATATTTTTTGTTTTCTTTTGCCTGAAGAATTCCCTTTAGTGTTTCCATAGATTTACTGATACCAAATTATCTCAGATATTATTTGTTTAGAAGTATTTCAAATTTACTTGCATTGGAGTAGACTTTTTTGATATGTATTGAATTCTAATTTGTAAATTCTTTTCTTTAATTATTTCGATAGTGTTAGGTAGGTAGGCAGACATGAGTGATGGGGGCACAGAGGAATGAAGGCTCAGCCCAGAGACCATACAAAAACCTCCCTAAAACACACATTTTGTAGTTACGCCTGCATCCGGAAGAACAGAGGACTGAAGGGCTGGTTTAATCCAGGCACTGACACTTGCGCGGTAAGGACTACTCTGACCCTCTTTTCACCTCAGCCTCATTATATCATCATTATGATATCATGGCTACACCCAGAATTTATGAACCTAATTATAACAGATTGAATTCTGGGTAACTGTATGTGCACTATGCAGAGTTATGTAACAGTCAAATGTCAATGAAAATTACCTAACATGTTATTCATCTAGAAACACCTTCATAACTCCTCCAATCACCATCATGGCTCTGGTATAATACGGACCTCCCCAATTCTATGAGGTTACAGCCCTCATTGTAACCCACCCCTCACTGTAACCCACCTCTCGCTAGGAGTGTACTTTAATCATACTTTCTGTTTCTTCGTGGTTAAAACCTGTTTTGGCGTGACCTTCTTCTTCTTTAAAATGTACTTTTAATAAATCTTACCTTTTCTAAATCTAGCTGAGCTATAATTCTTTGCTGCGTTGGCAAAAAGAACCAAGGACACCCAGTGTTACTGGGGCAACGTCAAAGTTCACATCGCTGCAAAAGATAAAAATAGTATTATTACGTAATTTTCCATGTTTATGTTTTTGTTTGTTTTTCTGAGGAACATTTTCCATTCTCACTGTTGCCTCTTTATGGGTAATATGTCATTTTCTGTGACCACATTAAAGATTTCTGCTTGTTCTTAAATTTCAGTATTAATATTTTTCCTCCTTGAGGTTATAGAAAATCTTTAATTTGTGGATTGGAATTTTTATTTAGCTTTAGAAAATTCTCAACCATTTATTTCTTCAATTATTACTTTATTTTCCCTCTCCCTTTTCTCCTCTGAGATGACAATTACAGATATGTTTCTTATGTGTCTCATGTTTTTTTATGTCTTTTTTCCTACTTTTATGCCTCTGTGCTTTTTATTTTATATTGTACATTTTCTATTTACCTATTTTCTTTCTCTTAAGCTCTACCTAATCTTCTGTATTTTTATCTATTTATTTCTTAACTTTAGTTAAGATGTTTCTTATTTTCCTTTTGGATTTCTCTGCAGAAATTTTTGGTTCAGTAGTTTGCTTTCTTGAACATATTAAGTTACTCTGTCTCTAATCTCCCTTGATTTTTTAGTCTGTTTATATTTCCTTATGGTGTGCCTGATCACTTTTTTCAGTATAGTTTTCTGAAGGATAAGGACTCATTTTTAACAGTTCCACCACGCTATTCTCCTATATAAAACATAACAGTATTTTCTGAAGATAATCAAACATTGTTTAGTAATTGTTGATAGACAGGCTGATAATTTCTATGTAAAATTAAAAATATAAAATTTGAGTTTTTAGATTAATTTATAATTACTCAAAGAAAATATATTTAGGACTCAGTTATGAAATAACCTTCAAAATACAATTAAGTTTTGAGATAATTTGGGACTGAGTTTCAGTGTTTGTATAAGTCAGTCTGTTTTATTTTTGTTGTTTAACTCTTAGTTATTTTGCTTCCAGTTTCTCAATTCTGATTGTTCATCTCCTCATCCTCAGTAACTTTCACAAGCCTAGCACAGAGTAGGATGTTCAATAAATATTTGAATTTATAAATCAATTAAAGGGATAAGTGAGTGCTCACAACATCACAATTTTTAACTAGCTATTTCTAGTTTTAGATTTAAATACAAATATTTACACAGAACAATATATTTTTGTCCTTTAGGAAAGCTATCCAAAAGAATTTGCAGTTTCTTTCAGAAATTAACATGGTCTTCAATAAAAGGCTCTCCATTACAGAAACCGTTTCATTGCAAAACGTCTCAGGATTTCTCTAGATCCCAAGACTTTGTCTCAGGATCCAAAAGGTGCTTGATTCAATGATCCTCTTATTTTGATAGTGCTGAATCCCAATTTTACAGAGTGCTTGTTCCATGAAGAATGAATTAATACACTAGTCATTTGATTCTAAAAACTCTTCCAGCAAATTTCATAACAAATTTCTGAAGTCAATAATCAATGTTTTCTGATAAATACTGGTTCTTCAATGATAATGCAGTGAGAGAAAAAAAATGTTTTTAGGAGAGAGAATTTTAGAAATCCTAAATTAAACATTTATAAACTCTTTTTCTTTCCATATCCATCTCTGAACACTGTTTAACATGTTAATGTACAATGGAACTATAGCATTGCTCCCCATCCATTTACTTTCATGACAATACTCCATTGAACACCCTTGAGAAAACTCTGTTCTAAGGGATTCATGTAAAATTGTCTCTCAGAGCTTAATATTTGTTGAGTAAACATGTTCTAATCCCCAATAACAAATGAGCTATGCAAGAACAAGCTAGAGTTGTTCACTTACTTAATAGGGGTTAATTACTGTCTAAACAACTTATTTACTGACTCATCAACTGACCGCATGACAAAAAGGTAGGCAGCTTTACTTGGAGGAGGCCAACAGTGAGGTGTATGAGAGCTGAAATTTTTAAGGCACCAGAAGCATTTTTTTTCTGCCTGAGTAAAACAGTCACTGCTTAAGTCTGCCTTGCTTCCTTTTAAATGCATTGAATTTGGTATCAAAATATCTTTTTTATACTGTGAATTATTCTCTGAAATAAGTGGAAAACCTTGCTTAAAGGAAAATTGCAAGAGAAAGGCCTATTAGTGCTCTGCTTTCCTCAGCTTTCCACCAGATTGATGAAGAAACACACACACATACACACACCTAAGAGAGTGTCTACCCTCACCTGCTAAGGTAAATTGCCCACTTCTGAGTGGAAAATTTGTTGCAGCACAGAGAATCTAAAGGTGAGACTGAGAGACTATCAATTCGGCCATACTCAGGACTGCAGAACCCTTTGCACCTCTTTGCCCAAATTCTAAAGCAGGAAGCCCTATAGTGAGTGCCATGTAAGTACAACAGACTGTAGAAGGGGAAGGGGAAGAGATATCCTCACATAGAAAAATTAAATTTGCACACATTTACTTTTTTCCATGGAGATCCCCACTGATTGTCCTTGTGGACCTCACGTTTTCTTTGTTTTACACAGGAAGTACTGCATTCTTATGGTAGGTTATATGGGGGAAAGGGAAGAAAAACAGATAAAGAACTGAGAGGCTAGAGATGCTGAAAATAAGCTTCTCAATTAATTTTGCCAAGATTCTAGAGGGCTAATAATATTTTTCCTTGTTGAATGATAAATTTTCTTACTGCTTTTCTTTCTAGTTGTCCCCTTATATTTCTCTTTCGGTAAAAAAAAAAAAAACAATGGAAAAGATTAGATAGATAGATGATTGATATAGATAGATGATAGATAGATGATAGATAGATAGATAGATATGTAGATAGATATGTAGATAGATAGAGATAGAGATGGAGATAGAGACAGAGACCGACAAAGACAGAGATAGAGACATAGATCAAGATAGAGATAGAGATATTTTCTTTGACCTCCTAATTACACTTCTAAGAATTACTCAATTATACTTCTAATAATTAAATAATTTTTAACTTACTGACTTCCATAACTTCCCACTGATGAGAGTGGATATTCTCAACATCAATTTCAACATTTGTGTCTTCTGCACTAACACATCTAAAGAAGACTAAAATATTCCCATCCATGATGGGTTCTTTGAGGTGAAAGAATGACCATTTGTCAAGAGTGAATCAGGATCTCAAAGGAATAGAATGTAATTTGAAAAATAGCTTAGCAATGGATTATTTTTAATAGAATAGTTCTTGAGATGTTTATACTATTTTGAATACAATGTTATTTATCCAATAATAAATACAAGGACAAAGTTCTAATAATAAGACCATAAAATTTTTGTGTTGACACACTAACCTTTTAGTATCATTCTTAGATGGAGTAACTTGAATGTTCAAGATAAGGAAAGTTTGGGAAACTTCTAATAACTTTCTTTTCTTGGATAGCAAAGAGAAAATACTCCATGGACACCCAGTAGAATTTCTCCCCCCAACTCTCACATCAACTCAAAGGAATAGATGATTTAACTTCACCTAAGATACCTTTACCAGAGCACTCTAGAAGACAGTAGTATATTCATCCTCCTTTACCTACATAATAATAGTTACTATCATGATAATGAGTGTTGTGCTAAATGTTTCACATATACAGTCTATTCTGTCTCCCTAATCACAAACAAAGAAATAGATATTATTATCTCTAATCTATAGGTGAGAAGACTAAGGATTTTCAAATCTCCATTACTGTCAACACTGAAAGATATAACTACAGGAATATACTTTCACTTTCCCAACATTAAGTTATAAGGCATTTATGGTGTTTCTTGTATTTATTTAGTCTCATATTTTCTTTCTCTAACCTTAAATTTACTCTTTTTATAATTATTTAAAAACTTGGAATCTTAAAATTATAAGTAGATAATTATAAAATATTTAAGTTGGCCTCTACTTTAACAGCCATCATTCAAGCAGAAATTCTTCAATTTTACATGAGAATTTGAGATCCAGAAATATTAAGCTTCTCAACCAAAATCACAACCAGTCCCAACAACTTCAGACTCTTACACGAACTTCTTTATTCTACAGTGTGTGGCCATAATTTATTTTCACTAACATTTCTTTTAAATATCATCTTATTGTTGTCATCCTCCAACAGTAATGAGGGAAGCTACTGTATTCGAGTTATCCTGTGGTTTTTGCCTAGGCTTTAGAAACAAACAAAATAGTTTGCATGCATCCCTAAATTAAATCAATATTTTATTTCATTACCTTCAATGGGATTCTCTTTGCCCTTCCTAGAATAATTTATTCTTCCACTTCTAACATTAAATGATACCTGAAAGGTTTAGCTCATAAACAACTCTTATTCTACTGTAGGAGCTCTTCCTTCAGGAACGTGGTGTATGTATCTTTCACTATTAGTGAAGACCATTTGCTTCAACAGAATGCCCTCTCTCTGAAATCTACTACAGAATAATACTCTCAGGGCACAATGGAACTCATTTGCATGCTCTGGATAAATAAAAGCAAGATAGCTGCAATTTATATTTTTAATTAATTTATTTATTTTTAATTCTTTAATGTCACAGCATATTTAACTCTTACAACCTCACTGACCCCACCCTTTTCCCTACCCTCTGGTAATCACTAGTCTATTGTTCATGTCCTTGAGTCGCTGCTTGTTTGTCCTGTTCATTTGTTGCTTTTAGGTTTATATCCCACATATAAGTGATATCATGTGGTTTTCAGCTTTTTCTGTCTGGCTTATTTTGCTTAGCATGATTATCTCGAGGTCGATCCATGTTGTCACAAATGGCAGTATTTCATCTTTTCTTATGGCTGAGTAATATTCTAAGTATACATATACCACAGTTTCTTTATTCAATCATCTATCGTAGAACACTTTGGTTGCATCTATGTCCTGACCACTGTGAATAATGCTGCTATGAACATCAGTGTGCAAATATCTTTTCAGATATGAGTTTTCAAGTCTTTGGGGTAAATACCCAGTAGAGGGATTGCTAGATCATATGGTAGATCAGTTTGTGTTTTTTTGAGAAACTTCCATACTGTTTTCCATAGTGGCTGTACCAATTTACAGACTCACCAGCAGTATATGACAGTTCCTTTTTCTCCACATCCTCTCCATTACTTGTCCTGTTGATTATAGCTATTCTAATAGGTGTGAGATGATTATCTCATTGTGATTTTGATTTGCATTTCTCTAATAGCTAGCAATATTAAGCATCTTTTCATATATTTGTTGGCCATTTGTATGTCCTCTAAGGAGAAGAGTCTGTTAAAGTCCTCTGCCCATTTTTTTATTGGATCATTTGTGTGTTTTGTTGTTGTTGTTGTTGTTGTTGTTGTTGTTGTTGTTATTGAGTTGTATGAGTTCTTTGTATATTTTGGATATTAGACCCTTATTGGAGGTGTCGCTTCCAAATATATGTTCCATTTCAGATGGTTGTCTCTTTACCTTGTTAACAATTACCTTTGCTGAGCAGAGGTTTTTTAGTGTGATATAGTCCCATTCATTTATTTTGGCTTTTACTTCCCTTGCTTTTGAGATCAAATTCATAAACGCCTCTTTAAGTCCAAGGTCCTTGAGTTTAGGTCCTATGTTTTCTTCTATGCATTTTATTTTTTCAGGTCTTGTGTTCAAGTTCTTAATTCATTCTGAGTTAATTTGGGTGTGTGGTAATAGACAACAATCTAGTTTCATTCTTTTGCAGGTGGCTTTCCAGTTTTCCCAGCAACATTTATTGAAGAGGCTTTTCTTTCTCCACTGTATGTTTTGGCTTTTCTGTCAAAAATTCTTTGCTCATATAAATACAGGTTTACTTCTGGTCTCTGGATTCTGTATCACTTGTCTGTGTGTCTCTTTTTGATTACTGTCACTTTGTAGTATAATTTGAAGTCAGGAAGAATGATGCCTCCAGACTCTTTTTTCTGAGGATGGCTGTGGCAATTTGGGGTCTTTTGTGCTTCCATACAAATCTAATGATTTTTTGTTCTATTTTTTAAAAAAAATGCTGATGGGATTTTGATGGGAATTTCATTAAATCAGGTAATCAGGTCATTTTAACTCTGTTGATTCTTCCAATCCAAGAACACAGAATATCTTTTTTTTTTCCTATACTTCATTATTAGAGTATGGATTTTTGAACTTTGATTTTGTATCCAGAAACTTTACTGTATTTGCTTATTGTTTCTAGTAGTGTTCTTGTGGGGTCTTTAGGGTTTTCTATAGAGAGAATCATGTCATTCACAAATAGTGAAAATTTGACTTCTTCATTTCCTATTTGGATGCCTTTTATATCTTTCTCTTGCCTGATAGCACTCGCTAAGACCTCCAATATTATATTGAATAACAGTGGCAATAGTGGATAGCCTTGCCTTATTCCTGATCTTAGAGGGAAGGTTTTTAGTTTTTCACTATTAAGTGTAATGTTAGCTGATGGTTTGTCGTAGATGACCTTTAGTATATTATGGTATTTTCCTTCTATACTGATTTCGTTAAGTGTTTTGATCATAAATGGATACTGTATCCTGTCGAAGTCTTTTTCTGCAACTATTGATATGATCATATTATTCTTATTTTTTAAATTTGTTTATGTGGTGTATCACATTAATCGATTTGTGTGTGTTGAACCACCCCTGTGCCCCTGGGATGAAGCCCACTTGATCATGGTATATAATCTTTTTAATATGTTGCTGTATTTGGTTCACTAGTATCTTATCTAGGATTGTTGCATCTGTGTTCATGAGAGTAATGGATCTGTAGTTTTCTTTTTTTGTGTTATTTTTACCAGGTTTTGGTATGGAGTAATATTGGCCTTATAAAATGAGTTGGGAAGTATTGCCTCTTCTTCAATTTTGTGGAAGAGTTTGAGGAGAATAGGTATTAAATCTTTTTTAAATGTTTGATAGAATTCACTGGTGAAGCCATCCGATCCTGGACTTTTACTTTTTGGTAGGTTTTTGATGATCGTTTTAATTTCCATACTGCTCGGTCTATTTAGATTTTCCAGTTCTTGATTCAGTTTAAGAAGACTGTATTTTTCTAAGTACTGGTCCTTTTTTCTAGGTTATTAAATTTGGTATTATATACTTTTTCATAATATTCTTGCATGATCCTTTGTATTTTTGTGATGTCAGTCATAATTTTCCCTATTTCATCACTGATTTTTTGTGTGTGTGTGTGTGTGTCCTTTCTCTTTTTTCTTTAGTGAATCTAGCCAGGGGTTTGTCAATTTTATTAACCTTCTCAAAGAAGCAGCTCTTTGTTGCATTTATTTTTCCTATTTTTTTGTTTGTTTTCAATTTCATTTATATCTGCTCTTTTTTTAATTTCTTTCTTTCTGCTGACTTTAGGCTTCATTTGCTCTTCCTCTCTAATATTTTTAAGATGAAGTGTTAAATTGTTTATTTGGGCTCATTCTTGTTTTTTGAGATAGGCCGTAATGATATGAACTTTTCTCTTATGACCGCTTTTTCCATGTCCCAAGAGTTTTGATATGTTGTACTATCATTATCATTCTTTTCTATGTATCTCTTGATCTCTCTTTTTATTTCTTTTCTGACCCAGTCATTCGTCAGTGGCATATTGTGTAAGCTCCATATATTTGTGGTTCCTCATTACTTCTTTTCATTACAGTTGATCTCTAGTTTTAGGGCATTACGATCAGAGAATATGGTTCTTATGATTTCATCCCTCTTGTATTTGTTCAAGATATCTCTGTGACCCAGAATGTGGCCAGTTTTTGAGAATGTTCCATGTATACTAGAGAAGAATGTATAAGCAGTTGTTCTGGGATAAAAAAGATCTGTAAATTGCAATTATGTCCAGTTGGTCTAATGTGTCATTTAAGGATATTATTCCTTTATTGATTTTCTGTTTGGATAATATGTCCATATCTGAGAGTGAGGTATTTAGGTTCCCTACTGTGATAGTGTTTTGGTCTGTTTCTCCCTTTAGTTCTGTTAATAATTACTTTAGATATTTTGGGGCTCCCTGAAGGGGAGCATAGATATTAATGTTATATCTTCTTGGTGTATGATTCCCTTTATCATTATGAAGTGTCCCTCAGTATCTTTCTTTACCTTTTTTATTTTGAAGTCTATTTCATCTGATATTAGTACTGCTACTCCCATATTTCTCTGAATGCCATTTGCTTGAAATATCATTTTTCATCCTTTTACTATGAGGCTATATTTGTCTTTGTAGTTGAGATGTGTCTCCTGGAGGCAGCATATTGGTTGGGTTATGTTTTTTGATCCAATCTGCAATTCTGTGCCTTTTTATCAGTGAACTCAGTTCATTTACATTTAGGGTGATTATTGATATATGAGGTTTTCCTATAACAATTTTATCTTGTGCTTTTTGGTAGCTAGATATTTCCATTGCTTCCTTGTCCTTGTCTGTCTTTTTTTTTTTTTAATTTTGGTTAGGTTTTGTGGGTTTTCCCTCTGGTCCTTCCTGTTTTATGTTATATACTTTTCTTCTGTAATTTTGGCATGTGGTTAAGAATATCTAGAGAATAGTTACATATCTATAGTAGTCCATTTTCTTCTTAGCAAGCCTTATCTCCATTCCCTTTGGTGAATTTGGATCTTTGATTCCTCTCTTTTCAGTCATTGTCATCTCATTTTTTCGCTATGTATGCTCAATGTTCATTACTATCTTGCAATAGCAATTCTCTTCTTATTGTTTAAGCTTATAATGCACTGTTCTTAGTAAGGGTTGCACTTCTCTGCTTTTATATGTCTGCTAGTCACCTTACTACTAGTTGTGTATTTTTTTTTTTGTCATTTTGTTTTAGCTGAGCTGACCTTTTTCAGTATTTCCTGTAATACAGGCTTCATAGTGGAGAATTCCCTTGATTTTTGTATATCTAGAATTGTCTTTATTTCTCCTTCATGTCTAAAGGAAACCTTAGCTGGATACATTATTCCTTTCATTTAATAGTTTGAATATTTGATTCTACTCCTTCTGGTAAGGTTTGTGCTATTAAGTCCGATGATAATCTATGGGTTTTCCTTTGTAGGTTACCATCTTCTTTTCCCTGGCTACCCTGAGAATTCTTTCTTTGTGTGTGATTTTTGATAATTTTAATACAATGTGTTGGAGAAAGCCTCTTTGAATTGGGATCATTGGGTATTCTGTTGACTTCTTGAATTCCAAGCTCCAGCTCATTCCTTAGATTTGGGAAATTTTCATCAACTATTTGTCTGAAAATGCAGATTAATCCCTGCTCCTTTTCCTGCCTTTCAAGAATGCCCATTATTCTTATGTTTCCTCTCCTGATGGTATCAGCTAGTTCTTGTATTTATTTTTATTATTTTTTATTCTTCAGTTTCTCTCTTCTTTTTGATTTTTATCTAGATTTCTGTCTTTGATGTCATTGATAGTTCCCTCCATTTGGTTGACTCTATTTCCCAAGCTTAATATTTCATTTTTCACTTCTTTCAGTGTGTTTTTCATCTTCAGAAATTCTATTTGGTTCTTTTTGAGGGTTTCAATCTCCTTGCTAAAGCACTCATTCTGCTTATCTATTTGTTTTTTCAATTCCTGAAATTGTTGATGTGAATTGATTTGGATCTCATTGAGTTATTTCAGTAGTACCATTCTGAATTCTGTCATTTAAGTTGCATATTTCTATGTCTGTAAGCTTATTTTCTGGAGATTTTTCTCTTTCTTTCTGGGATGCCTTGTCACCTTGGTTTTTTATGGTGTTTAATAGACTATTTCTACTCCCTGACATTAATAGAAGTGTATTCTGATTTTTTTCCAGAAAGATTTATTATTTAAATTTCTCTCTTTAGCCTGTTCCAAAGAAGGAGCTTTTCTTTTGGTTTCCAACAGGTGGCTTCTATTCCTCTCGGTTCCCTATTTTATATAAAGTTTTTTAATGCCTATTTTTTTTCTAATCTATATTTAATCATTCTTGTTACCCTCAGTCTCAGTTCCTGCCAGTGTCATTGACAGTTTCATTAGTGGTTTCTCAGTTTCCCCTGGGCCTCCAAGATATTTAGTCTTGGAGGATATCAGGGAGAGGCCCTCTGGACTAGAAGATATGGTCTGTGGCTCAGCTTTGTGTTTTCTAACCTCTGCTTATAATAATCTTCTGTTGCTTCTCTGCCATCCCCATTTCTCTACTTTCTACCCTGATCCCTGTGCACTGCTGCTGTGTGGATCTCACAGCTCCCTCAGGCAGGGATATTCAGGGAATCTGCCGCACTTTCTTCCTTCTCCTTCCTCCTGCAGGGAGTTCTGGCTCTGAGATGCAGCTTCTTTTTTTCTCCCAGTCTATTTCTGGACTCTCAGTGTTTTTACCTGTGGTAGTTCTTATGCGCAGATCCCATGCTCAGATATGCTGGTGTGCAGTTTGGATGTTTTTTGTTGAGTTTTAGATATTCAGCTTTTTGTTGTTTCAAGGGGAGAGACCCTGCGACATCTCTTAGTCCACCATGTTTCTTCCACCCCTCTGCCTGGTTCCCCATAGTCTGCTCACTGCTCGTTGCTCTGCCAGTCTTGCCATTGCCTTAATTGACCAACCTTGGTGGATCCACAGCAGACCGCAGTGTGGAGTGGGAAGCAGAAAGCCACAGGGTCAGATACAATATTTTTTGACTGGGCATTTAAAGAAAGTGTGTTGATAAACAGATAAGAGCTATAGAGAGTCATAGAATTGGCTCCTTTTATAAAATGTGTTTTTTTTTTATCATTGTTGCCTACATTTATAGTCAAATATTAAATTAATGGTAACAATTAGATAATTCAAATATTATATATCATAAAAATCGAAAAACTACATTTCATTAGAAATTTAAATAAAAATGACATCAACATTAATGATGTTAGTTAACATTTATTGAGTGTTAGGCATTATTATAAGTAGTCTGTCAGACTTACCTACCTAATTTGATCTGGTTAGTCAGTAGTAGAACTGGGTTTAAGCTTGGAGAACACAAAGCTTGTGCTCTGAACCTATTATATATTGCTCTGTGAAGCCCAATGCAACTTGACACTGTGCCACACATTCTATCTCCTGCTTGGGGACACTGGGAAGACTCAGCTGTGCATAGAAAATTAATATAGATAATTTGAAATAGCCATGTGCCACTTAATGACAAGAATAAGTTTTGAGATTTCATTGTTATGCAAACCTCATAGAATATACTTAAACAAAACTACTGGATGGATTTAACTCTTACATACACCTGCTAGGTGTGGTATATTTTACTACACACCTAGGCTATGTGGTATATTTCTCCTATATTACAAACCTATGTTGAATATTATAGGCAATTGTAATACAGTGGTAAGTATTTGTGTATCTAAACATATCTAAACATAAAAAGATGTAGTAAAATATGATATGAAGATAAAAAATGGTACACCTGTATAGGGTACTTTGCATAAATAGTGTTTACAGGACTAGAAGTTGCTCTGAGTAAGTGGTGAATGAATATGAAGGCTTAGGACACATTAATGTAGTTTAGGCTATGTTAAATGTTTGAAAGAACATGAGATTAAATGAAGTACAAGAGAAAATTACACTATCAAGCGACAGTAAATCTGAGATGCATGAGGCCGCTACCAGTATAACATGGCATACTCTTTTACAGCAAACTTCTTAAAAGTAGGATTTGTATTCTAGAATAACTATAACTATAGTTCATTATAGAAGTACATAAACCTGTAACAATAATTTATTATTATTATCAAATATTAATATAATGTATATAATTGTATGTGATATACTTTTATACAGTTGGCAACATAATAGGTTTGTTTACACCAGCATTACCACAAACATGTGAATAACACATTATATTACAACATTAGGGCAACTGCAGTATCACTAGATGATAAGAATGTTTCAGCTTCATTATAATCTTATGGGACCACTGTCATATACACTATCTATCTATCATCAACCAAATGCCATTATGCAGCTCATGATAATGTGTTTACACACACACACACACACACACACACAAATGCATTGAGACCTCAGGAAATTGTAAGCAAGATCACTGATTTCTTCTTCTTTTAAATAATCGATCAGTGAATCAGTCAAAAAAATATTTGCTGAATATCTACTATCTAATATAATAAGTTTCTAGGCCTCTCAAAGAGTCATGCTTCTTTCTTTTCCATTTGAATAGATAAGTGTATTATATCACTATGGGATGTGGGATAAAGATATAAGTGTATAAAATGTTATAGCTACAGTTATGTGCATACATCAGGTTATTGATGTTGAAGATTGCAGGTGCTAACCACTTACTTGCACTCTCCTAAAGCATCTGATGAACTAAAAACAAGCAAAAGAGCCAACTGGGACTTAAGTTCAACATAAACTGTCTTAAAAAGTTGATTGATGCCCCATAACTGCTGATGTATAGGATTCTCTAATAAAATTGGATTGAAAACTGCGGTTTGGATCTGACACCAAAGTGAGGTTTTCAGCTACCTTGCCCCCAATTTTAGTCTCTGGGCAGCACTTCAAAAAAAGTTCTGTCCACAAAATTGATTAATAAATGAACTGATTCATGAGGACTCAGTCACCCACTACATACCAGGTACCAGAAAAATTGAGGGCAAAAAGAAGAAACTGAGCCTCCCAGTCTACTATGGGAGACAGGGCCTGGGCCCTGACTCTTGTATGCTTTTTTTGTCCAGTAAGCTAAATTCTCTCACCAAATTGAGATGCAAGCAACAAAAGAAAGGGAATGGGCATGGTTCCTGCTTTTGAAAAAATTTCTTAGATGGAATGTGTACCATAAAATCAGCTACTCACTACATTTTTCAGCAAGAAAAGGAAATCTCTATTCCTCCTCAAGTAGGGAGAAAAATTAGAGAATTCCTCTGATCTAGAGAAACAGAACACTTGAAAAGGAAGGTAGCCCACAAGCCTATAATTGCTGTGCAGGCTTCTAGGGCACTAGACAAAGGAAGAACAGGATAGAGGCCCAAGGTGAGTTCAGCAGATAGACTATTGAGTAGAATCTTAAAAGATCTTGAAGGATAAGAAGGCATTCACTGAGGCAGGCAAGATTCTTCTAGAAAGATAACAGGATAAGAAGAAGCTCATGAATCAAGGAGTGTCTAGGCTACAGCCAATGTTCAAAATAGTTCTTACTCAGTGAGGTGGTGGGGAGGGAAGGGGAAGAATAACAAGTGGCAGAGGATGACTGGAACCAGGAGTATCAGCAAGGAAAGTGCACCCCATTCTGTAATAAAATGGCATTTGCTCTGAGCTCCAGAAGCCCAAGGCTTTCTGGGAAGTCCCTGGCTGGATCCAGCAAGTAGAATGTGATCAGAGCCCTACCTGCATTTAACCAAGGCAGCCCCTTTTTTACCGGATTAAATTAAATAAATGTTCATAGGAGCAAGATGTTCTGAAGGGAAAAAAAAAAAGAAAAAGGAACCAGAAACTACTAAACTACTACTGCATGGGGCCAAGGATCTAGAACCCTATATATAGCTACTGATTTTATAGGCATATTTTGTGTTCATAAATAGAGCATCTGCTCTTTGCAAGCAAGAACTGTGTTTACTCTCTAAATGAAGAACCTGGCATTGTTCACCATATATAATGTTTGTTAAAACAGTTTCATTCCAGAATCACGGTTCATTTCCTGGGATTACTAGGTGACACTTCTCTGTTTCCACAGCCCTTCTCAGTCCTTCCTCTTTTTCTTTTCTCACAGAGACTCTGTTTTCCCCTCATTTTCATCCCTAAAGAATTTCCTTGCCCAGTTATTTTCCTCTTACAGAAATAAGCAAACATTATGAGGCCTATGCGCCACTACCTGCTCAAGCTCCTCCCCTGGTCTCTAAAAACTTGTGCTACTTAGACAAGATGAATATCAAGGAGCAATAAGGAAACTAGAAGCAGAAATATTCTGCTTTCTGAAAATCAAAAGAACAAACGGCTGGGATGGAGTGAGAAAGCACATAAAAAAATCATAATACTGTTGCAAGTAAGAAAAGGTCACTCGATTTCAAACTGTCAAATGACAAAAGGATAATTTCCTTCTCAATTTTCAGTTAGTACAGTTTAGTTGCTGCCAGATTTTAAATGTCCCTGACTTCAGGAACATTTTTAGTCTCATATAAGCAGTTTATTATCAATTTATTTAACTTTATAATAATATCTCCATAAATGTCAATCAGCACCTTAAATGATATGAAAAATTTAGATAAATTATATCTTGTGTATACTGATTGTGCATAGACTCAAATATACACATACTCAAAGTTCTGTGGAGGTGGGATTACTGAAAGATGAAGATGGCAGGTAAATACTAAATTCTTCAATATCCCTGCTCACTGATTCTTTGTGAATAATTAAAAGGTTCACATCACAAATGTACAAAAAATGGTGATGTTATGTGTATTCAACAAAATTTTAATGAGTTTTTTCTTTATATAACAGATATTGTGAACATATATATACTCTCTCCTCCCTCTCTATGTACCTATATATCTATAGATGATGATGATGGATAGATAGATAGATAGATAGATAGATGATAGATATAAATAGATAAATGATATAGAGAGAGACTCTTTAGGAAACACACTTCAAAAGTTAAATACATTATAGGTATATTAACTTTACATTGCTGTAACCACTGAAAATAATAATAATAATAATAATAAATGACAATCTTTGTGTGTCAGGCACATGGCATGCATTATTTCCATCTTAGGGTATTTATTATTTCTATCTTTTAGAGAAGAAGAAACTGGGATTCAAATAAATTAGAAAACACATCTGAGACAACCCAGCAGTTTAAGAAAGAAGCCTGTCTGATCCTATACTATCTGACTGTAGAATCTGAGCTCTTTTCACTACATATTGATGCATGCTGAATATCATAATAATGCTCAATTATTACATTTCAAGAGCAATCTATATAAACAAGTGAGCAGAATAAGACCATAATGTATATTTTCTCAAATTTTGCTTAATTTTATATTTAATGTCCAACCAAAGCATTATTCTCAAATTTCTTAAGGAATAAAATTTATACAATATACTTGATTGATTTACTAGGCATTTCATTTTCCTTTGTTCTCATTTTTCCCTCTTTACTTAGCTTCTAATAAAGCACCCGATACACTAGTAGTTCTGAGAAGCTGAGGGTTCTTAAAGCATTTACTGCATTGCATGTAATCCTCCTTCTTTCTTTGATCTCTATGTAAGTCCATGTGCTATGCCTGCAGGGCATGGATTTGTAGGGTGAATAAGGCACAGTCCTGCCCTAGAGATGCTTAAAGACCAGTGAAGGCAATAGGAGGGAAAGTGACATGCAAATCACCCTGCTTCATTGTCTCAGTTGTGTGGTAGAAGTACCAGGAATGTGGAAAGGAAAACAGGGGACTGAGATTGGCATCTATAAAAGAAAGATCTGGAGAAACTTCAGAGAAGGTACTCACTAGATGGCCCTAAAAGGAAAGCGGGGAGGCTGGTCATGTTGATTTTAAGTTGAAAGAACACTATACACAGACACTAAGTGTGAGAGTGTGTGATGTGTTTGGAACAAGTAGGTAGTTTGCTGTCATTAAAGTGAAAAGAATGTGAAGGAGCATGAGGGAGTTTTGTGCCAAGGGAAAGGAATTCCATGCTACAGAATTTAAACTTATACTCTGTAAGAAATGGAATTCTTGGAATATCTTTTATAAGAAATGCAACGTGGTCAGTCTTGTTTAGGGAAAATAACTAGCTAAAGAATAAATGGGGAAAAAAGACAGTAGAAACATTGACACAAAATTTTAGCAATAGCACACAGTTAGAGGTGATTCCATTTGGATGGGGACTAAGGTGTTTTGAGTTCTGCTCCTTTCTTCTATATGCAAGAATGTAAAGAGAACCTACTTCTCTATGATGATGGGAGAAAAGGGAGTTGATCTAGGTCATGCTCTTTTCTAGTACCAGAAATTTTCCCTTCATAATCCCTCCTCTTGTATTTCCCTTTAGCAGATTTTAATGTGTGTGTGTGTGTTGTGTGTTGTGTGTTTTATGAGAATTCTACAGTAATTTATTTAAATATTTTTCAAACATTCTTGGAAAAATAACTTTTTTAAAAACCATTTTCAATTACAGTTGAGACACATTATTATATTAGCTTCAGGTATACAACATAGCAATTAGATAATTATATACTTTACAAAGTGATCACCCTGATAAGTCTAGTACCCATCTGACACCACATATAGTAATTTAAATATTGACTATATTCCCTTTGCTGTACTTTACATGCTCATGACTATTTTAAAACTGGAACTTGTATATTTTGATCCCTTTCTCCTCTTCACCAATCCCTCAACCCCCTTTCCATCTGGCAACCACCAAATTATTCTCTGTATCTATGAGTTCCTTTCTGTTTTGTTTGTTCATTTGTTTTTAAGATTCTATATATGAGCAAAATATATGGTGTTTGTCCTTTTCTGTCTGACTTGTTTACTCAGCATAATACCCTTTGGGTCCATCCATATTGTATATTTCATCCTTTTTATGGCTGAGTAATAATACACTGCATATATATACCACTCTTTATCCATTCAGCTATCTATGAATATTTAAGTTGCTACCATATCTTGACTACTGAAAATAATGCAGCAATAAACACAAGGGTGCATATATCTTTTCGATTCGTATTTTTATTTCTTCGAATAAATATCCAGAAGTTCAGTTGCTGAGTCATAAGGTAGTTCTATTTTTTTTTTTTATAAACCTCCATATTGTTTTCCATAGCAGCTGCACCAATTTGCAATCACACCAACAGTGCACAAGGGTCCCCTTTTTTTCATATCCTCAGCAACACTTATTGTTTGTTGATTTATTGATGATAGCCATTCTGACAGGTGCGAGGTTATATCTTATTGTGGTTTTCATTTTGCGTTTCTCTGATGATTAGTGATGTTGAGTATCCTTTCATATATCTATTGACCATTAATATGCATTCTTTGGAAGAATGCCTATTCAGGTCCTCTTCTCATGTTTTAATTGGATTGCTTTTTTTAAAGTATTTTTTTTGTATATTTTGGATATTAACCCTTTATTGAATGTTTTGTTGATGGATAGCTTCTCTCATTCAGTAGGTTTTCTTTTTGTTTTATTGATTATTTCCTTCACCATGCAAGACTTTTTAGTCTGATTAGCTTTTTATTTGTCCGTTTCTCTTGCCAGAGGAAACATAAAAAAATATTGCTGAGAACAATGTTAAAGAGTATATCGCCTATGTTTTCTACTAGGGTATTTATAGTTTTGAATCTTACACTTAAGTCTCTAATCCATTTTGAGTTTTTGTTTTTTATATTATGCAAGAAGGTGGTCTAGTTTCTTTTTTTTTTTTTTTGCATGATCTGTCCAGTTTTCTCAAAACCATTTATTGAATATACTGTCGTTAGCCCATTGTATATTCTTATCTCCTTTGTCCTAGATTAATTGACGATATAGTTGTGAGTTTATTTCCAGGTTCTCTATTCTGTTCCAATAAGAGTGTCTGTTTTTATGTCAGTACCATGCTGTTTTGATTTTATATATATATATATATATATATATATATATATATATACTACAAGCCTATATATATATAGGCTTGTAGTATAGTTTGATACCAGATAGCATGACATCTCCAATTTTGTTCTGATTTCTTAAGATTGCTTGGGGTTTTTGTGTTTCCCTATAAATTTTAAGATTATTTATTCTAGTTCTGTAAAAAATATTACCAGTATTTTGATAAAAATTGCACTGACTCTGCAGATTGCTTTGGGTAGTATGGACATTTTAATAATGTCAATTATTCCATGAGCAGGGTATATCCTTCTACTTATTTGTAACTTTCTCATTTTCTTCAATGTCTTATAATTTTCATGTACAGGTCTTTTATCTCCTTTGCCAAAGTTATTCCTAGGTAATTCATTATCTTTGATCCAATTGTAAATGAGATTTTTTCCTTAATATTTCTTCTTGATAGTTTGTTATTGGTGTATGAAAATTCAACTGAGTTCTGAATATCAATTTTGTATCCTACTACTTTACTGAGTTAATTTATTAATTGGAACAGTTTTTTGGAAGAATCTTTAGGGTTCTCTATACATAGTATCATGACATCTGCAAATAATGACTGTTACAACTTCCTCTTCAATTCAGAAGCCATTTTTTCATGTCTGATTGCTGTAGTTAGGACTTCCAATACAATGTTGAATAAAGACGGTGAAAGTGGATATCCTCATCTTGCTTCTGATCATAAAGAAAAAGCTTGCAGCATTTCACAATTGAATATGATGTTAGGTATGGCCTTTATTATTTTGAGGTATGTTCCCTCTATCCCCACTTTCTTGAGAGTTTTTTAAATTAAATTTATTGGGGTGACATTGGTTAATAAAATCATATGGGTATTGAGTGAACAATTCTATAATACATCACCTGTATATTGCGTTGTCTGTTCACCACCCAAAGTAAAATATCTTTCCATCAACATATATTTGTACCTCTTTACCTTTATCTAACTTCCCCTCCCCTTTCCCCTCTGGTAACCACTAAATTGTTGTCTATGTCTATGAGTCTCTATTTGGTTCTCTTGTTCATTTGTTGCCTTCAGATTTATATTTCACATATAATAATTCTAATAATACATAATTCTCAGCTTTTTCTCTTTTGACTTTTTCACTTAGCATAATCTCAATATCTACCCATGTTGTTGCAAATGGCAGTATTTCATCTTTTCTTATGGTTGAGTAATATCTTTGTGGATAGTGTTTTCAAATTTTTTGTGTAAATATCCAGAAGAAGAATAGCTGAGTCATATGGTAACTCTATTCTTAGTTTTTTAAAGGAATCTCCACACTGTTTTCTATTGTACCTGCACCAATTTATATTGCTGCCAGCAGTGTATAAGTATCCTTTCTTCACCACAACATCTCCAACACTTATTACTTGTCCTATTGATGATAGCCATTCTAACAGGTATGAAGCAGTATTTCATTGTGGTTTTGATTTGCATTTCTCTAATAGCTAGTGAAGTCAAGCATCTTTTTATATGTCTGTTGGCCATTTGTATGTCTTCTTGGGAGAAATGTCTGTTTGGGTCCTCTGTCTATTTTTTAACTGGATTGGTTGTATTTATATTGTTGAGTTTTATGAGTTCTTTATATATTTTGGATATTAGCCCCTTATTGAAGACATTGTCTGCAAATATCTCCTCCCATTCAGCTAGTTGACCTTTTGTATTGCTGATGGTTTCTTATGCTGTGCAGAATCTTTTTAGTTTGATATAGTCTTGTTCATTTATTTTTTTTTTTTACTTCCCTTGACTTTGAGGTCAAATTCATAAAATCCTTTCTAAATTTAAGGTCTATGAGTTTAGTATGTATATTTTCTTCTATACAATTTATTATTTCAGGTCTCATATTCAAATCTTTGATCCATTTGGGGTTAATAATGGTGTGAGGTCTAGTCTCATTTTTTTTTTTTTTGTATGTGGCTTTTCAATTTTCCAAGCATCATTTATTTAAGAGGCTTGTCTTTCTCCAATGTATGTTTTTCATTCCTTTGTCAAAAATTATTTGGAGTTTTGTTTCCAGGCTCTCAATTCTGTTCCATTGATCTGTGTGTCTGTTTTTGCAAATACCATGTTGTTTTAATAATTGTCACTTTGTAGTATAATTTGATGTCAGACAGAGTAATATCTCTAGTCCCCCCCCGCCCCCCGCCAGCCCAGGAATGCTTTGGCAATTCAAGGTCTTTTGTGCTTCCTTACAAATCAGGTGATGCTTTATTCTATTTCTTTAAGAAATGCTGTTGGAATTTTGATGGAGATCGCTTTAAATTTATATTAAGTTTTGGGTAATAAAGTCATTTTAACTATATTGACTCTTCAACTCTATGAACACAGAATATCTTTTCACTTCTTTGCATCTTCTTCAATTTACTTTAATAATGTCTTGTAGTCTTTAGTGTAGAAATCTTTCACATGCTTTGTTAGGTATATTCTTAGATATTTTATTCCTTTTGTTGCAATTGCAAAAGGAATTGTGTTTTTTTTCTTTTTCTGAAAATTCATTGTTAGTGTACAGAAACACTGTGTATTTTTATATGCTGATATTGTATTTTGAAATTTTACTGTATTCGTTTATTGTTTCTAATAGATTTTTAGTGATCTTTAGAGTTTTCTATATAGAGAAAGAATCATGTCACTTGCAGAAAGTGACAATTTGACTTCTTCATCCCCAATCTGAATGTCTTTATTTCTTTCTCTTGACTGATTGCTCAGCCTAGGACTTCCAAGACTATATTAAATGGTAGTGGTGATAGCAAACAGCCTTGTATTTTTCTTGGTCTTACTGGGAAGGGTTTTAGTTTTTCAGCATTAAATATAATGTTAGCTGAGGGCTTATCATCTATGGCCTTTATTATGTTGAAGTACTTTCCTTCTATACTCATGTTATTATGTTTAAATTATAAATGAATGCTGTATCTTGTCAAATGTTTTTTTGCATTTTTTGATATGATCATATTATTTTTATACTTTATTTTGTTTGTAGTGTATTGCATTAATAGATCTATGTATGTTAAACAATACTTGTGCCGCTGGAATGAAGTCATTTGATTATGATGTATATTCTTTTTAATATATTGTTGCATTCAATTTGCTAGTATTTTTTGTTTAAGGATTTTTGCATCTATATTTATCAGAAATTTGGTCTATAGTTTTCTTTTCTTATGTTGTCTTTACCAGGTTTTGGAAAAAGGGTAATGCTGGTCTTATAAAATGAGTTATGTAGTAGTGCCTCTTCATCAATTTACTGGAAATATTTGAGAAAAACAGATATTAAATTATCTTTGAATTTCTGGTAGAATTCATAAATGAAATCATCTACTCACGGGTCTTTACTTTTGGAGAGATTTTTTATCATTATTTCAATTTCCTTACTGTTGATCAGTCTATTTAGTTTTTCTAGTTCTTCAGTCTAGGAAGGTTGTATACTTCTAAGGACTTGTCTATTTCTTCTAGGTGACACATAATTTTTATAGTATTTTTACATAATACTTATTTCAGTGGTTTCTGTCATAACTTCTCTACTTTTGTTTCAGATTTTATTTGTGTCCTTTCTTTTTTTTTCCTTAATGAGTCTAGCCAGAGATACGTTCATTTTATTAATCCTTTTAAAGAACCAACTCTGTGTCATCTTTACTTTCTATTGTCCTTTTTTTCTCAATTTTATTTAATTGTACTCTCATTTTTATTATTTCCTTCTGCTGACTTTGAGCTTTATTTGTTCTTCTTTTTCCATTTTTTAAAAATGTAATATCACATTGTTCATTTGGAATTTTTCATGTTTCTTAAGATAGGCCTGTAATGATATGAACTTTCTTCTTCTTACCACTTTTGCTATATCCCAAATTTTTCATTCTCATTTGTTTCTATGTATCTCTTGATCTCTCCTCTTAGTTCCTCATTGACCCAGTCATACTTTAGCATCATGCCATTTAATCTCCACGTTTGTGGGGTTTTCTGTTTTTTTCTTTTTTTATGCAATTAATCTCCAGTTTAAAAACATTATGGTTGAAGAATATGCTTGGTATGATTTTAATCTTAAATTTGTTAGGCTAGGTTTGTATACCAACATATCATCTAGTCTTGAGAATGTTCCATGTGCACTAGAGAAGAATGTATAATCCGGTGTTTTTGGATGGAAGGCTTGGTAAATATTGGTTATATCCAATCGGTCTACCATATCATTTAAGGTTGATATTTTCTTATTGGTTTTCTGGTTCGATGGTCTATTCGAAGCTGACAGTGGGGTATTTAGGTCCTTATTCCATTTATGTTTTTGTCCGTTTCTCCCTTTCTATGTTAGTAGTTGTTTTATATATTTTGGTGCCCCCTGATTGGGAGCATATATACTGATGAGGTTTTTTTTTTTTTTTTTTTGATGTATTGTCCCCTTTATGATTATGAAGTGTCCATCTTCATCTCTCATTACTTTTTTTATCTTTTAGTTTGCTTCATCAGATATAAGTACAGCTACACATGCTTTTTTCTGGATGCCATTTGCTTGGGGTATTGTTTTCCACCTTTTCACTTTGAGTCTGTAATTGTCCTTTCAGCCAAGATTTGTCTCTTGAAGGCAGCATATGGTTGGGTTTTGTTTTTTGACCCAATCTGTGCCTTTTTATTAGTGAGTTCAATTTATTTACATTTACGAAGATTATTGAAATATGAGGTTTTGATATAGCCATTTTATCTTTTGTTTTCTGGTAGCTCAGTGTCTTCATTTTTCCTTTGCCCTTGTGTTTCTCTGTTATTTTAATTTGGTGGTATTCTATGCTTTTGTCCTCTGTTCCCTTTTGTTTTATGTTATGTGTCTCAGTTCTGGATTTTTGTGTGTGTGGGTACCAGTAAGTTTATGTAAAGAAAATTTTCATATGTACAGTAATCCTATTTCTTTAGCTTGAGACTTATCTCCATTTCTTTTTGCAAATTCAGATTTTTACTCCCTCCTCTTTTCTGTTTTTATTGTCTTGAATTATCTGTTGTGATTTCATTTCTAGGTTGCAGTAACTGTCTTCCTTTTCTCTTTTTAAAAATGTTTTTTGGGGTGGTGAACACACAATGAAATATATATATATGTGACTTACTGTCGAATGATACACTTGCAACTTGTTTGATTTTGTTCATCAATGTCTCCCCAATAATTTTTAATAAATTTTTTTGACCTTTCATCATTATGTAATATTTAAGTTTATAATACCTATTCTTAATAAAGTTTGCACTTCCCTATTTCTGTATGCCTGTTAATCATGTTACTCATAGTTTTGTATTTCTTGTCCTTTTGTTACAGGTAGTTCCTGTAATGCAGGGCTTGCAGTGAAAAATTCCTTTAGCTTCTGTATGTATAAAAAGTTCTTTATTTCTTTTTCCTAGCTTGTAAAGTCTCTGCTGAAAAGTGTGATGATAATCTAATAGGTTTTCTTTATAGCTTACCATCTTCTTTTCCCTGAGTGCTTGAGAATTCTTCCTTTGTCTTTAATTTTGACATTATTAATATAATGTGTCTTGGAGAAGTTTTTTTGGTTTGAGATAATTAGGTGTGTGGTTTCCTCTTGCGTTCTATGATCCAGTTCTTTCTATACTTTTGGAAAATTCTTGTTGACTCTTTGAAAAGGCTCTCTGTTCCCTCACCCCTCTCTTCTCTATCTGGTATTCCCATTATTCTTATATTGCTTTTTCTGATGTTGTAAGATAGTTCTTATAGAGTTCTTTCTCTCTTTTTTTTTCACTCTCAAGTCTCTCTCTTCCATCAGCATTGTTTCTAGACAATTGTCTTTGATATAATTCTTTCCTCCATCTGGTCAGCTTTATTTTCTAAGCATGTGATTTATTCTTTATCTCTTTCATTGAGTTCTTAAACTCCAGAAGTTCTATTTGGTTCTTTTTTAGAGTTTCAAACTCCTTGGTAAAATATTCATTTGTTCATTGATTTTGTTTCTGAGTTCATTGAACTATCAATTACAATCATTTAACATCTCATTGAGTTTTTCAGAAGTGCAGTCTTGAATTCTCTGTCATTTAAATTACATATTTCTTAATCTTTAAGTTTTCTTTTTCCTGAAGATTTATTATTTTCTTTCTGAGCTGCCTTGTCACATTGGTTGTTCAATGTTTGATGGAGAATTTCTCTGCCTGGAATTAATGGTTATGTACTCTGTTTTTATTTATTTTTTAAATAATATTATTATTTAGTGTGAGTTCTCTTCGGTAATTTGATAAAAAGAAGTTTTTTGTTTTCCAGTAGGTGGCACCCAAGCCTTCTGCACTTTCCAGGCCTCCCAGATCTCTGTGTTTTGTGGCAAAAATAAATGAAAAAAGAAAGAAAGAAAGAAAGAAAGAAAGAAAGAAAGAAAGAAAGAAAGAAAGAAAGAAAGAAAGGAAGGAAGGAAGGAAGGAAGGAAGGAAGGAAGGAAGGAAGGAAGGAAGGAAAGAGAAAGATAGAGAAAGAAAGAAAGAAAGAAAGAAAGAAAGAAAGAAAGAAAGAAAGAAAGAAAGAAAGAAAGGAAGGAAGGAAGGAAGGAAGGAAGGAAGGAA
>CM053503.1:83409552-83419570 GCA_028627145.1 Eidolon dupreanum | reverse complement strand
TGGGAGAGTGGGGAGAGATGACCAATCTTCATAACTCAGCATTTTTCCTGGAAATAGCAGTTGCTAAAACACAACTGTTGCCCCTTCGTATTTTGTGTCTTCCTTGTTGACTGGGCTCTGCCATGTGGAATATGCTGATCATTCAGAAAGACCTGCAAGGGGCTTCAAAGAGTGAAAACCACCACCTAATTTCCACCTCCCCCACATTTTACAGGGAGCTCTGGGCTGCATCCCTGTCACCAGTCTTCCTTCCCCTTCATTTTTCTTCACTCACTTGCCAAATTTACCCAACTTTAGATGCTCTAATGTGCAAATCTCTCTGACATTTTTGTGTGTTATGTAGCAATACTGCCTGCCAGCACTTCTATCTCCAGAGAGAGTTGCCCTGACCCCTGCCCCTCCAGGCCTAGCTCTGAAATTAGTTAGTTTAGGTCTTCCTTGTATGTCCTTGGCACTTTCTGAGCTGCTGTCCCTTTGCTTGAACTTAAAGTGAGTTTGTGTGCTATCCCTTTAAGAGCAATGTGTCTCCATCTCCCACTATGCTTTCAAGGATACAATCCCCACTTGTTTTCATAACCAGATATTTTAAAGACTCCTTTTCTCATCACTGGTTTCCTGTGCTGTGGAGCCCAGTGTAGTTCTGAGACCTCTATAGCTTAGATATTTCTCCCTACTCTTAATCACCATACTGTGGATGTGGGGCCCGCTTATTCCTGTTTCTGCCCCTCCTACCAGTCTTGATGTGGCTTCTTCTATATGTCTTTAATAATAGAAGTTATGTTCATCCAGTCTTCAAGTGGTTCTTAATGATGGTTGTTTTATAATTTAGTTATAATTTTGATGTGATTGTAAGAAGAAGCAAGCATAGAGTTTACCTACTTTACTATCTTGACCAAAAGTAAAGATTTGGTGTTTTCTGAGAAGATAATCAATGGTCTCAAATGAATAAAACCCTTAGTAATTACCCTAAAGTATTGAATAAATCCCTCTCTGAGACAAAATGGCAGAGTCTTCAGAATGATTTGAGAAACTTCAATTATGGCCCCTTAAACAATAAGGCAATATTCAGGAATTTAAGACAAAACAGCTTCTAATATACTACTTATGTTATAACCATATAGCACTATTAATGAATAGTAAAGTCTTCAGTTTTTCTTTCTCATTAAGTTTTTGTGGATAGCAAAAATGTGCAAATTACAGATGATGGTAATATGGCAAACATTCTGCTAAATATATATGATATGTATACCTACATAATATATATCATAAATAAATATATAGAGAAAAGATATAATATTTTTGTTTTTTAAACAATGAGACATATACAGCTTTATGTAATAATCTTTAAAAAGTTATACTCTGATAAAGTGATACATTCCCTATTTCAGCAGATTTATTTATACAGTGCATTCATATGTGTGATCATATATTTTACATTATTAAAAATTATAATATTATTGTTATTATTATAAATTAAAGCTATATATAATTCTATATGAGCTCACAAAGACTCGTGTACAAAGGTTTACAAACATTAATGAATACCTGTGATATACTAAAACAATTTTAGAGCAAGTCCTTTAAATAGTAATATTTAAAAAAATTAAGATTAGTGAATTTCAGTCTTTTTTTCCCTGAAAAAGTAGTTTAGCAATTCAGCTGCCTGTGTAATTCTTCTAAAAATTTGAATGTGAGAGAAATTATGGCAAAATTTTATAATTATAGTGAACATCAATCTAAGCTTCAGAGGAAAAAAACAAAAGTTTTCTTGCTTAAACTGAACTTTTCTCAGAAGAAAAGCAGAACTTACAATAATGTTTCAACTCAGGTTGATGGGGTTAATAACGATAAAAACATCAATGACAACATTTATAATATAACCAATTAGTCAATTTGGGACTAAGGAGTCTGAAACATACAGGTTTTAAGTGTTTTTGGCCTTGTAGAATACAAGAAAGGGAAAATTTTAATTAATGATAGAGGTGCCAACACTTTTACTGTGAGTTAAAATTGAATGAACTATTTTTTACATGTTATTCCACTCAATGCTCACAGAAACCCTATGAGATAGTTGAAGTTCATCTGCAAATTTGTCTGGGAGCTATCTCTGAGTTACTCAGAAATTAGTTGATGGAATCAGAAACAATATCTTGCCCAAGAAGGAGAGACGGCAGTTTCTTACAGGTTCTCCTTAGGTCTCCAAATACTAAGAAGGTGACAGTTCTCATCACTCTCCTAAATAGCTGGCATCTAAGCCATTCATAACACTGTAATTACCTACAACACCAGGTGAACTCATAAAATATTGTGTCACCTACTATTGAGGTCATTCTTGTGCTCATTCTGTTGAAGAGAGAATAAGATACCAGAGGGTCCCTTCTCTGGAATGCAGCCATGATGATTCTAGCATGGCCTAGCCCCAACATGCATTGCTTCAGAAAACCAGGAGATCTGGGTAACTATGTATCTCTTCTTGATGAACCCTCATTTCTAAGTTTCCCTAGAATGACCTGTTCCTTCTATTTATACTATTTGTCATTGTGGGCTTAGATAAATTAACATTAAAAATGAATGAGAAGTGTGAGAGGCAGACAAGGAGGAGTACCAATAAAAGCTCTAATGGAAAGAACCAGTTTTCTTCTTCCTTGCTTGAGAAAGTAAAGATTGCTTCTACAATCCAGGGTGAACCAGTGATAAACTGACAAAAGTGTGGCGCAAACATTGAGGCAAACAGAATATAGCTTCCACAGTCTCGATGCAGGTAGAAGATTTACTAGTCTGAGAATGGTACTTCTGTTCATCTTATATTTTATTCACTTGCTCCTTCCTCTCTAGTCTCAGCAGAGAGAACTTGGGCTTCACTTCAAACGGAAGCTTGAGTAAAAGCTTGTGATTGATAAATATTTCACCTAATTTATCAAACCTTCCTACACACTGTTATAAATTACTCTGCCTAAAACAATAGGGAATATGTTATTCAAATGCAACATCAGTTGCTATGAATTCCAAAGAACCAAGCAAAAGTCAAATGGAAATATTGGAGAGAGATAAAATTTCTTGTTACTTTTTGAGGACCTACAAATTTTGGGAAACTAAGTAGAGCATATCTAACATATTTATTTGGTGGAAAACCAAACAAAAGATGATCAATTACCGGAAAAGAGTCAAATAAAAATATATTTTATTCATTCTCTACAGTGTCTGGCACATAAAAAATACTTGGTAGTTTTTCTAATGAATCCATGAATAAATTCAAAGACTCTCACAGTGATTACTATAGATCAATATAGTTAGTCCTTACTTTCCACATCATAAGATAACACAAAATCAGTGAAGGCTCATGGAGTTATCTTTCTTTAGCATTGGGCTGGCCAAAAGCTCTCATACATACTGGCTAAACATATTCAAGCTTTGAATTTACTTTCATATTAGTTTCTTATTTAAAAAAAGTCATTGCTTGAAAGAATATGACGTTTTATCCCTGACGAGTGTGAGAATAAAAGTGGTAGTGGCTGTGCCTATGACTGTATTTAGGGTAATAAAATTTCAGTAAATAGATTAATGAGACTTCTCCTAGGATAGTTGTCAACAGCCATGCAATATTTAGATGAAGAATAAGGTATGCTCTAAATAGAGAGCCTGTAGAAGCTCAAATGAAGTGTCAGTATAAGTAGAAATTTTGTGTTCCACTATAATTATGTTACCAAAATGAAAGATGGTATACTGAAAAATAGCCATAAATATGAATTGCTAGATTTATGTACTTAAGAATGAAGATATAGTTTGATTTCTTTGTTTACTGAAAGTAAAAAAAAAACATTAATTTTTATTTTGCAATACTTAAAGTCTTACAAATGCAAAGGATCTTTCTCTTAATACTATCTTTGCCAGAGTTTATCAGAAGATCTCATAAAGGTTTCCTTGATCAGATTATTTAATGCCTCTGCTTTTATTTCAGCCTCCAATTTATTAACTCTCCTAGAACAAGATTGTATTACTATATTCGTTGTGGTTTCTTTTTCCTCATTTAATTTATTTTCAGAGATGCTAATTAATATTTATATGCCAGAAATCAGTAGGTAATTGCTAATGTGTAAATGCATATACACACACATACAGTTATTTTTTAAATAATGCTAATATTACCATCTCTGGTGATAGAGAAACAAATAAATAAATAGACTCAAAATTTTAAAGATAATTTAACACTATCACTGAGAGGAAAATTCTCTCTTGGTGTTGTACATGACCTGGGTTCAGAAATTCTGATCTTTCCCATCTTTTTCTATTAACATTCAGAATGTGTTCTCTTCTATTTTTCTGAAATGATAAAGTAGTAAAGTTCTCTCAATTCTCCCTCAAAAAAATAAACTGTTACTTGGTTAATATTTGGAAACTTCTACATAAAGTACATACATATGTGTTTAAATATGTGCATACATATATACATATACATGTATATATGTATGCACATATATGTATACATGCATATAAACAGTGGTTTTCTGCTGCATCCAAATATTTTATTATGGCCCAAACATTACTGTCCTTCATCCTCATCATGGGTTCCTTTCTGGTCCTCATACATAAGAAAACTATCTGCTTTGGGTCACTGACTTGAATGCTCTTTCCTCAGGCTGCACTTCTTGGTCAACTTATTCTCAACCTTGAGGTTTCAATTCAATCGCTACCTCCTCAGAACCCTTCTATTAAACTATGGATTTTCTCTTCTGCCTCATCTAAAGCAGCCTCTCTGCCTTTCTATCACATTACTTTTAATATTTTCTTCACAGCAATGCAATTATCTTACTATTTATTTTTATTTTTTATTCTCTAATTTCCCCACAACATAAATGTAGAATCATTGTTAGTGTTGCCTATAATATATCACTACCTATCTTGGCATATACTACATGCTCAGTATATATTTGATATGTGAATAAATAATTAAATAAATAAATAACTTTACAACTCACATTATCATGGGATAATGGTCCCATGAAAAATGAATCATGAGAACAGTCCTATGTCATCACATACAGAGTTCCCTGATTTTCAGTTGCAGAACTATAGTCAGAATATGGATGTTTATCATTAAATTAAGTATATTCCTATGGACGGATGTTTAGGTCTTTTAAATTTCTTACCATCAGACAATGTCCGGACATATACACCTTTGTTATTGTACTTGAATATACTTACACAACTTTTTTCTGTATGATAGCTTTCTAAGTGTGAAACTGCATTATAAAAGGATTTTAAATATTCTTAGATATATTCAAATTGCTCTCAACAATTGTGTCAAGAACTGTGATGAATCTGAGATTTTATGCTATGAACAATTCAGCCTGCCATGGTTTTGTAGATGCTGACAAAAGACATGAGACTCCTGGGTCAGAAACAAAGGACTTTGCTGCTTACATTATAATAGGCAACATGAGTTTTATGTTCATGTTTGTTCCCTTTGCCCCTCCCCCCAAGCCCACAGAAGCAATGCATAGTGGCCTGAATGAATTCTCCACATGCAATAGGACACTAAGCTTAGGAAACTTCAATCTTTTAAAGGGCCCAAAGCACACCTGCACAACCTTTGAGCCAGAAGGAGACATTATTTTTATTATTCCAGGCAGTAAACAAATCTGTCCTCTTCTCCAGGGGCAGACACTATATTTTCCAAGGCAGTTTGCTCTGCAAACATCCTTGAAAAAATTGAAACAGAAGTTATCACTGTCTCTGTTCACAAAATTTACAGAAATGCAAGAGGCCCATGAAGAATTCTCTTTTATGATGCTGCATCAATTTACATATCTACTAACAAAAAAATCTAATATTGTGAGTAAGTGTGATTAAAACAAGATACAAGAGGAGTTGAACAGCACCTCTGACTGTCTATACAGGCAAATCAAGAGAAAATTTGAGATACTGAGTGATGAATTTGGTTAAACTATGTAAGTATCTGGATACTTCCCCTGCAAATGAGGTATGAAAAATTTCACATAAGAGTTTTATGGCATAGAAATAGGATATCTCATATCTTTCCATAGCCCATTGGTCAGAATTCAGTCAGAGAGCTATTCTTAACTACAAGGGAGACTGAAAAATGCAGGCTAATCAGGTTTCCACAGGTAATAGAAAATAGAATTTGCTGAACATATGATTGTCCACACCTCAAAGAGCCTCTGCCCCATATGATTTGTCCACATACTCCTTACATACCAAGTTTTTCATATAAGGTAAATTTCTCTTCTAATTTCCACTACCAGAAGCATTCCTTTTCATGTACTCATTAGTAATGGGTGAGGATATGTGTGTCACTGATAGAAGAACAGTAAAAAAATGAAGAAATATCAAGGTCGTAAGAGACACAATGACCTCATTCAAAACTGTGAATTTTTCTGCTCAACCAATCTTGAAGGCTTCCTGAACTTGAAAATATTGATTGAAAATCAATTTTAATACCAATGATAATTAGAAGAGATGGCAAGCCAGAGTTGTTGTCAAACAAACATTTCACCTTAAGCCTTCCCTGCTAAAGATCTCTAAAAAAAGAGAAGTTCTGTAGCTCAGTTTTGAACTCACATTTATTAACAGGTGTCCATCCACAGAAAAATTTTTAATTGCCTGGTCATCTTTTTGTCTTTTTTGTGAATGAAGAATTTTTTCTCCTCCTCCTTATTTAACCATTAGAAATTGTTTCTTCTATCATCGCATTCTAAACTCTCTGTCATTTTCTCTGGGAAATCACAACAATTTCTTAATTATGTTTACTATTTTTATTATTTTCAAAGTGATTCTGTGATTATACTATCTTAGTCAGCTTGAGTTGTAATAACAAATCATCACAAACTGTGTGGTTTAAATAAGACATTCATTTCTCAGTTCTGGAGGCCAGGAGTCCAAAATCAGGTGCCAAGAATTGTCAGACTATGGTGAGGACCCTCTTCCTGAATTGCATATGGCTTTCTTCTTGTTGTGTCTTGCTGAGAGAGAACTCCGGTGTCTGTTCCTCTTCTTATAAAGATGCTAATTTCATTATTGAGGGAGGCTTCACATTCATGACTTCATCAAAACCTTATTACTTCCCAGAGTTCCACCTCCTAATACCATCACATTGGGTTTAGGACTTCAAAATATGAATTTGACAGGACACATAAATATTCAGTTTATTACATATTAATGCTTATATGTAACAGGCTGGTGGCATGAATAAGGTATATGAATTGGGTTGACAATAACTAATCATGTCTCAAATTGCTTCTTATAAAGATTCCTTTACTCCTTTCAATGTGTTATGGACCCTGGGGTTGAGTAAGTAGCAGGGTAGGTCTAGGATACTGACCCAAGTGGGAAGAAATTATCTGTGATAACCAAGTCTGGAACATTAGGAGAGCTGGATTCTCTTACATAGCACTTATGACCTACCCTAGATGGTCAAGGGAATGTTATATAGCGTTTATATAATTACAAGAACAACTTCAGAGCAAAGAATCTAGGATAACTGATCTGAATTCAGTTCCATAGGACCTCTGGATAGAAGCTGTGTAACTCAGGATAACTTTTTAAAGTAAAAGCTACTCTTGGTATCTTTTTTTCTCTCCTATTAAAAAATATATATTGGTTTGAATAAGCCCTAATGTCCCTTCAAACTAAGATCTAGTGATGTAATAAATATAACCCATATTTTTTGTTGATAAATATTTTTATAGAAGCAAAATAATCCATCAGAGCACTGAAAAAAAGGAAAATTAATCTTAAGACATATCAAGTCATCCAACAGAATTCTTTATCAATGTTTAGTTGCTTCAGATACCCTCTTCAAATGGATTTGCTTTCCACTATGCTCTATTTCCAGCCATCAACAACATCTACTGTCAAGTATGATTCTATAAAAAAAATGAAAGAAGTAGAGACCAACCCAAAACATCCCACAGAGCTTTCCCTCCATGGGTATTGAAGTTAGGTGGAATTGGGTTTTAGATATCTACAAAACAAATTTTTAATATTTCTAAAACTTTTTCCTTATTTGTATTTTGAAGATTATAGAATCAAATGAGAGAATCAGCATCAATGAAATAATCATGCTAATAATTGTAAAATTAGAGTAGCTATAAATGCTACAAAATTTTTTAACATTGAGCTCCAACTTAGAATGGTAAGGTCACAAAAGCTTTAGAATTAATTTTGGAGCTGTGATAAGAAAGTGAAGATGATAGTGTGCCAAGTTAAAGCAACATACACTTACAGGCCAGGAAAGCATGAAGTGCTCTAAGAGAACAAGAGAAAATGTAGCAAGCAAAAGGAGGCAAATGAAAGATGAGGTTTGAGAGGTGGGTATGGCTAAAATCAGACATAATGACCATTGTGTGATAATTGTATTATCATCCAAACAATGACACATCTGAGCATAAATGGGAATAATTTTAGTAATTATGTTGGCAACAGGATAAATCAGGACAGTTCCTACAAACAAGAAAAGTGGAGAGGGGAAAGTCTAAGCCTATTAGAGAATTATTGCAGGAACTAAATAAGACACAAAATGTTAGAAAAGATGGAATTTTAAAACTGAATCACATAAGATTTTGGTGTGTGTGCATGGTGGGGGGTGGGGGGAAAATAGGTAAAAGTAAGCTTCCCTTTCCTCTTTGGCAGTAAACCTGCCTTGCCTCTCACAGAAGTTAGATGAATCATCTCTGTGGTCTGGCCTAGTTAACACATGAGCAATCATTAAAGTAAAATAAACATTTAGCATTAATATTGGTGTGCCAGAAAAGACTTCTAATTAATATTTCTATATGTTGCTTTTGTTCTATAAAATATTTGTCCATGAAATGTAATTAAGAGGCCCCCCCATAGGTTTTAGGTGCTCATAGTATCAAATTTCTTTTAAAATGGGAATCAATAGTCATTCACACCCAGAACTGATGCTAATTTCAGAGGCAAAGACAGCTTCAAGGTTAATGTATCCTATCTGTTTTGCTCATCTACTTCTACCTGAATCTTAGCTATAGCTTGTGAGGTGAGAAGGAAAGGAAAAGAGAATAAGGTAGAGAGAGAAGGAAGGAGAGAAGAAAGAAGGAAGGAAAGAAGAAAGGATTCATCTACATACAAAAAGTTTACACTGATTTTTCTGTAAAAAGAGTAATCCAGGAACCAAACCAAAGTCAACTCACACTGAATCTTTTATCCTTGCTTGGCTTCTAGAATGAAATCAGAAGGCTCCTCTGGGATTGAGCTGTATAAAGTTGGAGTGGCATTTTTTCTCTAAAGTCAGAACCCAAATTTTGAAAAGAAAGTTTTAAATGGACTTGAGAAAAATAAATAAGTATGTCTATAACTCTGGATACTTTCAGTAACTAGAAATAACAGCTAGGAATACACTTATTTTAGAATAATTTTTATGATGAAATACTGAGTTTGTTACATGTCACAATTCTCTCTCTCTCTCTCTCTCTCTCTCTCTCTCTCTCTCTCTCTTCTCTTCTCTTTTTTTCTCTTTCTCTCCCCTGCAACCCCATCTTTCTATGCACCCTGCCCTTTGTCTTTCAGAATCATCTAAGCAGAGTTAGCTCTCAATCCAAAATGAAAAAAAGAAATATTTGTCCTTACTAGCTCAAACTCTCAGGGTTGTTTGGATGCCCTTGGCATGTCCTAGCCATTTCTGAGGCTGTTGGGGTCAATATGCAGTTCAATATAATTTCTACTCTGCATAGCAGACTGGTCATTTCTTTAATAGCCTAATACCAAGAGAGAAACTAATTGAAAAAATATGTTCTACTATAGCATACATAACAATGTCATGTAGTACCTTCACCCATCCACTGTCTATCATGGATATGCATTTAAAAAAATTTGTGGAAAAAAGTAAAGCAAAGGAGTAAATCTCAGATTTTAAATGTGAAATATCAGACACTGTGAAATTGAGTGGAAAATTATATATACATAAGTATATTTATATACATATAAAATGTAAAATAGGGAGAAGGGAGAGGAGAGAGAGAAAGAGAGAGAGAGAGAGAGA